>OY292395.1:43064213-43230395 GCA_958496205.1 Idaea biselata
TATAATAATAATAATAAATAACACGTTTATTATCTCCACAATTACAACACATGAGTATAAGGTACATTAATATAAAATGTTATACAAGAAAAGAAATTGTGGAGACTGGAGCCCGAACATAGGTTTAGATAACCCGTTTTACAGGTCTCCAGGCCTCCACCATCGGATCGAGCTTAGTGCTTAATGTGATAAATTCATTTTTAAATTATATTTTTTTTAAATTAGTCATCATTTCAATTTAAAGAAATTTGAACGTGTGATAAGTGTGCCTATAGGAGAAGTAAATCTTATTAAATGAGTGGAAAAAATTGAAAATTGTGTGAGGGAAAGAAGTGATGTGACGCGAGTGAATGTGCGTAAGTTGAAAATGTTAATCGGAGAAGTTTCCCATAATTAGACCACAACCAACAAAAGTTCCTCAGTGTCATCATAATTACGTTTTTGCAACCAGTCACCTGCTACGATTTTCAATTGTTTTCTTGTAAGTGGGTAAATATCAATTAATTGGTTTATTTTGTTTTATAAGAAATCACCAAGATGACAATAAAATCTGTGGACAAATTTCGTCTTGAAAAAAACTGGTTTACAGACGGTGTTGTTTCGTCTAGCGTTTTGAAGTTTATTACGATCGAAATCGATAACAGTATGTTTTCGGACAACTATATGTAATATAAATAGCTGTCGTACTGTTAGAAGCTTGGTCCGTCTATACAACTCGTCTGTAGGAAAACGGTAGGGCAATCGGTGGCTCACTTTGAGGACGGCTCTTTGTGCTCTTTCTAATTTGAGCAATGCTGTTTTAGGAGCCCCCCCCCAAGAGGTTATGCAGTAAGTAATTAGGCTTTGAACTAGTGCGAAGTAAACTAATTTGAGAATATGTTGGTTGGCAATATACCGAAGGTTTCTGAAAATATAAATCATTTTACGGATACGTGATGCAAGCATATTGATGTGAAATTTGAAACTTAATGTATTGTCAATTTGGATGCCCAGGTATTTAATGCTATCTACTCTACCCAAAATAGGGCAAGAACAATTTGTGGATTTAGGACACAATGGGTTGTGTGAAAAAAGATTGAACTTATTTTGTAAATCTGATTTGCGATTTTGGATAGAGAATTGAATATATTTTGTTTTGGACACATTCAAAGTAAGTTTGTTCCGTAACAGCCATTTGCATACCAAGTCATAACCGGCTTGAGCAGAGCTATATGCCTCCTTCCAGGATTTACCGTGGAACAGCAGAGCCGTATCATCAGCAAACGTGATTACTTTGCCATGATGGAGTTTTATTTCGCAGAGATCATTTATAAATGATAAAAATAAGGTTGGGCCCATAATGCTGCCTTGGGGAACGCCATGGGTAATGGCCAAATCATCACTATAGTGATCACCAACCTTGACTCTCTGAAAGCGGTTTGTGAGGTAGCTTTCGAAGAGATTCAGCTGTAGACCTCTTATGCCAATACAACTGAGCTTGTGTAATAGGAGTGGGACAGAGACAGTGTCGAAGGCTTTAGCAAGATCCAAGAAAACAACCACCACCTTCTCTTTGGCGTCCAGCTCCTTGACAACAAAACTTGTCAGTTCGTGCACGGCGTCGTTACATGACAATCCTCTACGGAAGCCGAATTGAGATTTTGATAGAATTTTATTAGACTCTAGGTAATTAGTTAAGCGGTTATTAATTAACTTTTCCAGGACCTTGGAAAGGGTAGGTAATACGGAAATTGGTCTGTAATTTGTGACACTGTCTCTGTCTCCCCCTTTGTGAATTGGATGGATTTCTGCCAGTTTAAGTGTGTCTGGAAAAATACCAGTTCTAAACGATGTATTGAATATGCTAGTCAATAGCGGAGCGAGAACAGCACTACAACGCTTTATTAAGGACGTCGACAAGTTGTCTCGACCAACAGCACTGTTATTTTTGAGGTTGCGAATTATATGTTCAACTTCCCCCGTAGTTGTTTCTAAGAGGACAAATGAAGTTGAGCAAGATTTCTCATCCGAGTCGCTGGGGACACCCGCCGATGGAATCTTTTCAGCTAGTTTCCTTCCGATGCCAACAAAATAGGAGTTTATATTATTTACACTCAGTTGAGGGTTTTCATGAGAAATAAGATCTATAGCCGTAGTTTTTAGTTTATTTGTAAATGTCACATTTTTTATCGTTTCCCACAGTTTTTTGTTGCTGGTATTAGAAGCTTGTTCAATTTCCTTGCTGTTGTATTCATTTTTCAATTTTTTCATAAGATTTTTACAAAAATTTCTGTATCTTTTATATGTAGTTTTTAGTACATCGTTAAGTGAGTCTTTTTTTAATTTAAGGTGTAGTTTGTCTCGTAAATTCATACATTTAAATAAACCAGGAGTTATCCAAGGCACTTTTGTGCGCTTTCGGCAAGATGATTTAACGAGTTTTGTGTTAGATTTTAAAATACTGTTTAAAGCTTCAGTCAAGGAATACATTGCATCATTAGCGTCATTGATATTATAGATAAAAGAAAAATCATAACATTGGATGTCTTTATCCAATTTTGAGTAGTCGATTTTTTTATAGAATTTAGAGAATGATTTGCTTATTTTAACATTGGATTCCAAAGTTAATAACACTGAAAAATGATCAGTAAGGGTTGTCATAGCAATAAAACAGTTAATGTGGTTTTTGTTTTTATCATGACATGGTCTAGGCACGTTTTATTATGTGTTGGTGTCATATAAGCTGGCAAAATACCATATGAGGCTAGCAGAGTAAGGTAGGCCGCAGAGTTAGAATCATCATTGTTCATAGTGATGTCAATATTGATGTCCCCAACAACTAAGATGTTCGCAAAATAAGAGTATTTATTTAATAGCCCAATTAATGACTCAACAAAACGCGACGCGTTTCTAAAACCATAAGGTCGATATATTGCGATAATAATCGTGTCTTTGTTGATTTTTATAGTTAGACAGTTTGCATCGAGCAAAATATATTCCTCAACTTTCACCTGTAGTGAGTTTCTGTGAAAAACCACTACCCCCTCATTTTGTGTTAGGTTGTTTTTAGTTGACGAGTAGCAGTAGCCATCAATATAATGGGTACAGTGAGTACGAGGTAACCAACACTCAGATAGTATAACAAAATCCCAAATCGAACTCGTTCTCTTAAGTACTGTGAGTAGTTCTGGAAAGTTACAGGTTATGCTTCTAATATTCTGTGAAAATATATTTAAAGTGTTTTTATTTTGGTTAATCAAATAATCGCAATCCTCAATTGTTGCAGTTATTGTGCCCGCTACCGCTAGTTGGTCTAAATCGTTAGTTATATTTATGTTATCGAATTTAAAAACTTAAGGTTTGGACGGGTGTCAGCTGTAGGGTTAATATAATATGTTGAATATTGTTTAAAATAGGTAACAGGAGTACGACGCTCAGTATGAATCTCGCCGGCCGTCGGCTTGCAGGTGCATAGCAACAACGTGTAATAAGTAGGTAAAGAGTGTAATGAGTGGTTAGCAGTGATAGGTACTCGTGCGCAATGGAATTTGATGTTATTGTGATAATTGTGTTGTGTGCTTGTTATAGTGAAATTATGTGCTAAAAAGGATGACATTTTATGCGGATTTACATGGCTATATTGTCTAATTAAGGCAAGTAATTTAGACTTTAAATTGTATGTGGGTAGACTATAGAAAAAATAAACGAACATTACATTTATGAATCTTACATAACTAAAATTAATAGGTATTGTTATTAAATAGTTGAACCGTTTTAGTCAGGATAGGTTACCGCAGTCCCGTATTTTATTTATGTCTTCGTGGGATTCAATGCGTGTTGGGTTTGAGTTCTCCTTCATTTTGATGAAAATCTTGCCATAATTAGTCCAACAGCTGTGAGCAATTTTAGTTTTTACTAATTGACGACCTAGATAGAAGAGGTTTTTCGCTATTGGAGTCAGTGATTCGCCAATGTAAATAGGGCGGGGGGTTCCTGGGATTTTTAAGTGTTCTGTGTTCAGTTTTTTATTATTATCAGATTTGTTGAACATTCTGCATTTTTTTATAAAATCTTCTTTGCTTAGGGTGTTAGTAAATTCAACGACAATGGGTCCCATTTTATCTTTGTAGGATTTTCCTCGAGATGTGATCATCTCGAATATCGGAGTCCGCGATGGGTTGGTTTATAGTTTGTCCCATGGTTGTGATAATGTGACGCAGTTTGGACTTGTTTTCCATCGGTTGCACCGGGACATTACGTATTTCAACCATAGATGAACGTGAATTTCGGTCAATGTTATTTAATTTGGCTTCTAGTAACCTGATTTGCGTTTTGTATTCCGAATTTTCTCGTTCTAAGTTAGTGATTCGTTCAATAAACTCATCGTATTTGCTCGAGAGGAAGTTGATACTGGACTGGATTTGTGAGTTCTGTTCCTTGACCGTGGAAACACATTCGATCAGAGCTTCCATTTTAGTGTTTTGTTGAAGTTCGAATTTCTCGAACAAATTGAAAACCTTAGTCATAGTGACATGTAGGTCAGACGACGTACCTTCCAGCTTTTGTTTGACCCTGCGCCCTGCTCCAGGGTTGTCGCTAGATGCCAAGGAGGAGTCCGAGTCGTAATCAACAGTATCCTGCTGTGTTGAAGCGTTACGCTTCGACCGGCGGTGGCGTTCATCGTCTCCATGGAGTCTGGTCTCCTTAGACACCTTATCGTCTACCTGAGATTGCGCAGACCCCTCATGGTCTTTTACAGCCCCTTGGATTTTAGACATTTTGTTTGCTTCCTTTGAAAGCAAAAGTAGGCACAAAATTGATGCGTCGGGTTCGTGAGGTACAAATGCAGCTGTAGGGGCGGTTCCAGGTGGGCGGAGTTCTGTACAAGGTTTCAATGTGTGTGTTAGATATAGCGCTTGGGCAGATGATTAGAGGCGGAGTGAATGGGTGACGTCAAATGTGAGATGGTTCTGTCCTACTCACGCAGCGTGGTCCAACTCCCAGCTGTTCTGTTCGCCTGGTAGCACTCGGTGAATTTTCGATGTATTTTTCGATTTTAGATTAATAATTTATTTAAAAAAAATTAAATAAGTGGTGAACTCGTCTGCTCGCAACCGAGATCCGAAGGGAAGGGGAATGTTACTCAGGGTGAACGTAGCTTTCTAATGGTAAAGGATTTTTTGAAATCAGCACGGTAATTTTGAGTCGTTACAAACATACACACACAAAAAATACAAAACTTTCCTCTTTATAATATTGGGTAGATGGGCACTTTTGACCGTTTTGACGTTCATAGAAATTTTACTTTTATTTATTGTGTTTACACTTAATTTAGTTTTTATTGCACTATTATATTCAGTCAAATATAATTATAAGAAATAATGTATTCCAAACAAGCAGCATTTACCTAAATACAAAAGGTTAATAACGGTTTTGATAGTAACAGCTACAGAAACAGGTTTTTCCTTATTTTTGTACATCTATCTATTTTTCTTCTATCTATTATATAAAAATCAATACCTATTTCCCTTGGTCACGGCATCACACTTAAACTTTTACACATATTTCGATAATTCTTTTTTTGTTGTGAGCGCTATTGTTAGGAGAAGGTTCTTATGAAAGAAAAAATGCTAAACCGATTTTGATGAATTTTATTTTTTTATACTAAACGACAGGACAACGTCTGTCGGGTCAGCTAGTCTATTATATAAAAATCAATCCCTATTTCCCTTGGTCACGGCATCACACTTCAACTTTTACACATATTTCGATAATTCTTTTTTTGTTGTGTTTGCTATTGTCAGGAGAAGGTTCTTATGAAAGAAAAAATCTATTATATAAAAATCAATCCCTATTTCCCTTGGTCACGGCATCACACTTAAACTTTTACACATATTTCGATCATTCTTTTTTTGTTGTGAGCGCTATTGTCGGGAGAAGGTTCTTATGAAAGAAAAAATGCTAAACCGATTTTGATGAATTTTATTTTTTTATACTAAACGACAGGACAACGTCTGTCGGGTCAGCTAGTTTTTAATATTTTTTATTATTATTTATGTAGGAAACTGATTTTTCTCGGACGGTTAACTAAAAAAAATATTTGAAACATCAGTTTTTAAAACAATGCTTAATAAAGTTGAGGATATTTTGTAGGGCCTGTGTGTTGTGCAAACACGATTATAGAAAATAAATTTTCTCGATAGAATAAAATCACAAACTTCCCTCTAAATTTTACAAATAAATATTGTTATTCAGTCAATATTTTACTTATACTAATAAAACTTTGTAGATGAACTGATCTTAGTTCAATGCAGGGCTTCGTTGATTTGAAATTCAAAATTAATGTGTTATTAAGTTATTATCGTGTAATTACCAAATGTTTGTTTTGCGTACTAGCATCTTACGTCCTTTATTAACACATCTGAAGTTCGCTAGCGCTATCCCTGTCGCGCAATTGGGGTTATATTATAAAATATTTACTTTTCAATGAAAAAAATGTTTCTCAGTTTTATTTCATTTCGAATGAATATTTTGGAAAACCTTGCGGTGGGGACCCTTTAAAAGTAAAATCTTAATCCGAATAATATCGATATTAAGGTAGAAAACTAAATTTTTCATATTTTATTTTGGTATTAAGTTTGTATGGAAATGGTAACAGTCGCCATGTTCTTAAGAGACGTACCTGTTGGTGCGATGGTGTCCGGGCTGCGCGGGCGTGCTGGGCTGGTGCGGCAACGTGTGGGTGCTGTGGTGCACGCCGTGCGGCGGCGGCGCGGGGGGCGTCGGGGCAGCCGCCTGGTGCACGGGAGGGGGGGGGGGGGCAGTGTATCAGTATCAGTATTTGCCATAAACATAGGTATAATATAAGATGGTTACAATAATAAGTTCCATATTTTTATTAAAAAATCGACATTTCTCTCGATTTACCACACTATGTATGTTTCAGGATTTGATCTTTATTAGCAACACTATCGATCGGTACAATAATATAGGCTTTTATTTTTTTTCCAAAAAGACAAGGTTCGATTTCTGGCTAAGGTAATGAATTTTTCAAAAATCGAAATTATGCCATTTTAGTTTTTGTCAAAATCGGGGACGCAACTCCTTTCAGCATTTTTCGCTACCTCTTATAGTTAAGGATATCGCCCTGAAGGCCCATTTAAATGGTTCACCCTGTATATATACACAGAATGTTGCTTGCGCGATCTAGAACTCACCTGATGATGTTGCTGCATGTGCGGCGCGTGGTACTGGCTCGTGGGATGTGGTGCGTGGTACTGCTGGTGGTGCTGTGGTGCGTGGTATTGTGGCTGTTGAAGTATGGCCGCGTCTTCTCGGGTCATTGTTCTGGAATACAAGATATTTGTATACAAAAGCTTTTAAAAAAAGAAAGTTAAAGAGAGAAAAGTGTGGGTAGTTTGAGACGATGCAAATCATTTTTCGATTCGCTGGTTGGGTGAGTGGAATCCATCAAGCGGTCGGAAGGGCATCTTAGGGAAACCGATCCTTTGGGCGCCCCCGATAACGCTAGATTGACAAAATCAAGTCGACTAGCCTTAAGAGGCACCGGATTGTGAAGAATGGCGTCTTTTGGT
Source organism: Idaea biselata (assembly GCA_958496205.1). Classification (NCBI taxonomy): domain Eukaryota; kingdom Metazoa; phylum Arthropoda; class Insecta; order Lepidoptera; family Geometridae; genus Idaea; species Idaea biselata. The sequence continues at coordinate 43,071,788 of OY292395.1, forward strand.
TTCGAAGGCTGTAGATCCACTTTGTCTCTAAACCAGTGCAAGCTCTAATGATGGTCATTTTGTTTTAGCTGGACACTTTTAATCAGCGCAAGTAAGTGACCAGCTAAGAAAAAATGGTGTATCGATTAAGATGCTTTGGTCAAGATTAGTTCAGGACCGAAATGCGTCGAAGTATGAGAATTTCATTGGAGCTATACATTCCTGTATCCCACATCCTCGTCGTAATATCCGTTGTGCGGAACCAAGGGTTTCCTCGCCGGCTAGTCCGCTAGGATATGTCGGGAAATGGATGAAGACATACCTGTAACCCATATCTTCCTCGTAGTGTCCGTTATTATGTCCGTTGTACGGGACCGGAGGGTTCGGCGGCTGGGGAGGGGGCGGCGCCGCGTTCCCCGCTGGCTTGTTCGCTAGGATCTGCAGGTGCAATGTTAAAGCATTTAAATTTGCCAGCTTTACCACCTAGATTAGATAGGCCTAGATGGTGGGTATTTTAACAACGCCAACGACGACGCTGAAATTTTGATCCCATCTTTTCTTAAAGGTATGTGAGTAATTTACGGAACAGTTTGACTTTGCAACTGGTGAAGCTCGTCCGTCAGAGACGAGTTTGAAATGGATCACTATCAGGCGACCTTTCTCCTTCTAGTCTCTAATAGAGACCAGTCTAATTCTATGGTTGCAAGTTTCCCAAAAATCTTCTCTGGATTTATGCTAACGGAATTAAAAAAATCGAAACCAATAGCAATTCAAATGATCCATTTTTTGTGCTGTATCTTGCGTTATTTTTGTGTTTTATTATCTGCGCATCACTTTTCAGACTTGCCACAGGATGCAATTTTTCTTTGGATTGAAATAGCAAAGATGCAATGGAAACAAACGAAAGAAACAGTGGCATCTACAGAAGGAGGGACATTTACCTTAGGGACATGAGGTTCCATCAGCGAAAAATCTCAACATATTTACTCTGTTGTGGTTAATTTGAGGTTTTTAAGCAACCAGTAAATGGTTTCGGCGGCCTTGTGCTCGGAACATTGTTAGGTGGAGTAGGCAAACTCAGGCATGCCCAGCACCAATGACCAGCTACGGCCAGAGGAAAGAATAGGTCAAAACGTCTGGGACTAAGATAGGTATTTGTTGTTGTAGGCAACAACTGCAGCTATGAAACAATTGTATTCACTCATTTTACGTTTAAGTACCTCGAGCGTATGCATCATTGCTCTCGCGAAACTGTCGGCATCCTCCCGACAAGAGAAGTTCAACCCGTAAACGTGCCTCGCATCGCGCCACTGGTGGAACGTCGCCGTCGCTTGGTTGTACTTCAGACCGCGGACTATGCCGCAGTTGATCACCACCTGGAAAGAAAAAGAAATCAAGTTTAGATATGTTTGTTGTGATTTTATAACCAAAATACAACACGCAAAGAATATCCCCCCCCCCCCTCCCTTCCCGCCGATAAGGCCACTAATAACAAGGCAAAAAACCCCAAGGCCTGGGCCCCAAGACTCCCAAGGTCTCTCTTGGCCTTGGGCAAGAAATTTTACCCAAGGTACGCTTTCGTCATCTCGGCACTCTTAAGAGTGGACTTATCGAATCTTGCTTTGGAACAGTAGCACCCCTGCCTGTCTCAATGAAGCAGATTAAAACTGGAACTTATCTCCTCCTATCTGAAACATTGGTTCAGGTGTCGACGTCAACCTCAAGGATCCATATTAGGACCATTCCTGTTTCTGGTTTATATGAATGACTTACCTTAGCTAGTATGGGATAACCATGAGATACTATTGTTCGCAGATGATACCTTATTGGTATTTAAAACCACCCCAGATCGGAGCCTATTGAAAACTAGTTATTATTCCCTCACCTCGTGATCGTTGAGTTTCCTCCCCACTACCCTGAAGGTGTTGTGCTGAGTGTGATGGTAGATATGGACCTTGGACAGGCCCGAGCTTGAACCCGAGGGCACCCATCGTTTCTGGCCGTCGTCGTATACCATTACTGAGGCACGCGCACTGCTTATGGACTGCTCGCTGTTGACAAATTGAAAAGGTTTATGTTAGTTTATGTTTTTGGTGGACGTTTACAAACTACAAAGAACACACTCTCCAAATTTCATGTCTCTAAGACCAGCAGTTTGGGCTCTGCGTTGATATATAGATCAGTCAGGACTTTGAATTTTATATACCTACTAGCTGACCCGGCAAACGTTGTTTTGCCTTATACATTATAGATAGTAGCCGATTCTCAGACCTACTGAATACGCATATAAAATTTGGTAAAAATCGGTCGCGCCGTTACGGAGGAGTACGGTAACTAACATTGTGACATGGAAATTTTATATATTAGAAGATATTGATAAATTTCTGCGGCCGACCTGGAGGGTTACTGCGGTTCTTTCGACACGACAACGATACGATAATTCCAGCCGATACGATGATTCTACTGTCAACCCTACTATCACAGTGTGACAGTAAAATCATCGTTTCGGCTGGAATTATAGTATCGTTATCGTGTCGAAAGAACCGCAGTAACCCTCCTGTATTAAGTTCCAATAAAAATTGTTTCACAATGACGCCCTTAAAGGCTCTACCTACCTCCGCAGGCCGCAAAGTATCAAGGGACTTATGTAATATGATGGCTTTAGGTGTGTTTACATAATAGGCCATTGTGTGTTGGGAAATTATATGGCGTGGGATCCGATGTCTTTAAAAAGCTTTTTTATTAGATCACTGTGTTACAAATATAGATTTTACTTCGGTCTTCGCGATAGTTACATCGCGAATCATATTATAAAGCTGAAGAGTTTGTTTGTTTGTTTAAACGCGCTAATCTCAGAAACCGCTCTGAGCGGTTGACAATTGAACAATGAGTCCGATTTGAAAAATTCTTTCAGTGTTGGATAGTCCATTTATTGAGAAAGGCTATTTTATATTTTAATTATTAAATTTTTATATAATTAATATGGTTATTATTTTTAATTGTTATATGAATATTTTTTATAAAAAATCAAATATAGCAATTATTGTTCAGATTACAGTGGTCTAAACTAAATAATAGGACACCTTAAGGCCAATGACCTCAAACTTTAAGAAACAGCTGATTTTCACGTAAAGTCAACATTCTCGAAAACTACCTCAGTTATTCGCTTAAACCTCTAGAACAAACCCCTTTCGGCTTCATACCCCCTGTAACCCCCTCCTCGGAACTCTCAATATAAATAAGATTTTCACTAGTTATTTCCATTTCTCATTTACCTTGTTTACTAATAAAACCTATCAATTCATAATCAAATTAACCTTCAAAAAGAAGGACCTTGTATATTTAAAGGCAAATCACGTAAACAATTTATACCAGGGAAATATATGAGGAAAATTCCTTAATAATCTCATGACTGGGACTGTAAACATAGCTGTAGGTAGAGATATTGATTTATGTATAGAACTCGGAAATCGGAAATATTTTTCCCTAACGACGATTACTTAATTAGTTTAAGCATCATTATCTACGTCTGTCTGTAACGGTCTTACTTACAAAAATATCGTTATCTTCTATTACTATTATAAAGCGGAAGAGTTTGTTTGGTTGTTTGGTTGTTTGTTTGAACGCGCTAATCTTAGGAACTGCTGGTCCAATTTGAAAAAATCTTTCAGTGTTGGATAGTATTTATTGAGGAAGGCTATAGGATATATTTTATTTTCAAACAATTTAGGCGGACGAAGTCGCGGGCACTGCTAGTTTAATATATAGCTGCTTGTTAGCTACGTCGATAATAGCTCTTATTCACTGCATCAAAAAAACTTTACTTAAAACTGCTACATAACGCCTTGCTAACTATAGCCTACGAACGTTTTCATATTTTATTCTGGCAAGACTGCAGTTTCAGATGATTTTTGAACGAAATCATTCAATCTTTTTGTCAATTTTTCATATTTTCTCTATATCTCCCAAAATAGGTGATATTTTATAGTGTTAACTACGGTGTTCACAAGAGCAATTCACCCTGCACCGATCTGTGGCAGTCGGCAGTTGCAATGTCACCTATTTTGAGATATATTTGAGTCAAAGTCAAATATATCGATGTATAAGTTACATGAAGTTTAGAAATGTCGAGATTTTACTGAGGTTTCGGAACGTGCCCTCAGATGAGAATTAAAATATGATGATGTGCTATATATGTATGTATAGGACGCCTTATTGAGTCATACGGTCTTTCTCCGTATCCGATGTTACCTGACTACTCCACCACTACTGTAACGCATGTAAGACTGTCTCTCTGTAGGTGTGTTTTCCAACACCACCTGCTTACAGAGTTACATATACCGTGCGCGTGGGCCGGTCGCTCAGGGTCATGCGCAGACACCACTACATCAGTAGGCGTTTAACCTACTTGCTATGCAAATGGGGACGCATCATTGAGATCATGTTGATAAGTAGACTGAGGCAGAGAATTGGTCATTACTTTTTTTTAAATAAGTTTTTACTGATAGTGGCACTTATGGGGTATGTCTAACTACTCTTTTTTCTCATACAAACTTTACAAACGTACTAAGTCGGCTGTTTTCTCCTTGGATAAAGACATTAGAGAAAATATGTCTGTCGGGTCAGGTAGTAAGTATATTAATATTATAAAGAGGAAAGATTCAATGCCTAACATTAACCTTTGAAAATGAATGAGCTTATGTGAATAGGCCTTAAACGAGCTATATTTCAAACCATTACCAAATAAGAATAAGTAGGTGTGAAAAAGATATATCGAAATCAATCAATAACTTGCTTCCTACGCTACGTAGGTTTTTTTGCGAAATTAAAATTGAGATCACAGTATAGTGGGATGAACAATAGATAATCATTGTGTTGTGCAATGGCATACATCTAAATCTATACAAGTATTGAAAGATTTGTATTTTGTGTGTATGTATGTTTGTAATAATAATAGTATATTTCTTGTTGTTTTAGACATTTAAATTACATTGATAAAAGAAAACACAATTAAATGATACAATTAAACAATATAACACAAAAAAGAAAATAAAATACACTTAACCTAAAATAAACCATCCCCAAGCGTTCCCGATGCAAAGCTGCCCAAAATGCTAGCAGCATTCCCGCGTTGAACCGCATTGGACAACCTTTGCAGCAGGAACGCTCCGGAACGGACATCATGCCCTCTCTCCCTTAACCGGCCACCGACCTCTCTAATAAAGGCTCTAATATTTCTGTTATTAGGTACTTCAATATATAACAACGGGTTTTAACTGTAACACATACACTCACGTAATATGACACCATATCGCGAGACTAGTGTATGTACATACCATGTACATTACATACATATGTTCCTATATATAATGAACGTCCTGTACTGAACTGATAATCTCTGCTACTCGAGTGTTTGCTTACAACCGTTTAGTTAGAGGATAAACACACCGTATTCTGAACCTGTTGTTTTAAATTATGTTTACGTAGGAAGGGTGTGTTTGTGTAGTACTTACACACACATACACACACAACACAGAGAGACGAACCTATAATCTATTTCAGAATCTCAGATCAAAAATGTAAACAAAGAACTGTCAGTTTTAAAGGAAAAAGTAAATAAAAAGCTGTCACTTTCAAATAATTGTATAGAATTTTTGCTTACATTTTTGATCTACTTTTCTGAAATTGAGTTATAGTATAGGTGCAAGCCTACTCTACTTAACAATGTCTCGGGCACCACAGCGCCATAAATAGCAAGCATTCATTTAAAATAAAAAAAAATCGATGACTATTCTGCCTATAAAACCACAGATTAATAATTCGGCGCTCAGTAAACCAACACATGTATATAAATAGGTTAAGGGAAGGAAAACAGATTTTTAGTTTTGACCCTAGTTATTGTACGCAGATATAATAATCGACTCACCAGCCTAGGTTAGGTTTCTTGTAGCTTTGTGACCAGTCATTTTGTAAGTCGATGATATAAACTTTTTCGTAATTATCTAGTTAAATAGAGAAACTCCTTTCAAGAACCCTCACTGGCTGAATGAAATGAGAGAAAATATTACTAAATTAAAAAGAAAACGATTTTTTTTGTCTTTAACACGAAATTTGTCTTTAAGCTTTGTGGCCAGTCACTTTGTAAGTCGATGATGCAAACTTCTTCGTGGATTACGAGTGAAATATATGTATAAACTCCTTTCAAGAACTCTCACTGGGTGAGTTATGAGAAAAAATATTAAAAAATTAAAAACAAAACGATATTTTTTTAATTAGTCTTGAAGCTTTGTGGCCAGTCATTTTGTAAGTAGGTAGGTATTTACATAAGCAAACTTCTTTGTTGATAATAACCTCGACTACGACTTCATGTCCAAGAGTACGCCGTAAAAAGGACATATCCACATACATACATACAAACAATATACGGGTCGAATTAAGAACCTCCTCCTTATTCGAAGTCGGTTAATAAAAAAGACAAAGAGAGAGGCACAGGTTGCATCGATGTTATCTCTATAGTTACCATGATTGGCCTCATGCATTATTGATTGCTTTTCAACCTTCAACATTGAATGCGCATGTCGTGTCCTGGATTTTACATAAGTAAAATTCAGGACACAGACCAGATAGCTCGTGCCCGGAAGATCTAGAATATATGGTCGGCTGTAACGGTCGGAACTAATACGCAATTTAAGAAATTTACCAATCTATTTCCATTTTTGGCAATATTGCCGGAAACGTTACTGGGAATATTCCCAAAATTTCCAATATTCCCGGGAACGGCACATCACTATATGAAGTGTATCCGTTGTCTAGTTCCCATAGTACAAGCCTAGTGCTTCGTTTGGAGCTAGAATACGCTGTGTCCAACGTCGTGCAATATTAAAGATTTTAGATAGGTACTGTTTTTTTTTAAATAAAGTAATTTTGTACAAGTGTAAAATGCAAGAACTTTGTACTGTGAAGGTAGTCTGGAAGAGATCGCTTTTAGAGATAAGGTCGTCCATTGTACCAGTATTGTTATTTTAATCTAGTTTTAAGTTTCATTTTATTTGTTTCTATGGTTATTTCATGTTTTTTAATTATTTTCTATTTTTTTTAATTTTGGTAAGTACAATAAAGCGTTATCTTATCTTATCTATTTATTTGTTAACTCGCTTTGTGCCATATTGGGAGAAAAGGTACGTTGTATAAAATAACTAGCTGCACCACGCGGTTTCACCCTCATAAATCCCGATCCCGCGGGAACATCAGTCTATGTGTTGATCCAGATCTCCAGCTATCTGTATACAAAGTTTCATCTCAATCGCTTCAGTAGTTTTGTCGTGAGGAGTTACAAAAATACACAAATTTTCACACTCTTTGACTGCCGTAGTTGAAATCGCAAATCATCGCAAGTCGCAAAATCGCAAATAGTTGAATTAGAATCGCAAACACACACGTGTGTGTTTTCAGCATTCAACGGGTTTAATAACTAAATCGCTCAAGTCATAAACAAATTTTCAATTTTTACACATCTACGGGTTATTAATTTTAAATTTTAAAATAAAGTTAAAAATATTATTCAGTCATTGTCAAGGACTTGGATTTATTTTGGTAGGTTCGGTTTTGCTTTTTTCGGCGGGATTCGAACCCGCGACTACTAGTAAGCGACTTTCCCAAGTGTGGTTATACAACTATACACCAAGAATTATTTATTATTATTATAATAATGTTTACGAGTTCTATTTTTTTTAAACATGTTAATCTAGGTATACTAATATTATAAAGAGGAAAGATTTGTATTTTTGTGTGAATGTGTGTTTGTGTGTATGTATGTTTGTAATGAATAAACTCAAAAACTTCTGGACCTATTTCAAAAATTCTTTCACCATTGAAAAAGCTACATTCACCCTGAGTCACATAGGCTGCTATTGATCCCGATATTCCCACGGGATCGGGACTTACGCGGGTGAAACCGCGGGACGCAGCTAGTAAATAATAAATACAAAATCATTAGTAAATTAAATATTTCCATGTACTCACACATCTGAACCTCGTGATACGTTTCGGAGCCGGCCTTCTAAATTCCATGTTAAAAACAAATAATGACAGAGCGAAGCGGGAAATAAGAACTTAGACACCAAATTGATAAAAATCATTCGGCCCGAACAGCCCAAAATACCCTTTACGAAATTTTAAAACAAAGTTCTTATTTAAAGATAGCATTTGTATGATTTTTTTAATCAAAATCAGTTTTTTTTGACCGGTCATTGATACGTCTATCACGGGAACCCGAGGGACACTGAGATGCATTGCACCGGATGTCTATTTATATGAACTAAGGGTAGGCTCTACCCCCCAGACGCGAGTACACTAGGTTATAACACCCCTATGGACCCTAGGCAATGAGGTGGTTTTCAACCCCCACACAACCCCTTTACAGCTCACAATTCCTAGGATTTTTTTTTTATTAGTGATATTGATTTTTATGCACCCTTTCCTACTAACCCCCCTTGAGGGTTGAAACACAAACATGGCGGACACACAAAACGAAAATACTAACAACGCAGTTTTTTATCTTAATTTTTAGGTTAGTTGGCAACGTTTTTTTATCTAGATTTTTATAGATTTTTCTTCTGTTTTCGCGATGTTGTATTGAAATTAAAGACATTTTTCGGTTTGAATTGCGTGATGTTTATTACTTTTAGCATTCTTTCAACGCTCAACGTTTCGAGACCTTTACAGGTCCCTTCTTCAGAATTGGCTTTCTATGCTAAAAGTAATACACACCACGCGAGTAAAACCGAAAATATATTTTATTTTCTAGATTTTAGTTTTTAGTGTTTTACAGAAATGGAAAATTTAGTTTACGTGCCTGAGTCGAAAACACGAAGGGATGCAATTCTTATTTTCATCCCACTGCCATGGGCACTTGTGGCGCAACCGGTAGGTGCGCTAGAACGGAATGTAAGGTTACCATGTTCAAATCCTGTCCAGTGCAGAATTTTTGAAAGCATTTTTGTTTAAAACTATTTTTTTTTTATATTCGGACATTTTATATCGAGGTTATTATATCAATTAAAAAAAAAACAATGCACCTTTTTTAATTAATCAAAATAGGTATGAAAAATAAATTGAAGTATTTAAAAAAAACCTATAAATTAATTAATTGTGGCTGAAAATATCCTTTGTTCCAAAGAACGTTAATAACAACCGTTTTTTTTTTCAAATCGGATGTCTAGAGTGCGTTTCATCTTTAAATTCCTATGCCGTCATGTTGGTAGCAAAACAAAAAAGTGCAATATACAAAAAACTTAATGTGCTACCTTGAATTAAGGGAGATTTGTATATAAAGAATGAATGAACGAATCTTCTTGTATTCAAGGTTTAGGGTATAGCACATTTATGATATTATGACAAGACTTTTTTGTTTTGCTACCAACATGACGGCATAGGTAATTAAGAGGATAGAGTCTCCATTCTCTTTCTCCATACAAACGTAGTTTACATTTTCCTCCCTGGATAAAGACATTAGAGCAAAAATGTTTATGCCATAAAACCTATATCTGTCATGACAATGCATCTACCGTTTTTTTTAATTTTCTAATTAAAATAATAATAAAATGAAAAAAATAAAAAGGTAGATGCTTTTTGTTTTGCTACCAACATGACGGCATAGGTAATTAAGAGGATAGTCTCCATTCTCTTTCTCCATACAAACGTAGTTTACATTTTCCTCCCTGGATAAAGACATTAGAGCAAAAATGTTTATGCCATAAAACCTATATCTGTCATGACAATGCATCTACGGTTTTTTTTTTATTTTCTAATTAAAATAATAATAAAATGAAAAAAATAAAAAGGTAGATGCATAGTCATGACAGATATTGCTCTAATGTCTTTTCTTTATCCAGGGAGGAAAATTTAAACTACGTTTGTATGGAGAAAGAGAATGGAGACTATCCTCTTAAAGATGAAACGCACTATACCTTGACCGCTTTTCAGAAAAAAAAAAACATACGAACTTATGGGCCCTTGTAATGAGGTTAAAAACTAAAAGGTCGAAACAGCTGGCACTACTTTGGAGTGATCCGAAGATTCTGTCAACTTCATAGATTTTTCGTAAACAAACTAAATATTTTTTATATAACTTTACAAAATGACGCTTTGTATAGCTGTAGATTGCAAAAACACAACAAATTATGTACTTAGTCCCCAAAGATGCTAAAAGAAAAAACAGTGGCTGTGAGGAGAAAAAAATGTCAAGTTTGGCGACTTAGCTAACTATTCGAGGTTCGACTGCCCTTTTTAAACCTGAATATTATTATGAGAGAAATTCCTACACAGGTAAGACGTTTCCCTTCTTAAAACTACTAGTAAACTACTAAACCTAAGAGAATAGATTACACATTCCTACACGGATTATCAGTTTACAATAGAACACTATTAATACCTTAGATCAAAAGGTAGGTATACTGTTTTTTTCATTTAGCATCTTTGGGGAATACATAATTTGTTATGTTTTTGCAATCCACAGCTATACAAAGCGTCGTTTTGTTAAAATATCTCAAAATAACTAAGTTTATTTACGAAAAAACTATGAAGTTTGCAAATAGTACGGATCACCGATTAGTAGCGCCATCTGAAGTGCGCAAATGGCAGTTGTCAACCCCATTGACAGGGATAGCGCTAGCGAAATTCAGATGTTTAATGAAGGACGTAAGATGCCAGTACGAAAAATTTAAGAGCGTAAAATCAAACCATTGGTAATTACAAGATAACAAAACATTAATTTTGAATTTCAAATCATAGAAGCCCTATATCGAACTAACATTAGGTCATCTACAAAGATTTATTAGTATAAGTAAAATATTGCCTGACTAATATTTATTTATTTGTAAAATTTAGAGGAAAGTTTGAAATTTTATTCTATCGAGATTTTTTTCGTGTTTTCACCAAGGTTTTCACAACATATTATAGGACCTAGTAAATATCCTCAACTTTAATAAGCATTGTTTTCAAAACTAATGTTTCAAATAAATTTTATAGGTTACCGTCCGAGAAAAAAATCAGTTCTGGCCTACTACAGAAAGAGACCGCTCATTTAAATCATTCGTGGGAGTGACAGAGAAACAGATTAAGTGTACAGCACGCAAAATTATTATTCGTGCTGTATAGTTAATTGTTAAACTTATTAAACTTAGCCATCGTTTATGTAAGGGGGCGTCCATAAATTACGTGAGGTGTTTTTTGACATTTTCTTCCCCTCCCCCCCTCCCTGGTGAGATGTCGTGAGATTTTATTCAACCCCCTCCCCCATCCTCCAATCTCACGTGAGATTTTTCAAAATGTGGGTTTCTTACGTAAACGCGTTGGATTGTTATTGTAAAAAGAAAAAAAAATTGCTTCAGAGTGTGTTCAGTTACTGGAGCAGTAAAATACAGCTCCGGTAGCAGAATTTTTTTATCAGTGTGTACAATCTGGATGGACCAAAATAGTATAATTTTTTTTTTGTTTCAATCAGAAAAAAATTGCGTGATATTTGCAGAGACCCCTCCCCCCCCCCCCCTCCCCAACGTAAGATTAGATGAGATTTGACTCGACCCCCTCCCCTCCATAAACACCTCACGTAATATATGGAAGCCCCCTAAGGGGGTAAATGTAGGATACTTAAATTATTAAGTTAAGTACAGTCAGATCACCAATTAAGTATATACAGCACGCATGATAATTCTGCGTGCTGTATACTTAATTGGTAGTCTGAATGTACGAAATTCTTTGTGCAAACCGAACTAGGTCTATTTAGGTCATAAATCTGGGATACCTGAACAGCGCATGCACCTGTAGATTGATTACATATTCACGTTACATCCGGGCTAGACAGCGGTGGGGTAGATGGGGTAGTGTGGGGTGTAACAGGATGTGAGGTGTGACAGGAAGTGGGGTCAGTGGGGAGATTTATAAAAAGAAATAGAAACAAAGAGGCTGCATGGAACGCAATTATATTTGACGACCGCTGTGGCGTGTTGGGCAAACGACGCTGCGTTGTTGGTTGCGGGTTCGATTCCCGCCGGGGACAAGTATTAATGCTGACCATAAAATGTAAAAAAAAAATATCTTTCATATTTCTTAGTGTTTTCCACATTTAGAAAATACTGCTTTTTGAATAAATTCTTTCAAATTAGTATTATTTTGGTAATACCCGGCGGGACTCAAACGCGCAATAGCCGATAGTGGGAGGCTTACCCGTGGCGAAGCGGCTATCGCGCTGGATCGAAATGCCAATAGTCGCGGGTTCGAGTCCCGTCGGGTACTAAAATTTCTAAAAAGCAGCAGTTTTTCAAAAAGCATAAAATATTTGTTTATAGTTTTTACTTACTATGCACCGATCTCGATCATTTTGCTGTTTATCCCATTTATTTTTTAACTTCAAATTCACTGCAAGTTTTGAAAGCCATAAATTGAAAATCGGTTTTTTCTTATTCATCTTTGAGTGTTTTTCTTCATTAGAACAATAAAGACGGCTAATGCAATAGTCTTTGTTATTTCACTGACACATCACACAACTGAACTACCACGTGGGGTGGGTAAGAAAAAAATATATCAGTTTACATTTTTGTAAAAATTAAACTGTAGGTACCTATTTATCTATATATATAAAAATGAAACCTGTTCCGTTGTCACGAAGTCACGCGTGAACGGCTGGACCGATTTTGATAATTCTTTTTTTGTTGTGTTTGCTATTGTCAGGAGAAGGTTCTTATGAAAGAAAAAATGCTGAACCGATTTTGATGAATTTTATTTTTTTATACTAAACGACAGGACAACGTCTGTCGGGTCAGCTAGTTACCAATAATTGTTAAATTTTACGCTCTAAAATGTTGCGTACTAGCATCTTACGTCCATCATTAATTCATCTTGAACCGATTTTGATGAATTTTATTTTTTTATACTAAACGACAGGACAACGTCTGTCGGGTCAGCTAGTTTTCTCTAAATATACGGCGCCATCTAGCTCCGTGGCTACTAAGCTTGTGTTACGGTGAATAGATTCTGGGTATTATAAATATTTTATGAAGAAATATATTAATACTGGCTGACCCGGCAAACGTTGTTTTGCCTTATAAATTATAGATAGCCGATTCTCAGACCTACTGAATACACATATAAAATTTGGTAAAAATCGGTCGCGCCGTTTCGGAGGAGTACGGTAACTAACATTGTGACATGGAAATTTTATATATTAGAAAGATGATACCTACTTAAATTATTTTTCTTTGAAATGACCATTTAAGTTATTATTTTGGCTTTGGTTAGGTATAAGTAGGTATTTGTTTAAGAGATAATTTAAACAACGCTTTTTGAGCGAAATATTGAACTCGGAACTGTCAGCCTCAACCTAACCTGACCTAACCTAGCTTCAAGGGTAAACTGGATCACAAGGGTACCTAACCTAACCTAATTTCGCTAATTTTCGCGGAAAACCGAGCGTACCATACTGGGTCCACGATGCAACTGACGACGTGCAGTGACCTCGCATCGCGCATGCATCTGCGGAATTGATTTATACTGTATCTTGCGGTAAGGATAGTGGTAAGGATGCAACCGTGTGATCTTAAAGGCAGTGACCTACTTCTGATTAGCACCAGGGAAAAGGGGCAGGGAAAAGGGTATACCTACTCTTTTCTCTAAACAAACTTTACAAACGTAGTTGACTGTCTCCTCCCTGGATAAGGACATTGGAGAAAATATGTTTATGCCATAAGTCCTATATCAGCCATGACCATGCCCCTACGTTTTGGTTATTTCATTTTCCAATTAGAATAAAAATAAAATTTTGAAAAATTAGAATATGAAAAAATAAATTGTTTCCAGCAGTTTACCCACCACCGCGTGAAAAGAACTCCAGGTTTGCTACTCTCCCCGAGATCCGAAAAAATATTGCAGGACGTTGCACACAGAGCAACCTACCACCAAATAAAGCAACTAGGCTTGTACTATGGGTACTAATCAACGGATATATACTCGTATAATCAATTACGCAAACAGCGCCGAGTCTTGAGAGTAAAAAAATTAATCCAGCCTGGCGCCATCTTGCCTAAATGAGTTTCCATCAACGAAATTAATAAATTATTAAAAATTAAAAATAAACAACAGAAAGTTTTACAAAGTTACAAAGAGTAATTAAGCTAGGCATCTTCTCATTAGTTTGTTCTACTTAATTTTAATCAAGTTACGTCGACTTAAGGGCCATGTATCTCAAATAGTGTGACAAGGATAGCGCTAGCGAATTTCAGATGTGTAAAAGAAGGACGTAAGATGCGACTATGCTTAAGAAGCTTAAAGGGTAATAAGTAATGGTAATAGGTATACGAGCCAATTTCATAATCCATGTCGGGTTTTCTACATATTGTGCAGTTTCCAGACAAATATGTACATTATGTCGAAGGGTGTAGAAACCTATCCACATTTTAGCCCTAACAGTCACTATTTGTCTAAAATCTGGATAAAATCTGAATCATTATTTGTCTAAAATTAAAACAATAAGAAATATTTGTCTGGAAACTACACCAAAATGTAGGAAACAATGTCAACTACAATCCATACACAATCTGATATTTGAAACTACCTTAAATACATTTTGTTTTTGCCTTCACACAGAGTAGGAATAACCCACTGTATAAATTGGAAACCTATAATTGGCTGTCTAAGCACTATGTCATGTATATTGTTAAGTCTTGCTTAAGTGAATCGCTGTTGGTTTTCTAAATAAATAAAATAAAAAACTTAACAATATTTCATCATGAAATAATCAACATTTTTCGATGAACACGACAGGGATTTAGAGTTTAGCTCGTATATACAATATACCCCTTAACAAATTACCCCAGAAAATTAATACAGTCCCTGTTACCCCGCAATGTGACATTGGGGTGTCCAATCTAAATAGACAGTTTACAGTACAATGTCCTGGCCCGGAAGGGTATGACGACCAGACTTACGTTAATGTTTCAGTACACATATTCACAAACAATTCTGGCGCAGAGATAGCGTGCTGGGCCCATAATTAATGTTGTGGGTGGCCAAAAATTAACAGATTCGTTTGTATTTGGAAAAAATGAAACGATACTAGAACTCAAAATGTCAGATTTGGATGTTACAAATAATACTGGACCAAAACGCTAATGAATATTTCACTAAAAACGAGCGAGACGATCATTTTTCTTAAAACTAATTTGAATCAGATGAAAGTATCGGTATTCATAGAAATAAAAAATATAGAAGCCAAAACCACATGACAGATAGATATCACAATCGACACAAGGATGTAACGTAGGACTTTGACTCATTGTCTCGCGGGTTAGAGGAGAAAAGGGTCGATATGTCTAGACTGTTTTCATTACAACTGATGTTTTACATCTGCCTGAGATTTTGAAGGAAAATGTTTCTACTTTTACCGCCATTTTTCGAAGTTACATTGATAAGAAAAAAGTTATTTTAAATACAAAATCTTAAAGAAAAAACTCCATAATGTTTAAAACTCAATATTCAAAGAAATAGCATTTTCGTTTCCCTTCACCGTTACACGACATTATTTTCTTAAAGAAGTATGTCACCTATCTAAGAACTATTGGAGGGATGAGACGAATCTAAAGATACCCAATTAATAGAAATCCGTTGAGTGGTTTGGAAGATACGAGGGAATAAAGAATATTACAAACATACAAGATAGGCGCGAAAAACATAACCCTTTCCTTGCAGCCGGGTAAAAATACATTGGAACCTTCGGAATGAAAGTCTGTGTATCTACCACTAGACCAATACTGCTCTTGTGAATGGATGTAGTGTGGAATGGGACTGAATACACGATCAAAACAAAGCAAAAAAAACCTCTTGTTTATTTCCACCTACTAGAGGGGACAGTCTACCTACTCTTTTCTCCATACAAACTTTACAAACGTAGTCCACTGTTTCCTCCCTGGATATTAGAAAAAATATGTTTATGCCATAAGACCTATATCAGCCCATGGCCATGCCTCTACGTTATGACTGAACTTTATTTTTATTCTAACTAGAAAATGAAAAAAATAAATAAAACGTAGTGGGATAGTCATGGCAGATATAGATTTTATGGCATAAACATGATTTGTTGTAATGTCTTTATCCAGGGAGGAAACAGTTGACTACATTTGTATGGAGAAAGAGTAGGTAGACTGTCCTCTTAACACAACACGTAACAAGTAGGTACTCTTTTAGACCGTTTTACCCTAATTTTACAGTCATACTTTGTACCGTAATAAAATTCTCTGTTATTTTCTTAGACGAAAACAAAAATAGTAGACACGGTATATTCTAACATTGCGTATTCGAAAATGAGCTATAAACACCTACATGCCTTTTTATAAAATTATTGTATTTAAAAACATTTGTCTTTAAGAATGATTCAGGCATTTGTAAATAAGCAAAAAGGCATTCTTATGGATTCAAAAACATAATCGCAGTGTGACAGCCAGCACGTGCTCACGCGGCAACGGTTCGACATACGACTGAGATCCCGATATTCCCACGGGCGTAGTGCGTCAGCTAGACGCAGTTTTATTGTCTCATTTTCCGAGACTAGGTAACGTATCTGCCGTTTTTTGTTTTCATCTAAGGTTATTTTATGGTTTCCTTATTAGGACACTCCGACCAAGTCGTCTGTACAGCCAGCTGTGGCGCTAGTTTACTAGAAACCTACGATTTTCTCAAAGTCAATCTTTAGTTCTGATTTTGTCCGCCTGAACAGATAACTTGGTGGTCCAGTACTGCGAGTGGACCTTGGTTTTAGTGGCCCAAACTGGAACGTCTCGACTCCGTTATTGGGGTAACCTGACCCTGGATTATGGAATATCTGAACTCATATTTTTAGGGCAATTTGGTAAAGGATGTCATGATTTATCTCATCTCTTAATAGTAAAAAAGACGGCAAAAACATGAAAAACTGGTGTTATTGAGATGTTTTGCTGAATATATTTAGAACTCTCTAGTTTTTAATAGTAATTATTATTTTTATATTAAGGTTCTAACTATTTCTAAAATAGGCTTAACACAATATTTTGATCAACTGTCTATAACCTATTTCAGAAACTTAGATCAAAAATATAAACAAAAATCCTATATACATAATGTACCTACATTCATTTGAAAGTGACATCTCTTTATTTACTTTTTCATTTAAAATTAACAGTTAATTGTTTAAGTTTTGATCTAAGTTTCTGAAACAGAGCAGGTATAGTTAGTTAACTTGTAATTAGCAAAAACTTCATTTATTGCTCTAAAATTTCGCTTAGTCGCATCGTACGTCCTTCTTTTACACATCTAAAATTCGATAGCGCTATCCCTGCCACACTATTCTGATAGGGTGGGACCTTAAGTAGACTGTCTTAAACTCATCAATGGCTCAGAAATCAGGACTACGAGAATGACCCATAACGCGGCACAAAGAAATCCCTTTGTCGGTCCTAAAAAACAATTTACCAACCAAGACGCGGTAAGTTCAAAAAACTAAGTCAGTCACGACTTTTTCAAAGCAGTTAGTAAAGAAATGCACAGAATAGAATGTTATCTCTCACAGTATACCTACTGCGTGTTCATTGTTCAAACGATCAGTGAAAGTGTTTTTTAACTGTACTCTATGAGAATTATCTTTGGTTTAACCTATTTAGAAGATAACGTGTGATTACACTTTTGTTTTTGTTCGTTATGTCTGCTTACTGTGTGGATTTTTTTTATTTTAGTATTAAAAATTATGTAGGTAGGTACCTATGTGTTAAAGAATTACAAGTTATATTCATTTATTTATATGTATTTTAAGGGGAAAATCTATCTACTCTTTCTCCATACACACGTAGTCGACTGTTTCCTCCCTGGATAAAGACATTAGAGCCAATGTGTTTATGTCATTAAACCTACATCTGCCTTGACAATGCCCCTACGTTTTGTCTTTTCATTAGAATAGAAATAAAATTTCTAGAAAAAAAGATAGGGTGATATAGGTTTTAACATATTTTCTCTAATGTCTTTATCCAGGGAGGAAACAGTCGACTACGTTTGTAAAGTTTGTATGAAGAAATAGTAGGTAGACTTTTCCCTTGGCATTAGCTATGAACTCTATGATAATTTGTATTGCTTGAGCTATAAACAAACAGTCAATTAAAGGTTTTTTTTTTAAATTTAAGTACCACTTCATGCAAGATTCGATTTATTTTTTTGCGTAGACATAGTTTATATACAAGTTATTACTATGTTCTTGTCATGCACAAAATTCAAGGTTCTTTAAACAAGATACTGTCATTTTAATCTAATCATTGAATTTGATGGGAACGCCTAATATTTATTATATAGCCCAATTCATAACTTTTTTATAAATCCTCATCATCATCAAGAAATGGGTATATAAGAAACTAGCTGCATCCCGCGGTTTCACCCGCATAAGTCCCGATCCCGTGGGAATATCGGGATCAAAAGTAGCCTGTTATTCTAGGACTTCAGCTACCTATATTCCAAGTTTCATCGCAATCGGTTCAACGGTTTTATGTGATTGAGTAACAAACTCACATACACACAGATACATACACAACTCACAAACTGATTTCTTTATAATATTAGTAGGATTGTCCAAGGAAACGGCCAGATGTCGAAATATGTCTTCATGTTTCGACAAGGGGGGTGCGCGTGCGCAACAAACATAAACAAAACACAGGTTTATTTTTTTAACACTAATTTAAGAATTTAAGACGGAAACGGAAGTGAGGGGCTTCTCCTATCATATCTATCATTTTCGTTTACACTTCATAAACAAATTGTTTACGAAATTCAAAGTAAATTACCAGGAATCTGTGGTTTCACTCGCGTAATTCCCGTGGGATTATAATAAAATTCGCACTCTCTTAATTTCAGGTCCGTAGGAGTCCTAGGACCAGGGATTTGTGTTCAGCGGTGATTACAGGCCAGCTGCATCCTGCGGTTTCACCCGCGTAAGTTCCGATCCCGCGGGAATATCGAGATAAAAAGTAGCCTATGTGTTGATCCAGATCTCCAGTTATCTACATACCAAGTTTCATTGCAATCGGTTCAGTAGTTTTTGCGTTAAGTAGTAACAAACATATTCGTTTACTTACAGACATAAGTTAGTAAACTTAGTTAGCCTTATTAATAAACGTGGAGGAAGGTCGGAGTAACTTTACCACATTTTGTTTCTGTCTGTCAACTTTGAAAGTTCTTGTCATGGAAGAAGACAAAGCATGTTCTCACTACTCCGACCTTACTCCACATTTAATAATAAGGCTAAATAGGTTTTTTTTAAACCGGGAGAGCAACCGATCAGAACTTACGCGATATCGTTTTCCGTATCCACGTTTTCGCCTTTCATAGAGGAATTTTGTTGCACGCATTCCATTTTTAAATTCACTGCATTTTCGTGATATCGAGATCTTATAATTTCTTAAGGATGATTAATACAAAAGATTCGGCGAATGATATAAATAAACTTACATACAAATATTTTTACGAAATTAAAATATTTGCAATATTTTCGTAGTACCTACTTACTTAAATTCTAGGTATTTCTACTTTATCATTAGCATTCTCGATATTAATCAGAGCGTAGTGCCCCTAAAATATTAACTTCTTTCCCTTTCTATTTTGAACTAAACTTTTTAAAGAATCGAAGAAAAAATTAGTAATAAGTAAAATGTGTTTGCGTGCAGGAGTAACATACACACTTGTTTGCTGTCTTACACGCATACTTTCACATTTATCATACAGTAAAATAAAAATAATATGGAAAATAGAAATAGAACATATTTATATACAACAAAACACGCAAAAGAAACCAATATAAAAAGTATAAAAGAAAACAACAAATACAAACGAAATTTTGTTTTGTTTTGTTTGTTTGTTCCCTCTTCACGGTCAAACAGTTAGACCGATTCGGACGATTTGCATATGGATTATTTAAGATGGAGAGTACCAGGATACTTTTGATCTCGATAATCCCGCCGGATCGGAATTTACGCGGGTGAAACCACTGGGCGCAGCTAGTGTGGCAAGTAACATAGGCCACTAATTCTGTAACGTAGTTTAAGATTAAACTAGCCAGTGTCTAATTCACAGTAACTGTTTACAATAAGACAGGAAGTTATTATTTCACCTGACGCCTTGTTTGTTTACTAAACGACAAATGGTACATTTTGTCCATTTCTAAACAAAACTACTATTTTGTCTTCGTCTGTTTTATTTCTGAATTCATTCGAGTGAGCGAAATGTCCCTAGACGAAGAGATATCTGTCTAAGATGTATAGCCCGTTAAGTTAAAAAATAAAAACTCACGAAATTAATATTTTTTAGGTTTAAAATTTTCAATCGATCTTTTTATCAAACAATCTACCCGTGAATAGAAGGCACTGTGCATTCTTCAAGGACTTTGACGTCGGAAATGCTAAAAAAACTATAATAAAAACTTTGCTAAGAACATGCTTCGGAATTAGACCGATACAACGTTTTAAAATCGGCTCAGCCGTTTGTGAGAAAAATGGTGACATACAAACACATTTCATCTCTCTCACCCCAAACGCATTCTCCGTCTCCTTGGCCATCAAGGGCAATAAAAGCAACGGGAATTAAAAAACAAAAAAACATAACCACAACCGAATAGAGAACCTCCGCCTTTCTAGGGTTCAGTACCCCAAAATAGCCCCTTACAACTTCACTTTGTTGTCCGTCTGTCTGTTAAGTTCTTTTTAAAGTTACAAATAAGATTAATTTCGCGAAAACCGAAAAAAAATATAAAAGACTTATAAGCTAAAACTTACTGTGCCCAATAATCCTCCCATTTCTCCTTACTACTGCCTCTAGGCAGCGTTGCAGTCCTGGACCTTCCATTTAAAGAGGCTGAGGAACCCCTCTTATCCGGCAAACTAGCAACAGACAGCCTCTGATTAGGCTCAGACCTGAACGACTGTAAAGAGACCTCATCAGAGCGCAAACTGCTTGCAGAACCACGTAACCCATTGAGGACCACGTTAGGTTGCTGATATTCATTGTAGCCATTTAAACTGGTGGTCTCTTCGTTCATGATTAAAGGAGGGCGCTGTGTTCGCCTATAGGTAAAAGTGTCCGCTTTGTTGAAAGATGAAGTCCGTTTTGGTTTGGGAGATTCCTCAATGTTGGTAAATGACGGCATTTTGTTATGGTCCTTTTCTAGCTCGATCTCGTATTCGATCTGTGTCTGGACGTGAGCGAGCATTTCTTCCAAGTCGCCCAAGTCGGGATCGACTGTCAGTTTTTGTCGTCGCATCGTGGAATGTTACGGTTACTTATCACAGGTTATTTCACTTTAATTATTAACACAGAATAAGGCACTGCACCATTGATGTATTCTTTGACGTTTAAAAATCGAATTGTAACGAGATTTATTTAACAGCACTTTTAAGTTTAAAAATCGAATAGAAGTACGGTAATTGTTTAAAATTCGAACGCAACACTATTAGTCCGTTCTTTTTTTTAATAAAGAAACAGTATTGGTAAAATAAAGAGTTAAGTTTTTGAAATTCGAACGTAACACTGGTCAGTTCATAAAGAAAGATTGAACAAATAAAAAGTTAAGTTTTTAAAATGAGAACGTCGCGCGTAACATGCGCGCGCGCGGCCGAGCGTCGCGCGCAAATGACACAGTTTATCATTTTCATTTGAAAGACAGAAGGCAGTCGGTTATCTTTCACTTTTTCAATGCCATTTTGAACCTTAACTAAGGTTGACATAAGGAAGTTGCGACATGGGTTGACGTTGATGGATTACTTTAGAGATTTGTTAAGTTTTCTGCTTGATGCTTGTCGTGAAGAGTGAGAGAGGTTATTTTTAGAACTTTATTTACTTCAAGTGTAGGGATTGTTTGTATGCAGCCCTGCTTTGACGGTTTTCTTTTGCAGTTGATTTTACAAAGTCGCGAACCCGTTGGAATTACAGATCAAAAGAAGACTAGTTCCATGTAAATCGGTCGAGTAGTTTCAAAACCTACTTACAAAAAGTGGAAACAAAAGAGGCCATGTTTTTTAGGGTTTCTTGTTGACAACGAAACCCTAAAAAACATTAGATGTTGTTTTTAGGGTTCCGTACCTAAAGGGTAAAAACGGGACGCTTTTACTGAGCCTTCGCTGTCTGTCTGTCAGTCCTTCTGTCACTAGGTTTTATCTCATGAACCGTGATACTTTTGTTTTTTTAATTGCCAAACGTTTACTGGAGTATGACTGATACAGAGAAGGAAAACATGATCTAGCTAGTACGACCTCAGTACGCGTTTATTAATAACGCTGTTTAATATTCGAAAACAGACTAACGGAGTCAACTCGTCAAAAATGTAAAGTAGATTAGGAAAGGCAATTTCGTAAAAGGGATCGAAATCTAAAATCGATGCCTGACAAATGAGTTAGACCCTAGATACAGCGTTAGACAAATTAGATTTCTTCAATATTTCCCCGTAGTTAGCTTTTATCTTTAGACTAGCTGTGTCCCGCGGTTTCACCTGCGTAAGTCCCGATCCTGATACTGGGAGTGCCGCTTTGGGCACGAGGTAGCTCTCCTTTAGAGAACCGAATCTAGCGTTTGGGGACACGATCGGTCTATAACAGATCCCTGACGGTTGCCCCTGGGGGTGGCCTGACGGTACAGCGGACCCCTCTCTTTATACCCTTGCTGGTCATAGCTGGGGATGCATACACATATATGCGTAGGTATTAGAGAACTGGGTTTGCTAGCGATCCCTCCGAAAGATCGGGATCAAAAGTATCCTATATTATTCTCCATCACTTATACCATTCCTATACAACTTTTGTCCCGTGGAAGTTCTGATAAACCCTTTCTTATCGGATAGCTACGTCATATAAAGAACACACTCTCCAAATTTCAGCTCTTTACTATCAGCGGTTTAGGCTGTGCGTTGCTAGATCTAAAATCAGGCAGTCAGTCAGGGCAAAGCTTTTTATTGATATAAATTCATAGAAGACTTGGGACTCGTGGTATTTTTTTTTAAAATACCACGAGAAAATAATAGGGATCGGGACTTATGCGGGTGAAACCGCGCGGCGCAGTTAGTAAATAAATCCCTCTACTGCCAAAATGTAGAATTCCCAAAATGGGTTGGAAAATGTCCAGTTTCATTGACACCAATTCAAGGGACGTAACGCGCGGGCAACAACAAGCAAGTAGTTGGAGTAGGTAGTAAGTAAGTATATATACCTAACTAGCTGACCCGGCAAACGTTGTTTTGCCTTATAAATTATAGATAGTAGCCGATTCTCAGACCTACTGAATACGTATAGTACAAGATTGAGTGGTCGGTAATCAACTCTGAGACTGGAGAAATTCAGATCTCTCGTAACTAATACAAACTTATTTATTCCTGATCCCGGTAAGTCCCGATCCCGCGGGAATATCTAGACTATGTGTTATTCTAGGTATCCAGCTATCTTAAAACCGAGTTTCATGATAATCGGTTCAGCGGTTTTTACGTGATTGAGTAACCAACACACACACACACACATACATACATACTCACAAACTTTCAGCTTAATAATATTAGTAGGTATTATCTACTAATTCTAGAGGGGATGTCTCAAACATAATCAAATTAAGTAAAGAAAAATAAGTTCTTGGTTCAAACGCCGCGCTGCGTCGATCGTGCGTTGTGTTTTTGCAGAAGTATTTTTCCAAATATTTATTTTTATTTTTTCAAATAATTCTATGAAAGCCCAATGCAAGTATAAGCACTTAAAATTAAAATAGAATATATTCCATGTTACTTGGAATCCACGTATTCCATGAATGAGCAAAAACTGGGTAAGCGGAGCCAACTCTTTTTAACCCCCGACGGAAAAAGAGGGGTGTTATAAGTTTGACGTGGCTGTGTGTCTGTCTGTCTGTCTGTCTGTGTATCTGTCTGTGGCATCGTAGCTCAAGAACGGATGAACCGATTTCAATGTAGTATTTTTTTGTTGATAGGTGACTTTTTCTGCCAACAGTAGACCTCGCGGACACTTTATGGGAAGCACCTTCATCTTGTTCTTTTCGTGTAGTGTTGGGGCTCACCTAGTGTTAGAGTTTTCAGGAGGAGAAGGAAGAGGAGCTCGAGAAAGGGTTTTTTGCCACACAAATTATCGGTCACCCATCCAAGTAACGACCAATGAGAAACAGAACCCACTGATCAGACCGCCAATCTGACGAACGAGAAATACCCAAGTAAAAAATGGTCTTTATTAAGCTAGATTGCCTATACATTTTAATTCAGAATGATTCATAACAAAAAATATATTATTAATCTCGGATTGGACTGACGTGTCATTTCTCTATAAATGATCGGTTAAGGAAATTAGGTATACGATTTACTCAGAAGGGAACAGAGAATGTTGGTCTTTAATCTTTTTTATTGAATATTTATTATGCATGCAGTAGCTATTGACTTTCTTGACACTGTATGGACGACCCATAATGGGTTGTCCATACAGTGCCAATTCTCAAGCCTATCAAGTAAGCCAGGAGGGTTACTGCGGTTCGTTTCGATACGACATCGATACGATAATACGATGATTCTACTGTCACATTCTGATAGTAGGGTGACAGTAGAACCATCGTATTATCGTATCGTTGTCGTATCGAAACGAACCGAAGTAACCCACCCTCCAGTTTGTGTTGCCGTTCGATAGTTCACTATCGATAGTTGTGGCAAATCAATGGTATCGATAAGCTTATCAATACAATTTCACCTGTCTTAGGAAGCTGGTTCCAATCTCTGTGTCTGTCAGTAAGCTGTATCTCATGAACCGTGATAGTTAGAAAGTTGGATATATTTTACCTAAATCCTATAGAACCCTAAAAATCAATGTTTTCTCCAATTAACGACGAGAACAATTACAATAGCGGATGCGTGCGCCTGCGCACGAGCAATGTACAGGAAACGGACAATCTTGGGCCCCTATTTGTGGATAATTAACTCTGTGACAGGGACTGGTTTAAGCCAACTAATCGTCCGACTTTTTGTGCACTTGAGGCTGTTGCTAAATGAGCAATCTGTATGTTTGTATGTTGTCTGTGAGTTATATACTAATATTCACCCGCGTAAGTCCCGATCCCGTGGGACTATCGGGATCAAAAGTAGCCTATAGCCTCAATAAATGGACTATCCAACACAGAAAGATTTTTTCAAATCGGACCAGTGGATCCTGAGATTAGCGCGCTCAAACAAACAAACAAACTCTTCCGCTTTGTAATAGTAATAGATAGATTATAAAAAGTGAGATAAAGAGAAAATTTTTATTTGTTTGTTTGTAACGAATAGGCTCCAAAACTACTGGACCGATTTCAATAATTCTTTCACCAATACTTTTGATCCCGATATTCCCACAGGATCGGGACTTACGCGGGTGACACCGCGGGACGAATTACGCGCATGGGATGGGTTTTTTTTTATACAAGCTTCCCATGCTGCTTTTGAAGAACTGCTTTCAATAATATATAGTGCCCCAAGACTCGAACATGCAATTACTGGTAATCCGAACCAGCCAAGTCCCGCCCCGGGTACAATTTTTTTGAAAACAGTATGTCCTATATGTGGCAAACACTTAAAGAAATTATGAAAAATAGCGATACCAAGTCCGCCAGGTCAACCAGTAGAGTACAAAACAATCTACCCACCGCAAATGCACATTGTTTTAAAAACTGTAGGTACCAATACCTACTTATTATACCTAACCTACCTATCTATAATTTTGTGTTTATCATACCCAGTACATTTCCGGGACGTATATACCGCTATGATAACAATATAAAAATGTGGAACAACTGCCGTGACCGACAGACAGAAAATGATATGCTGTTGACCACTAACGCACAGTAGTTATAGGCCGCTCTCCGTTTATTTATAACTGAGCTGAGCCGGTGCACTTCGAATCGCTATCTGTCAAAAAAAACGAGTCCGACTCGCACTTGGATGAATTTTTTAAAATTATTGTATACTTGACACATCATCCTGAAGAAGAAACGTCAAATACAAGAACCAAAATGTCCGACCATGATCTGAAATTAAAAAAAACGTGTGGCACTAGGGGACTGCCGCGGTAAAGCTATTGCCGAGCTACATGGTAGGCGGAGTGAGGGTGTTAGGTTTTATTTTCGTTACGGAATTTCTTGATTCGGTCGCCGCGCTCACAGCCCGCGATAAAGCTATGCAATAGCTTAAATATGTTTTATATCTGGTGAGCTTAGACATAAAATAAATAAACTCTGTGAACAACACACAGCGCCATCTAGCCCGTGGTAAGCTACTAAGCTTGTGTTACGGTGACTGGACAACGGATATAATACATATATTTACACATGAACATATATATTTAGACATGAATCAAGATCATTCATCTTCAATGGAATGACTAATTAATAAGTCTAATAACTTTCCCTTACAGTTTTCTTGCAACACATCGCTGAACATGTGTAATCGTGTTATTATAATAGTTGTGTAATTACTACATTCATACGAACACACCATTAAGACTTTACGCGCACTGATAAGTCGCGGCCGTATCAACACTTACCATCATGTAATTATAAAACACTTTTTTACTTTTTAATTTTCTTACCTCAACGTTTCGACCATGTTACAACGGTTTTGGTCGCAAGGGGGAGTCTGTGTCCCTCGCGACCAAGACCGTAAGAAAATTAAAAAGTAAAAAGTCACGCGATTAAGACCCAGGAAAATATAAAATTATATAAACTAGATTCTGAAAATAGAGTAGGTACCTAAAGGTACTCACTCATATTTCGCGTCAAGCATAATTTCCAATGAAGATTTTAGGAGACGCAGAGATAAATATGGGTAGGTACTTGTGTTTCACTAGAATTTTGTATTTTTCTTTTCGTACAATGGTGTGTCTCACCTAGTGTTAGGGCTATCAGGTCGCCCTAAGGCCTCTAACTTGACCTAACGACTGCTACCAGAGATAACAACCGGGAATAACTTTACATAAAGTGAAAAAATTACTCATTATTTTCCGATTTTTCAAAGATCAACCAAGTGCATATAACATTATATCTATGAGTATTACAAACAACACCCCTCGTTTAAAAAAACACTATCACATCCATAAACACACAACCCGCCCAACACCACCCGACCCACCACCAGAGCTCTGCGGTGCCAACCTTACTTTCCCTTCCTTCCCATCACTCACAGATGTCCTATCTATTCGGTTTTATCATAGATATCTTCACCCATTAAGCCGACAAACCACGTACCAAGTAAGAATTTTGATGAAAAAAGCGAGAGAGTCGTATTTCGTGACTACAGCACACTAAGACAGAATATTACACCGTGCACCGTGACCGAACGACTGTGAGAATCAACATGGACTTTTTAAATACACTGAAATTACCCAAATAGCTAAACCTCAAAATAATTATTATAAAGAGAGGAAAAAAATAGTTATACCATTCCAACTTCAAAAATCCTATTTTATTTTATTCACTGACTTTTATTCACGATTTTGGTGTTTAAATTTAGAACACGCCATATTCGACCTCCATTTGAATGCTCATACAACCTCCTTGCGCGAAAAATACTCGACACAACCTCCTTGCGCAAAGAATACTCGATATACAAACTCTTTTTCTCGTAGTCATGGTATAAATAAAGTATAAGTATCCAACTCTTGAATAAAGTACGGATTTACATTGAGGGCCATGAATCACTGGCGTCGCTCAGGATTCTTTCACTTAAATCATCCATGTTAGAATTAAAATCCTCCACTTGCTCGTAATTTATCTAGGGCCCTCGGTTTACATCCATCCTTTATTTACTAATTAGTAATTACATAATATGGAATATGCTCTGAAACCATTACTGAACCGATTTAAAAAAATCTTTTACCAATAGTAAGTTACATGAACCGTGATAGCTAGGCAGTTAAAATTTTCACTGATGACGTAACGTAGGTATTTCTGTTGCCGCTATAACAACAAATACTAAAAAATAGAACAAATTAAATATTTAATTAGGGCTCCTATACAACAAACGTGATTTTTTGAGACCATTAGTGCGCGAGTCCGACTCGCACTTGTCCGGTTTTTGTGATCAATTCGCACGATTATCATCGTACAAAATATTGGCACCCGCATGTCGTTGCATTGTCTTGGTCCTTTGTCTTCCAATTAATCGTTGGTGGTCCATTGACTGACGTCATTTGATACTTGTTCCTTATGGCTTGACCTAAATTTATTTACGAACCATTTTAGAGGACAGTCTGTCTACTCTTTCTCCATACAAACGTAGTCGACAGTTTCCACCCTGGATAAAGACATTAGAGCAAATATGTTTATGCCATAAAACTTATATCTGTCATGACCAGGGTATCGAGAACCGGGAACTTTTTTAAGAACCGGGATTTTCGGTTCTTTCGGGATTTTCTGTAAAGTTGCTTAAGATGCTATACAGGGTGAACCATTTAAATGGGCCTTCAGGGGGATATCCTAAACTATAAGAGATAGCGAAAAATGCTGAAAGGAGTCGCGTCCCCGATTTTGACTAAAACTAATTTGGCATATTTAGATTTTTGAAAGATGCATTACCCCGGCCAGGAATCGAACCTTGTCTTTTTGCCTCTGCTTTCTTGTAGCCCTCGCCTACGGCTCGGGCTAGCAATATCGCCTCGGCTGTAATTTTCAACTTACCGCACTTATATCATAATGTACTATTATCTTAGTACCTGCTTTAAGGCACAAACCTAAATTTTCTATAAAATGTTTCAAATTAATCAATTAGGATAACAGAAATAAAGTGTAAAAAATAATAATAGTAAAAAATAACATTATTTTAGCTTTCTAATTGTGTTCACACGATATATATTTCTCCCGAAATTCCCGGTTCTTAGGTTTTTAATCCCGGGATTTCCCGGTTCTCTAGATCAGCAAAAGAACCGGGAAATACCGGGATTTTCGGTACCGGGATTTCCCGGTTCTATTCCCTAGTCATGACCATGCCCCTACGTTTTGTTTTTTTTTTCATTTACTAATTATAATAGTAATAAAATTCAGAAAAAATACAAAATTAAAAAAATCAAAACGTAGGAGCATGGTATAGGTTTTATGACATAAATATATTTTCTATAATGTCTTTATCCAGGGAGGAAACAGTCGACTACGTTTTTAAAGTTTGTTTTGAGAAAATACAAAATCCCTGTCGGGTTAATCGTTTTTTTTTGATTATTTGATGATGAATGTTGTTGATTTTTTTAATGTATGGATTGTAAGATTTGTAGGTGACATTGTTTTCTACACTTTAGTGCATAAAGACTACAATCTGGTACACATTAGTATCAGTGTCATCGTGTATTTTAAGCTTTAGTCAAAAACTCTGTGAAATGAAAATTTCGGACACCAAAATAATTGGTTTAAAAACTTTAAAAATCATGTTCAATTTACGCACCAATGCGTTTTGTCTAGCGAAACAGGCTAACTTAACTTTTACCATTAAATTGCCCTTATTGTAAGGGCTTAAGGTCTCAAATAAATGAAGCTAATGCAAAGAAAATGTTGTAAAACTAACTCATTGTTAACAAGGAATTTTTGTAAAGCCAATTGTGAGTTGGATTGGATTGGAAGTTCGTGACAGTAAAACATACATTATAGATTTAATTGAAGAAATGTTTTTCAAAAATTGCACCCGACAGGACATTACATTATACATTATAGATCGAATACAAGGATTTTGAGTTTAGTACGAGGGGCGCGGGCGCGGCGAGAATAGAATAGAATTTAATGGCCGGGACCAACCGATTTGATTTATACATTTAAAATAAACATAATAACTAAATTTCCATAATTTTAAATGCATTTTTTTATTCAATACACACATTTCACATGATCGATTTGTTATAAGCATAGGTCGGAATAGGTAGAGTCAAATAGGGTGACTGACCTCAAATTTACATGATTGTAGATGTTAATATGGACATGCCTTCGGAATACCGAAATTTTGTTACAATCTTTCTGAATTTTATTAGAGTAGGTCGGTCCGGTTTAGGATTTAAAACCTGTATGTCAATAAAGACATGCCGCCGCAGCGGTATTCCGAAATTTAAAAATATCCCGAAAAAAATTGCTACGTAACATGATTTATTTTCTTAACTCTTTTGACTTGAAATAAACGTTTCATATTTAATTATATTAACAATAACTAGCCAGATAACGTAAATAACGGGGTTTGTCGCCGCACCATCCTGGCAACCAATCAGATCAGAGTATCCACGGTGACTTTTTAACTGGAAGACAATGCAAAACCGCAGGTAGGTTAGCTCACTTACTTACTTTGGTTCGTAGAGTGCACTTACTTTCTTTGTATACCTATGTGATTTTGTGATTGTGACCCTGTGACCTTGGCTAGTATACGGACTTTTCGAATCTTCTTCGAAAAAAATTAAGCTAATGAACAAATAATGTATTTTAAATATGCACCACTTACGTCTACTGACGTGGAAAGGTCATTTTCGACCTACAAATGGATATTAGATGTAAAAAGAAATTAATTAAAAATAGAACATATGGAAAAACTGATGTTTATTTATTTTAATTGTGCAGCCTACAATGCTGAAACTGTAACGGATGATGATGAAGATTAAGTGCCATTGACTGCGCCCCGCAATTAAATCATGTAAACCAAGTGCGATCTGTGTATACTCCGATTCGAGTATACTTTTTATCAAGATATCCGTGGAAACATCTTTATAAAAAGTAGTCAAAATAAATTTCGGTTAATATGCTACATATAAGTTTGTTTAAGTATTTAAGTGGTAAAAACCATACAGATAAACCTTAAAATTGTTTAATATAAATGTACCTAATTGAAACCTGAAAATTATAGAGTATTGTAAACAATAAACGTTTGTGTTTTACTTGTTGAGCACAAGAAAAAAGAAAAGAAAAGTAATTCA
The DNA here is from genome assembly GCA_958496205.1 of Idaea biselata. NCBI lineage: Eukaryota > Metazoa > Arthropoda > Insecta > Lepidoptera > Geometridae > Idaea > Idaea biselata. Next base: position 43,102,756 of record OY292395.1, read on the forward strand.
CATAAAATTAATTCATCGTCCTCGTTTTTTTTTTGGTCAGTTAAAAAAAATAAAGGGCGTCCCTATATTGTGCATTGTACCTACATGAAACTTAACAGAAAACTTAAATTTTCTTTTGTCAAGTTAGAAATCACCTACGTAAAAGTGTGAATGAAACCCTCGTTGCGTGAATCCAATTCGTACTTAACCGGTTTTTCCTTTCATTGTAGACGATGTAAACTTTGTTTTTTAATCATATTTTATGTAAATGATACAATTCCGGAATGATTTCCATATTTCTTGAAAACAAGGCATATCCATGTAATGCTATCATGATGCAAGTACATAAAATGACTCTACCTATTCCGACCCCTGGTTTTAAGATTAGAACTCCCAAATTAGTGCTTCTTCGAAACGCAACCTCTAATGAGAAGAGTCACAAGAAGCTCATAGGGATTTTTGCTGTGATTATTTGATTCACAATGTCGCATTTTACAACATTGTAAGCTATATATTAAATGGTAAGCTAAATGCTATTCATTTATCTATGCTTGAAATTTAAAATACAATGGGTCCAAATGCTTACGTTAAACTAAATTAATAGATTAGATCCTAGTCTAACTAAGTAGGTAGGTACATCTAATTATACTTTTTTAGGTACTAACTCAAACTAGCTTTAAGTATTATCTATTGCATGCCTGAACCTACAATCAGATCCTTCTTTACATAACTTAGCAATAAATCTTGATTTCTTAAAATCTACATTTAATTTTTCATGTTAGCTCTAACTGTTTTCTACAAGCTAGATGACGTAAACGTCCCTGTCATGGGCTCACGGTCTAAGGTCGACTACCTCGCACCATTTTTGTCTTTTAATTATTACTCAAACAGATTTTTTCATCGAAGTCACGGATCAATGGTGAGGAAACAATAGAACTTGACAAAAGCAGAAAGCACTTTTTGTTGGCTGAATGCTGGTTGCAATGCAACTGTTGGAAGCTCTCAGAAAGTCGTCAATTTCTGTCGAAATCGATTATTATTTTAACTGTAGAGGCAAAACATAGATACAATAGACGAACTCTGTGGCGCGTCGGGGGAGCGCCCGACTGCAGTGCAGAAGGTTTCGATTCCCGCCGGGGGCAAATATTTATGCTTAAAAATAAATATTTGTTTCTGGTCTGGGTATTTTCTATGTATCAAATGTAATATGTATTTACAAAAGTAAAGTAAGCAAACAATATGATAATTTTTGTGTCATTACATTAGTCATTATTCATTATACTCATTATTTATTATGCCATACATAATTATGTCAAACGTGAAAATACCCATTAAAACTTATTTGTCAACTTGAAGACTTGATTCATAAAATATTCAGTTACAAAAAAAACTTTATTAGTAAAGCACAATCAAATTGTGTCAAGAAATACAATAAACTTTAATAGAGACGATTGCAGACGTCTTGCCATTCCGGCCGCCAACGCACGACTGACCAAAAAACGCTGCATGAATAAGTGAATGCTCAAATTTTCTTTCTACCCACATAAAACAAATAAATTCGAATTTGGAATGTGGGTAGTTATTAACGCAATACTTTATTTAGACAGTTTATTATTAGGTTTCTTCATAGTTACAGATTAGGAGATGTGCACACAGCACTGATAGGTACTAATTTGTTAACCGACTTTAAAAAAAGGAGATCTATATTTTTTAAGGATGTTCACCGATTACTCGAACACGGCCTGACCGATTGATATGATTATTTTTTCTTGGGTACGGAACCCAAGGGTAAAAACAGGATCCGATTACTGAGACTCTGCTGTCTGTCCGTAACCGGGCTGTATCTCATCTCATGAACCGTGATAGTTCTGGGTAAATATTTGTTTTATTTTATTTTTGGTATTTGTTGTTATAGCGGCTACAGAAATCCATCATCTGTTGTTATTGACGATTCAAAGTGGTATGTTGTTAACATCCATTTTTTTTTATATATAATAAATAAATAAATTCTGTGAACAACACACAGCGCCATCTAGCCCCGTGGTAAGCGACTAAGCTTGTGTTACGGTGACTAGACAACGGATATAATACTTATATTTATTTTTCTTTTGTAAATACATACATATTATACATAGAAGGACACCCAGACCAGACACAAATATTTATTTTATAAGCATAAATACTTGCACCCGGCGGGAATCGAACCCGCAACCTCCTGCATTGCAGTCGCGCTTTCGCACGACGCGCCACAGAGGTCGTCCGTATTATTCATATTGCACGACGTTGCATGCAGCGTAATCTGGTCCCAAACTAAGTACTAGGCTTGTAGTATGGGTACTAGACAACGGATATACTAAACATTATACTTTTTTTGTAAATACACACATAAAATATGATACATAAAAAACACTCAGACAAGAATCTAATATTTATTTTTAAGCCTAAATACTTGCTCCTCAGCCTTCTGAATTGCAGTCGGGCCTTCCCTCGAGGCGCCACATAGGTCGTCACTTGAATAAATATAGTTCGAGTTTGAGTTTTGCGTAAATTCCAACTGTCTAACTATCACAGTCCGGTGACGGACGGACAGACAGACAGCGTAGTCCCAGTAATACCCGTTTTTACCCTTCGGTACGGAACCCTATAACCGATTCTATCTAATGAATTAGGAGTCAAAAGCGGAATCGTCTATAAAAAGGCATCGCGCTATTGACATTGGAACCCGATTCGCAGCGAAACAATGATGTTAAATCATTCGGAATTGATCGCGTCTCGTTTCACTCAATTGGTTCGAATACTTGGTTGGCTATACTGTTCTATGTTTATTTTACAACTAGCAGCGGTCCGCGGTTTCCCGCGTAATTCCCAATTCCGAGGGAATATCGGGATCAAAGGTAGCCAGACAGTTGAAATTTTCACAGATGATGTATTTCTGTAGCCGCTATAGCAACATTATACTAAAACAAATATTTAAAGGGGGCTCCCATACAATAAACGTGATTTTTGACATAAAACGCAACGATATCGCAATATATTTTTACCATTGGCGCCATCTAGTGAGACTGGAGAAAGACTGGCGTCAATGGTTAAATAAATTGTAACGTTCGCGTTGCGTTCACAAATTGGTTGGTCCAGTGTTTATTTTAGGGTTTCATACCCAATTGTGATAGTGGTACGGAACCCTTCGTGCGAGTGTCCGACTCGCACTTGACCGGGTTTTTTAATAGACTACGATTTGACACATGTCCGCCAGGTACGTGAAATAGCTAGGTACTTACTTTTAATTTATTTTTTATTTTTTATTAACCTATTTTGTCCCACTGCTGGGCAAAGGTCTCCCTAACATCCGGACCGGACTGCTTGTAAATTTATTTACATTTATTTTTTTATTAATGTAGTTTATAAGTTTATAATAACTTAAATGTACATAATTATAAGGACTTGGTCTGAAATAAATATTTGAATTTGAAAAAAAAATAGGTACAAGAAACCAAGTCAGATTAGTCTGAAATTTACTAGCTAGAGTTAAACATAAGTAAACAATAGTACCTAATACGAAGTTTCCCACGAAACAGATACAAGTTACTGATTACTGTCTGTCTGATGCTGATGACCCTGATTGTGGGGAAATTACTCCAGCCAAGGTGGGAAATAAGGCCCCGTTGAAACTACCTCGTAATAAGTTTAAAAGTAGGAGTTCTTGGTAGACGACCTAATAAATTATAAATCTGCTTTTGAAAAATTGTTTTCAAACATTTTAGTACACGGCGGGACTCGAACTCGCGACTACTGCTAATCCGAACCAGCGCTATAGCCGCATCCATAAATATAACCGGTCAAGTGCGTGTAGAGAGAGTGTATGAGAGCCCCACTTAAATATTTGTTTTATTTTGTTTTTAGTTGTTATAGCGGCTACAGAAATACCTCATCTGTGAAAATGTCAACTGTCTAGCTATCACGGTTCATGAGATACAGCCTGGTGAAAGACGGACGGACAGACACCGGAGTCTCAGTAATAGCGTTCCGTTTTTACCCTTTGGGCACGGAACCCTAAAAAAAGAAAATTCAAAACCTTATTTCGTCAACGCGCTCCCACATAAACTCAACCCATGCTTTTATAAAATGAGTTTTAAGTGCCAGACCTGGTTAAAACCACGTTTTACTATGCCCAAATCATGATTTAAACCAGGTCTGGCCTTAAAACTCATTTTAAAATAGCAAGGAAAGTCATATTCCATTATCAAAGTCACAAAGTGGTAACGTCAGAGTCAAAGTTTTAGACGACCGAGACATTTGCGGTGGCCCACAAACATGATCCCTGCGTAGAAACTTCGTATCGCAGATCGAGTTCTCTTACTGTAATAACTTGTAATCAAATGTGACCACAACACAAGCGACAGAACATCGGGGCTATTCTCTAAGAAAAAACCGTGTAGACGCCTGCAGGCCGCCTTCTACACGGTTCGCGAGTTATTCGTATTTTTTTCGTTTTCATTTGACCAGCGTTTTTACCACATAACTTGGTAATATTTGTGTGACGTCATTGGCTTGCAGAATTGCGAGTTAACTTCACAGGTTTCAACGTAGCTTTAGAAAAGTTGACTGGAACTTCACAGGTTTCTACATCGGATCTATGTAGTTTTTTTCTTAGAGAATAGCCCCGCAAGAGTTTTACCGCGGATCTACCATGGCCTTCAACTCGACTCGAGAACTCCGGTCCGATTTACGCAACAAACATTACAACATAAACATTACGGCAAAAAAGTTGTTCATTATTTTACATTTTTTTATATTACTAGCTGCGTCCCGCGGTTTCACCCGCGTAAGTCCTGATCCCGTGGGCATATCGGGATCAAAAGTAGCCTATGTTACTACTCGATAATGTAGCTCTTGTTAGTGAAAGAATTTTTGAAATCCGTCCAGTAGTTTTTCACAAATACAAATATTTCCTCTTTATAATATGACTTACGCGGGTGAAACCGCGGTACGCAGCTAGTCTATGATAAAGATAAATATCAGTTGTCCCATTTATTGTAATAAAAGAATCTAATCCTAGCCAATATATTTGTTGTGTACATAACTAGATACTGAGAACCATAATACCCTTCGACCTTCAGTAATATTATATGGGGACTAACTGTTCACAGGATATACCTGGTCTAGCCCAATCTGACGATTGGGTGTTGGTTGGGTGAACTCGCTTGCGATGCAGAAGGTTTTTGGTTTGATTTCCGTCAGTCAGTCAGGCAGGACAAAACCTTTTATAGATATACCGTCTTACTTACAAAAATCTCGTTATTTAATATATCGCCGCTTGATAGCTGTGTCGATAATAGCTCTTATTCACTGCATCAATAAAACTTTAGTTACAAACGCTACATAACGCTTTGTTAACTATACGAAAATTTTCATATTTTATTCTGGCAAGACTGCAGTTTCGGATGATTTTTGAACGAAATCGTTCATTATTTTTGGCAATTTTTCATATTTCTCTATCATTTATTTGTCAATTTAAAAGTTTTTGTCATCGTCAATATCATATCATATTTATTTTTTTCGCTAATGACAAAAATCAGCTCTTCAACATCCGCCATTGTGTAACGTAAAGTTACGATGGTTTTAAACAACTTGGCCCTCAAGTTTAATTTGACAGCTACTTTAAGATAAGTTTACGTAGTGATAAACTTTATGTAGCGTTTGTAAGTAAGATATTGCCTTAATCAACTGCTATTAAATGCGTAAAGAGTTATGATTGGTTTGTAAGTAAGGAGGTAAATAATTACTTTATTTATTTTCTTACTTCGAAGGTTTGACTATGTTTCTATGTACAATGTTGCAATCAATTAGGTATAAAATCACTATTTTGTACATGTAAAATTAAGATTCTAAATAAACACGGTAAATAAATGTTTTCCGCTAGGTATTCAAACAGTATTCTAGGGTACACAAACATTTGAAATTATTATCTTAGTTAAATTAATTTAATAATGCATTGTCCCATATAATCGAGTTAATATTGTTTTAGATTACATAGAGAAGTGTTTATTTCATTTATTTATTGCTACACTTGAGTATTCGTAGGTACCTATATTTGGGCGTGCTACATCTTAGAGCTCGTTTACATAGTGCATTCTTACTTTGTTTAAAGTCTGTTAAAAACGCTAGAATCCATCTCGACTTAAAGCATTAAAGTCTCGTGGCGTAGCGGTTATCGCACTGGAACGGAATACCAGTAGTCGCGGGTTCGAATCCTGGCGATAGTTTAAAATACTAAGTTCCTCAGTGAAGGTTAACACCAGACAAATGTAACCATAGAAGCGCATTGTTCTAACAAAATGGTAAACAATTTTCACGTTTTTACGGAAATCCACAACTGTCTTTTTCGGTCTCACTTAAAATGACATAAGTACGACTCGCTCTTGCATTAAACTTTTAAGGGCCTCAATATTTGTAGCCATGAAAAATCAAAGAAGGTGCTTCTAAAACTACTTGCCTTATAATATGTATGACACATCACTGGTTAACAATTTTTAAACTTCCTAAACCCAATTTACAAATTATAACAACATAACTCTTTGGCAACGAAGTTGTCGTGTCTGTCACAAATTAAAAAAGTTAATTTCATTAAAAGGGAAAACACAATTAATTTTGGTGTCGACAACCTATTTACTTATATTCTAATTGGGCCACCACCATTTTACGTGAAAAATAGAGACGATCCCAGAATATGTCACAGTAATTAATTTTGTAACATAATAATGACATACTTAAGCAGAGCGTTTCTATAACTTTTTCGGTGACCGCCCCTTTTGGAAAGCCAAATATTTTATGTAGTTGTTAGAAACTTCGCAAATCGCTAAAAAAAAACGTTCCTTCTACATTCTACAATGTTTTACACGACTGGTTAACATAATAATGGCATACGAGCAGCGGCTCTCAAACTTTTTTAGTGACTCCTTTTGGAAAACTAAATATTTTACGGACCCCTTAAATGTATTTGTCAAAAACTTCACTAAGAGCTAACAAAACGATCCTATTACATTGTACAATGACGGCGCGTCGAAAAGGAAAGGAAAGGGTATTTCATTGATTTTTTGTGTTTAGTCTTTTTTCGCGGTGCCCCAGCATAAGACTTTCTGAAGCAGGACTCCGCGGAGCATACTTTGAGCATGGCTGCTTAAGAGGAAAGTCTACCTACTCTTTCTCCATAAAAACGTAGTCGACTGTTTAGTTCCTGGATAAAGTAAAGACATTAGAGCAAATATGTTTATGCAATAAATAAAACCTACCTATATCTGCCATGATCATGCTCCTAAGTTTTGTTTATTGATTTTCATTTTCTAATTAGAATAGAAATAAAATGTAGAAATTTGAAAACATACAAAACGTAGGGGGCATGGTCATGGCTGATATAGGTTTTATGGCGTAAACATAAACTATTAGATCTTTAATCTAAAAATCAAAATTTAACTTCTTCTGACATTTTACGTCATACAATTTTTGTTCTTCCGCAATTGCGAAAAGAAGTAGAACGTTAGTAGAAAATACACGAACATTTTTCTTGATTATTGATATGACTCTTGAATCACATCAATGATTATCTATAACGCGATCTAGACCCGTGTCTAATAATAAAAAAATGGACGGAAATCGTGTAAGTTTAAAAAGTGAATACACGAATCGATAAAAAACAAATTAGGCCCCAAGGCCTTTTGCGCCTAAAACAAACGAAATTGAATGAAAATATCAATTACGCGAAATATTATCGTAAATAGCTGAAAATGATCTGTCATACAATTCGTACAATGAGGTCATTGTGCTGAAAAGATAACAATTGTTTACTATTCCGTGTCTCTCGGATTTTGCAATAGAATATAATAATATTTTTTGGATGTACTACCAAACAAATAAAATTAAAAATCACGTTTGTTGTATGAGCGCCACACTTAGATATTTTTTTTTTCTGTTTTTAGTGTAAACCGCGTAAGTCCCGATCCAGTGGGAATTTCGTAAAACTCTTTCTTTCCGGATAGCTACATCTATACTAATATTATAAAGAGGAAAGATATGTATTTGTGTGTGTGTGTGCGTCTGTATGTTTGATATGAATAAACTCAAAAACTACTGGACCGATATCAAAAATTTTTTCACCATTATAAAGCTACATTCACCCTGAAGTAACATAGGCTACTTTTGATCCCGATATTCCCTCGGGATCGAGACTTACACGGGTGAAACCGCGGGACGCAGCTAGTCGTAATATTAAGAACACACTCTCCAAATTACAGCTCTCTACTATCAACGGTTTAGGCTGTGCGTTGATAGATCAATCAGTTAGTCAGCACCCAAGGCAAAACATTTTAAAGATATAGATTTATAGGCGCGAAAGTCACTCAGACAAACTGAGACCGAATTACTTTCGTAACAACGTTTTCACGCTTAAACCGCTGAATCGATTTTGATGAATTTTAGTATAGAGATAGATGGGACCATGGAGAAAAATATAGGCTACATTTCTTCCCGATATTCCCGCGGGATCGGGACTGACGCGATGAAACCGCGGGGCGCAGCTATACATTTACTAGTAAATGAAGACGCGATTACAGCGACCGAACGTATAACGGGAAAAGGAAAAAACTCAACGACTGCACCCTTAACAGTTTGTTTAATTAAAATGTACTAAGACATGAAAGATGAAGTTTATTACTTATTTTGTGTATATAAACCTACATTAATTAAGCCGTCGTTAAGCGATGGAGGTCCAATTATGGTCTTAGGTAGGAGTTTCTATGATACTATAAATACTACGCCAGTCTATGTAGTTGGTAACTCAGTTTTATAGGATTTGTTATTTTTCCGGGTTTTATTTACGTATTTGAAATTAAACTATTTTTTTCTGTTTTAATCGTGTGGTGGCGCGCGGATTTTTAAACGCGATTTTTAAATTTAAAACAACGATACCGCGATTTTTATGTACCACTGGCGCCAATCGTAAAAATAAATGCTTTTATGTATGTTTTTTATCCTGTATCGATCGACACAAAATAATACTAACATTATTGACGGCCTCTGTGGTGCAATGCAGAAGGTTGCGGGTTCAATTGCCGCCGGGTGCAAGTATTTATGTTTAAAATTAAATATTTGTTTCTGCTCTGGATTTTTCTATGTATCATCATATTATTTATTTATTATAAATGAGAAAATGACTGTGTCTATCGGTCTTATTTTACGCCTAAACTAAAACTTACTCGTATTTTCATGAATTTTGGTAATAGGTAGGTGATGTATGTATGCCCTTTGAGAAATGCTATGAGAAACAATTTGATACGTGCGTTCTAAGAAACAATTTTTAGAAATTCCCACGTGAGCGTGACGTGGAAAACATCACGGGACATAAGTAGTACTAAGTAGTGTAAATTATTCTTCCATTTCTACTTTTTAATCAAGCTCCTATTTTGAAAGATTTCTTATTTTTTTAAGTAATTTAAAATTAAAAATACCTTAAAAGGACACTACAAACTGCACAACACTATAAAATAATCGTCACAGAATACATCAATAAAAATCGATTAATCGAACAATAACTACGGAATGCATTGTACCAACGTAACGAGATCACAATAAATATGTCACATCACTAGAATAATAAAGACGTAATTAATTTTAAAAAAAAATCGACATCGATTTTCTTTAGTTACGTTATATCGAATATAATAATAACACAACACTAAACCAAAATTGTTTTTTTTTTAAATTTAGAATCGTTTTGATTTTGCGCAGCTTGCGCCCGCGCCGACCGAGCGTATAACTGCAACTGGACTGATTGGGTATAGTATTACGAGAAAAATTAGTAACAGCGCGCCGCGGTTTTGCCCGCATAAGTCTCTATTTCGCTTGAATATCGGAATAAAAAGTACCCTGTGTTTTTTCAAATCTCCAGCTATTTACAAAACGAATTTCATTACAATCGGTTCAGTAGTTTTTACGTGGAAGCAACAAATATTAATACTCACCAACTTTTGCATTTATAATATTATTAAGTAGGATATTTGTTACGTCTTGCACCGTTGTATGGGGATGGAAAGAGATATGTAGATATTATTTGCAGTGCAGTGTATCTCCAGCTTCCCCATCTTTTCTAGTAGGTGTCGTAAAAGACGACTAAGGGAGGATAGAGGAGACTAGCGAACCTGTTTAAACTGCTTGTTCTCAAGGAGAAACTGCAGGGTGATACGGCGCCGGGTCAGCTAGTAGACGAATCAAACTAAATGTAAACTTAGTTAAAATATTAGTCTAGTTTAAGCCATCCTCGACGTCTGTTGACACAGGATTTTCGTTCCCGAGAGAATGTTGAGTTAAAATTAAAGTTTAATTTATAACTTTTTGGTCAACCCGAAGGGATTGCATCTGTATTAACTTTTACCAATTCTGCAGGCGCTTAGCTAGATCGCCGGGACGTGCTATATACGGGTGTCCCAGAAACGAGTGTCAAGCGAAAGTCCAGAGGTAAAGGACCTTAAGGGGTACCCGAATCACCCCTATGTATGTTCCGCGATTCTTCGTAGTTTAGAAGTTATGGCCTTTTTTCTCAATTTTCTACTAAAATGCGACCACTGATACCTATTTGGTCATACTTACTGCAATAATTAATTATTGGCTATTTGGATAATTGGCTGATTTCATTTCAAATGTGGAGCTGAATAATAGGGTCATGTTACCTGTTACAAAAAAAAGGCGTAACACTAACCAAACTGTTACAAATTAAAAAAGAATTTCATAAAGTGAGCGTTGACAAAACGCTATAAACACTTTAAAGAGCAATGTTTTTGCATGTTTTTTATGTTATTCGATTAGGCCGGGAGTTTCCCTTCAGGTTTAAGTAAGATGAGTGAGAGAATTTTCGACCAAAGAATTTTTAAATAAAATTTTTGTTACGATCCTCTAATGATAGACCAAAGAAATTAATAGGGTAGATAGCTAATGAAGTAGGGAAGTTTTTGAAGTTGGTTTGAAAAAAAAATAATAAGCGAGTTTTTCTTTTAATTGCTCTTTAAAGTGTTTATAGCGTTTTGTCTACGCTCACTTTATGAAATTCTTTTTTAATTTGTAACAGTTTGGGTAGTGTTACGCCTTTTTTTTGTAACAGGTAACATGACCCTATTATTCAGCTCCACATTTGAAAAGAAATCAGCCAATTATCTCAATTATTGCAGTAAGTATGACCAAATAGGTATCAGTGGTCGCATTTTAGTAGAAAATTGAGAAAAAAGGCCATAACTTCTAAACTACGAAAAATCGCGGAACATACATGGGGGTGATTCGGGTACCCCTTAGGGTCCTCTACCTCTGGACTTTCGCTTGACACTCGTTTCTGGGACACCCTGTATAATACTTGCTAATACATTTTTAACAGGCGCTATAAGGTTTTTTTTTGTAATAACTTTATTAGAGCTTCCTAGGACTCTTATGTGCGTAGGTACCAAAAAGGTACAAAATCTTGGCATATACTCGTATAACGTGGAGCATGTAACGGTGGATGACGATAAATCGAAGGTGACTCGGCCAACCTGTCGTCGAATAGCCGGTCACTTTGTATCGTTAATATTTTCGAAAGAACGTAGGAACTAAATATATAAACAAAGGTACCAAAAAGGTACTTAATAATGCGTGTAGTTTGGTGTAAATCTATTGCATGGTCCGGTCAAACTGACGGACACCTTATGCGGCTTGCCAAGTTACAATAACCATTACGTCGCAGTCGGGTAAAAATGCTATAATTAACTATAAAGGGGGCAGTAGTCAATTAAAGGTTGGAAACCTATAGTCTTATCTAAGTACAAGAAACCTACCTATACATATTATTAAACCTATGCATACCAATGTTGTTGTCACTCACAGATGGTTTTATTATGGTTGATCTGCCGTATGCGACTTGCCACAAGATTTATTATGATATCATACTTACAAAAATGGTACAATCCTACTAATATTATAAACGCGAAAGTTTGTATGTACCTATGTATGTGACTTTGTTACTCCTTCACGCAAAAACTACTAAACCGATTGAGATGAAACTTTGTATATAATTAGCTGAAGACCTAGAAAAACACATAGGATACTGTTTATCCCGATATTCCCGCGAGGTCGGGACTTACGTGGATGAAACCGCGGGGCGCAGCTAGTTAACTATATCTAGTGTAATGTAATTTTGAATAAATTCAATTAAATATCTAAAGGGGGCGTTATTTTGTTATTTTTGTCAAGGGGGCAGTATTCAACAAAAGTTTGGGAGCCTATGGTCTTCTCTTACTCATTGGACTTAGTCATTGTATAAGCATATAGCAGATTCCCGCGGTTTCACCCGCGTAAGTCCCGATCCCGTGGGAATATCGGGATTAAAAGTAGCCTATGTTACTCAGGGTGAATGTAGCTTTCTAATGGTGAAAGAATTTTTGAAATCGGTCCAGTAGTTTCGGAGATTACCCCCAATATACATACATACATACATTTTACCAACGTTACCTCTTTATAATATTAGTATAGTATAGATTGATACCATATCAATGTTGAGGCTCACAGACGGTTATATTATGGTTGATCTGCCGTACACGGCTTGCCATAAGATATATTATGATAACATGCTTACTATACGTGTAACATAGTCCACAGATAACATACAGATCGCAATTTGTTTACAAAACATGGTACGTTATACCTATTTGGCCTTATTAATAAACGTGGAATAAGCTCGGAGTAGTGAGAACATGCTTTGTCTTTTTCCGTGACAAGAACTTCCAAAGTTGACAGGAACAAAAAGTGGTAAAACTACTCCGCCCTTACTCCACGTTTATTAATAAGGCCAATTGTGTTTTGAAGGCATCTGGGCAAGTATTCTGTAGCTACAACGTCTCAACAGTGCCGTAGCCATAGAACTGGGCTGGGCTCTCGAGACTAGAAGGAGAAATGTCGCCTGATAGTGATCCATTTCAAACCTGAAGATCAGACTTGTCCGAGTCAGGTGCACAGTTATTATGAACTGGTTATTCTATAGCAGAAATGCTCACCGAATCAGCCCTCGTATTCTCTAAGAAAAAACTACATAGATCCGATGTAGAAACCTGTGGAGTTCCAGTTAACTTTTTTAAAACTATGTAGAAACCTGTGAAGTTAACTCGCTATTCTGCAAGCCAATGATGTCACACACACACACATTATATTACCAAGTTTTGGGGTAAAAACGGTGGTCAAAGGAAAACGATAAAAATACGAATAACTCGCGAACCGTGTAGAAGCCAGCCGGCGTCTACACGGTTTTTTCTTAGAGAATAGCCCCGCTGGTTGGTAGTTTAGCAGATTCTGCAATCTGCTAAATAAAGAATACGATGCGATAATACCTACCTACTGTCCGTATGTAAAACGAATCGTTTTTTATATAAATTCATCCTCGCCTCGACTCACCCTCACTTTTCAAAATTAATGAAAATGTGTACACCATTCTTCATTGCTCTATTTTTCAACGTCGCTTACCTGAAAATAAACAGAAAAAAAATAATTGCATTAAAAACAATAAAAGATAATTGAATAGCTTTTTCGACGATACAAATGCTGCCATCACATTTAAAATTAAATTTAACAGTGTACGCAAACACAACTCTGGAGTCTAAGTAATAGGGTTCCGTTTTTAACGTTTAGGTACGGAACCCCAAAAATAATTGACGATCAAAACCGTAGACGAAGGAACAGAAATGAATAAGGCATTATTTAACAATAGTTATCAGAGAGAGATGGTTTGATTGTGAAATGAACAAGGGGGACCGAGACAAAGAATAAATCTGCGTATCGCTTTTCTTTATATATTGGACTCGCTGTATCCCGTGGTTTTACCCGCATAAGTCCTGATCCCGAATATTCGATTTTTTTTTATCGGATGTCTACATCACATAAAAAACACGGTCTCCAAATTTCAGCCGTCTGCTATCAGCGGTTTAGGCTGTGCGGTGATCAGTCAGTCAGGAAGTCAGGACAAAGCCTTTTATTTATAGATATAGATATATAAAAAGCCGCTGCAGCGCTGACAATATTATTACGTCTATCGTAAAAAATGAAATAAGCATTGATGCGGGCGCTAAAATGGATGACGATTGAAGGTTTAGATTTGTAAAACGTCAAATTCATCATTTAGTTTGCGGTACCGTTACCGCAGTGGCTCTTTACAGCTTTCCTTCTTTATATCTGCTGGTAAGATTAAGATCAACGCATATTACAACTTTTTTTTTTAAATAAAAGAACGCGAAGGCTATGGCTATTCATTATGCTGCATACAGCCCGTGGGTTTCTTTGTACCAATTACTTCCTAGAGTCTGTGGTTCGAGTCCTTTGAGCGTAGCGAACAAATACAGAAACGGATTAAGGGGAAAGTCTACCTACCTACTTTTTTCTCCATACAAACTTTACAAACGTAAGTCTACTGTTTCCTCCGAGGATAAAGAGATTAGACAAAATATGTTTATGCCATAAAACTCATATCTGCCATGTCATGCCTCAACGTTTAGATTTTTTGATGTTCCTTTAAATTTTTCAAAATTTTATATCTATTCTAATAAGATAAGAAAATGAAGTGCGTCAGAGAAAACAATGAGTTTTTAAGGTTCCGTACCTCAAAAGGTAAAAAAGGAACCCTTATAGGAGGATCACTTCGTAGTCAATCTCGTCCGTTTTTCTTATAATTTAGTTTTAATTTAATACATGACATACTCATAGGTAGGTACCTACCTAGGTATGTTTTACAAACGATTATTGTTATTTAAAAAAAACATAAAGTAGCTTGGGTTCCCGTGTAGCGCAGTGATAGTGCACTCGCCCGGCAAGCGAGGGACACTGGTTGGAATCCTGTCTTGGAAGAATTTTTGATGATGCATTTCTCCTTGAATATTTCTAGTACTTAGCCTAATAAAACTAGTTTTATCTTTTGAGGTACGAAACCCTATAGCATTAAATTAGCTTATTGTAATAAATGTACCTACTTATAATTATACTTATACTAGCTGACCCGGCAAACGTTGTTTTGCCTTATAAATTATAGATAGTAGCCGATTCTCAGACCTACTGAATACGTATACAAAATTTGGTAAAAATCGGTCGCGCCGTTTCGGAGGAGTACGGTAACTAACATTGTGACATGAAATTTTATATATAAGATACCTATAACTAGCTGCGCCCCGCGTTTTTACCCGCGTGAGCGAAACCCGATCCCGCGGGATTTACGGGATCAATAGTATATGTCCTTCTCCCGGTTCTAAGCTACTTAATCCCACCAATTTTCAACCAAACAGCCGTTCTAGAGTTATAAATGGTGTAACTAACACGGGCGTGTAATATTTGGTATAAAATCAGATAGTATAATTTCAAATAGTATAACGATCATTTAATATAATTTTCATATTCTATAAACACACATTATATAATTTGAAATAACATAACGTTCATTTCCTATAACGTTCCTTTAGTTTAAAAACATTTCATATAACGTTCTTTTCCTATAACGTTTTTACTTGAACTTCGAAAAAAATATACGGATCACCCCGACTTGGATAGGTTAGGTTAATGTTAGAACATGATTACACCTAATTCTGTCTATAAATAAAACTAAGCTGCGAAGACTAAACTGCTGCCAAAGCTGCGAAGGTGAGTGTCAAACATCTCAACAATTTTGGCGCTGTCAGGCGAAACATTTTCTTGAAATTTTATGAAATAATCAGGTATTTCATCTTTGACCAAAAAAGCCAATGTGCATTTTTATTGTTTTTAATGATTATATCAAAATGCAACAATACGAAATATTAATTATATGAAATAAGAAATATAGAAAATAATAATTATATGAAATAACAATTACAGGAAAAGATAATTCTATTAAATAAAGTTATAGGGTTTGTTATTATATGAACTGTCGGTTATATTATCTGAACTTTATATGATATAAAATTATACAAAATGAAATTATACGTTTTAATATTTATACCATTTAATTTTATACCAAACATTACACACCCAACTAACACGACTTTCTTTTATTAAACCTATAGATATTACAATGTACATTGTAAATACGTCCCTGGCTCAGTCCGTCGTGTCCTAGATATGAATCCTACACAGCCGGTGTATTTTAAACGTAATTTAGCTCAGATTTCAACTTGCATTTTATGTAGGTAGGTATATGTATATAGGTCACTTACACCGTGTAGCCCCGGCATAGAATAGGATCACCCCATCTCTTCCCGTGGGTGTCGTAAAAGGCGACTAAGGAATCTGAGGGAGACTAGCAAACTTTGAGTTCTCCCGAGCGGATAAACTGCCTGGTCCGTTGGAGGTTTGGTGTCAGGCAGGCGGGCGACCGTTAAAAGTTGCAATTTGCAGTAGGTATTAATTGACCATAGGCTACTGCAAACATCATTAATGATGACGATAACTTACCTACTGCGCCGACCTCAAATATCGGGATCAGGGCTTAAGCGGGTGAAACCGCGGGGCGTTGCTAGTATAAATTAAATCATGGTGGTCGATTTCTAGTTAAACATTGAAGAGCAAGATAATGAACTGGCTAGTACAATCTACGGACGGATACGCCAAATTAATATTATAATTTATTTCTGCATAGGAAGTCACAGGGAATATGAATTAACTTGTGTCCTACGGTTGGCAGCGGCATTAGAACAGTCTGATGCTTGGTGCTTAGTGGCTGCACTGACCTACGTATCGCACGGGATATGGGCTTGTCCGCTTGACTCATTGATGATATTTATTTATTTAATATTCGAGATCTGGGGGCACGGCAGTGCCCCCGCCAAGTCGAGCAACAAAGAGGCACAGCCGTACCATTCTTTTCTCGAAGCATTTCAGGCCATTTTCGACCTCCTATAACTTCGTTGTGAATTAAACTAGAAACCTGAATATTAACCCGTAACCAAGCAGGCATTGTATAAAGACCAAATGTTTCAATTTTCATTCAATTTGAACCAGTAGTTTAAAAATTATAGCTAGTCATAGTTTCTTAATTTTGTTAATTTTGTCACTCACTGACTGACCGATCATCAAAAATCAAAAGGCACTTCTAGCAGACATAGAAGCTTCTTATACAGAATACAATTAGTGTTTAGCACCGACTTAGTCCCCGACTTGGAATAACATACATGGATCTCACAACTTTTTAACGTAGAAGAACTGAGTTGCGAGACTTGCTTTTTTTACAAGCTTGTTTTTGATGGGATCTCATTTCTTTTTGTTTGAGTTCTTGAATCCCAACATCTCTAAGTATACCTATCGACACCTATTTTTCAATTTCATTAATACTTGAACAGGTAGCTTTAAGTATTAATATAATACTAGCTGACCCGGCAAACGTTGTTTTGCCTTATAAATTATAGATAATTAAATTTTTCCTGAATTTTCTTTGCTATAAACCTCACGGAGCCCGAGACCTTTCCAACAAATGCAAAACCGTGGAAATCGGTTCGTGCGTTCTGCAGTTATAGCGTCAGGAAGGAAAACCCGACTTATTTTTATATAGTAGATAACAATACTGCAAATATAACTTTGCAACCCTTTACATTTATATGGGATTACAAAGTTATTGAGGAAGTTTGTGTTTTTTGGGAAAACGGGACCGATTTTTTGTTGTTTTATAATTTTCCCTTAATGTATACACTAAACACTAAGTGTATTCTGAATTAGGAGCTTCTATGTCTGCTAGAAGTGCCTTATGATTTTTGATGATCGGTCAGTCAGTGAGTGACAAAATTAAGAAACTTTGACTAATTATAATTTTTAAACTACTGGTTCAAATTGAAATATACCGTCTTTATACAACGCCTGCTTGGTTACAGATTAATTATTATTCTTAATAATTCAGGTTTCTAGTTAAATTCATAACGAAGTTATATGAGGTCGAAAATGGCCTGAAATGCTTCGTGAAAAGAATGGTACGGCCGTGCCGCTTTGTTGCTCGACTTGGCGGGGGCACTGCCGTGCCCCCAGATACGGCATTTGCCAATCCCGAGTAGGCTTCCATGGCCTAAACTTTTTTTTATAAAGAGACTAAACTACCCCACTGCAAGGCAAATGCCTCTCTACCTTCCTTCTATTTGTCTCGGTCTAGGGCTATTGTGAACCAATCGCTTCTAAAGGAGTCAAGATCATCGACCCATATCGCTGTCTTAAGTTAGGGTCCCACGGCCCGTTATATCACAGGCCAGGCCAGGCCGTGCCACGCCTGTCGAGACCTGTGCGACTGATTGCGTCTCGCGCGGTTCCCTCGGCTTGTCCGTCTGATCTGGCGCGATCTGCCTTGATACGGGCCGTGGGAACCCAGCTTCAGTCTGTCGCGTGGTCATGGTTAAATCAATATTCCTCTTTGCATTCCAGCCGTTCCGACCTGAAGACCAGTTCATCTACGCAGACGCCGACATGAAAGACTACGGGCCAATCAACTGCAAAGCGGCCTCGATCTACGCTCAAATGAAGAAAGTCAAGGAACAACAAAAAATGCAAGAGATTCTCGACAAACAGGACAAGGATTTCCTTTGAAAGTGAATAGACATTTCATATGTGAATGAATTAACATTTTAACGAAAGTGAATTAGGATTTTAATTTAGGAAATGAATGAATTATTTTTTTATAACGTCCCTCCTATTTGTCAAATACACAGTGAAAAATATTAAGTAATAGTTAAATTATTATTTCTACAGATTCAATAATTAAAGTGAAATTAATTATGCATATTTATTTTCTTAACTGTTATGGTGCAATCGCTTACGGTATCGGTGAAATAGTATGAAAAAGGACATTAAATACCTGACTGACCGTCCACTGACATCTCAACTAAGTCAGTTTAGCTTTGCTCAACTATGAGAAGCTAAGCTTAACTAATTCAGTTTAGTTCGCGGTGGACGTTGGTCTTTATTTCTTCGATTGGCGGAATCTCACACATTAAGGGCCCTATTCTGAAAAACTGAAAATCCATGTCGGGCGCATCGAAAATTGTTTTCACTAATCGCACTAAACAGTCTAATTTAATATAAAATGTATTACTTGTGAAACAAATTGTGTAGGTATTCATGCGATTGCCAAGTTAATCAATTTATTTGAAACATAACTTTTTTAAAATATTGTTATTATGGTCTCTATAAGATGTTGTTAGATTAGCTTATTACGTAATAATAACTTAAGACAGAAGGTCTCCGACTTGGAATAACATACATGGATCTCACAACTTTTTACGGTAGAAGAACTGAGTTGCGAGACTTGCTTTTTTTACAAGCATGTTTTTGATACATACTTACAGCTCTTAAAAATAACTTATAATAGAATGTACCAGTACCTACCTACTAGAGATGACGTCTAAAACATATTCCATGTTTTTACCTACGCTAAATAAATATAAACATACGCTGCAACGCTGACAATATTGTTGCGTCTATCGTAAAAACCGATTTTAATTAATGTTAGTATATATGGAGTTAGATATAGGTAGAATACACCTTTCGTGTTAGGTTTTTTTTATATCTAACGGGCAGGACAACGTCTGTCAGCTAGTACCTACCTAATACACACCTACATAATATACGCTATTATTATTTTAACAATCCCTACAGCGTTCTATAAATTCCTAGTCCGAATAGTAGTAGAAAAAGCAGTAAGAAAAACTACATCAACAAGTTTATGTTCTCTTACGCTTGATTTCGTATCGAAACTTCGTAAAAAATGTGCGAAAAACACCCGCAAATTCTGATCCTAAGTTCCAAAGGGCACGCACGAACACAGGTTGAAATGTGTTTGGTTTTGTAAAAGAGAAGGATTATGTTGTTTGTTACCCGACTGCCGAAGGAGGGCGCTATTGTACCTTGTAAAACTGGTAGAAAACAATAATACATACATTGATTAACCAGGTTCTAACTAACTCACAAGGCAATAAAGTTAAACTCGAATTTCGGTTTTAACCACGTGAATAAATGTTAAGCTAGCTGCGCCCCGCGGTTTCACCAATGTTCTTTTCTCTTAGGTGTCGCGACACCAAGTATATTATCTTACGTGTCGCGACACCTAAAAACCTGGAGAGGTACTTTAATTCTACAAACGAAAGAAAGAAAATTTGTCATCCGTCCTTCAAAACCGTCCGAAAATAAAATATTCGGACGGAAGGATGTCAGATTTTCTCCTGGAATTATCGTTCATAAAGTAGAGGCCGGGCCGTGTCCGGCCGGGGCGGGGACGAGCTACTTTTGTATGAATACAGCACGGACACCGGACGGACAACACGCACAACAAAAGCTGTCCTACCCATTGAGGTTAAGATCGTCGTACCACACAAAAACAAATAGTATGTGACGACGATATATATATATAGTATATATACCGCTAGCGAGTTTGTAAGATGTGTAAAAGAATGACGTACTATGCAACTATGCGAATTTTAAAGCTTCTAGTATTTTCTATTGCAAACCAAACCCTATTATTAAGTCCTTAACCTAATATTGGCCGGTATTTCGCGCGTAAATGAGTCACGTCGCGTCGTGCCACTGAGACGCACCGCTGTTTCCAAAAACAACACCTAAGCAAGAACGATAAATATGTCAAGTGAATCAGGTCTATTTGGGGGGAGAAAATAATCTGAGAATTAACTTGCTGACGACCAATGTCCAATTATTGACATGTAGTGTAGTGGGGCTTTTCGAAATTCGAAACTAAGAGAAATGCATTATCAAAAATTCTTCCGTGCCGGGGTTTCGAACACGTGCCTCTCGCTTGCCGGGCGAGTGCGCTAACCATTACACCATTTTTAGGGTTCTAGTGGCCAATATTTATTTTCAAATTTAACGTTTGTCTAATAAAATTTGATATTTTTAATTAAATTTCTTAGGAAAATACCGTTTTCCATAAATTTTGGCTGATATAGGGTTTATGGCATAAACATATTTACTCTAATGTCTTTATCGAGGGACGAAACAGCTTCTTCAAACTTACAACTCGACAGTTGTAAGTTTGAAGAAGAAAGAGTAGATAGCTTGTCCTCTTATGAATAACCATTTTCGTTGCCGACTGTACCTATACTTTAAAAGCAATATCCAATTGGACTCCATCAATCAAAACAACAAAGAATCGTGACGAAGATTTCCGAAGACAACATATTTTGGACAATGGACGCCTTTGCGTAACCACTTTTACTTTTTTAAATGGGCTTTGTGTTCTGAAAGTTCAATAGATCATTACGTGTATTAGATTGTAGGCTGTTCGATTCCAGTCTTGGATAATTGGTATGCTTAGTTTGGAAAATGTTGTTACAATTTGCAGCGATCGATCGATATGGATAATAAGATAAACAGGTTTTTTTGCGAATATCCTAGGTTTTTTGCGAAAATTCGAATAATTAGACATTGGCTATGATATTTCTAAATCTTACTGAAATAAGTTAGGATTTTTGCAAAAAAAAATGTTTTTCGGAACACCTAAAACAAAATCTTCTCTAATTGGTCGATGACTTGACGTATAACTTGTCAATTAATTCTGTGACGTAACTTATTATGAGTAGACGGTTCTTATATCCGTTGTCTAGAACCTATAGTACAAGCCTGGTTGCTTAATTTGGGGCTATATTGAGCTGTGTAAAGCAGCCGAGAACCCACGAACCTCGGAATGAAAGTCGAGGTTTCTACAACAGCGCTCTCTGCTAAAATAAAACGACAGATTTAAGTCAAACACAGAATTAGAAGAGGAAACATAAAAGTAGAATTGTAGACGAATAAATATTTGAAACTCTTAGATGAAAACGAAAAACAGCAGATACGTTATCTTGTCTCGGAAAATGAGACGATAAACTGCGTCTAGCTGACGCACTAGCCTCAGTTGTATGTCGAACCGTTGCCGCGTGAGCACGTGCTGTCACACTGCGATAATTTTTTGAAATCCATCAAAATGCCTTTTTGCTCATTTTATAAATGTCTGAATCATTCTTAAAGACAAATGTTTTTAAATACAATAATTTTATGAAAATGCATGTTAGATGCATGCAATGTTAGAATATACCGTATCTACTATTTTTGTTTTCATCTAAGTTGAAACTGGTAAAAGTGTCCATTATATTAAA
This sequence comes from Idaea biselata, assembly GCA_958496205.1. NCBI lineage: Eukaryota > Metazoa > Arthropoda > Insecta > Lepidoptera > Geometridae > Idaea > Idaea biselata. The sequence goes on from OY292395.1 coordinate 43,124,874, forward strand.
GTACCTAAACTCTGCCGCCGCCGCCGCGCCGTGAGAATTACTGAGAATTGTTGCCAATTTCTAGTTTAAGGCGGGCAAAGTTAGACTGGTTCACGTGGTAAAAGTTATAAGCGAAAGCGGGTGGGAAAACCTGTCAAGTGGTAAGCTCACGGCGCGCGCGGGATATCACAAGTCGCGTCGCGCCAAGAGACCGCTCGATTCAATTCAATTCAATATATTTATTTGCTTTTAGTTGGTTACATGGATCTTAACACCTGCTGCGCCGTGTAGCTCCGCCATAGAATATGGTTACCCCATCTCTTCTCGTGGGTGTCGTAAAAGGCGACTAAGGGATTTAGGGAGGACTAGCAAAACTTAAGTTCTTCCCGCGCGGTTACGCCTTGAAGAAGGACATGATAGGTAACTTATGATCCCGTAAATCCGGCGGGATCGGGACTTAAGCGGGTGAAACCGCGGGCGCAGCTAATCTGTATAAATTCAACTTGCTTTGTCCACCCGTTCCTGAGCAGATCGGTGGTGTCATACAGACAGACAGACATGAAAGTGATCTACTAACGTTTCATTTTTTACCTTTTGAGGTACGGAGTGGTACTCTAAAATTCACTAGATAATGCGTCCCTACAACTCGCTACCTCTCATACCAAAACCCACATATTTACAGTTAAGGTCCCTGACCAAATAAACCCATCCGGACACACCGTGTCTACGGTATAACCCGGCCAAATTGCACCGCACACCGCCCACGTACGACTCTTTCAATTCTACAGACATTTCAATTTGGTCAACTTATACGGATGTGTTGGCAGCGTTAATGGTATTCGGAAATGATAAATGGTATAATATATAATCGTTTCGTATGAATTATTTTGTTTATTTGACAGAGTAGTTATTAAAGTAGCCTTACATCTATTTGTTTTTGGATGAAAGACATCTAAAAGAAACAATATATACAGTACAGCGCAAGGAATATTTAACTCATGCTATTTATGGCGATGTAGTGCCCGGGACAACCCAGCTAGGGCATGAATCCCGGGATCCCGGGATATCGTAATCCCGGGATCTCGGACGCAAAAGTTCGATATTATAATCCCGGGATTGAGTGATCCGATATCGAGATTTGAGCAATTTACTATTTGGGTATAAATTAAGGTTATTAGCTATATTTTTCCTCATGGAATGATTGAATGGAATTATTAAAATTAAACCCAAATTAGTCTACCCCTGAGGAAGAGATCTGTAAAGATTTAGAAGCGTAGGGAATTGGTAAAATGTTTAAAACAATAAAAGTAACGTGATTCATTGCAATTTTTAAGACAAGTATTTTTTACACAAGCTCGCATGCAAAAACTTTCTGCTAACATCATTTTAGTGGTGCGCCCGACACTTTCGGGTTTAGGCTATTTGTCCGCCATATTTCCAAAATGATGGGGTGGACGGCCCTCGGGGTAACTTATTTACGTAATGAAACCACTAGAATCTTAAATATATTAAATATTTTATATTTAACACATTTTTATTGTATTAAATTCGCTTTTTTAACGATATCTAAAATCCCAGTATCAATCCCGGGATCCCGGGATTGAGCTCTTAATATCGATATCGCCCCGAGATTGAAAACCTTCCGATATTGCATGCCCTAAACCCAGCACCTATCATGGTACCACTTTCCCAGCCTAGTCAGCCATGCCCAAATGAAAGAACAGGTCAATACGTCTGGAGCTAACTAAGCCGTGGGTTTCCTCACGATGTTTTCCTTCACCGTAAGAGCGATGTTAATATAATGAATGACGCACGTAACTTTTTCTTAAAGAGAAAGACATTGGTGCGTGGTCGACCAGGATTCGAATGCATGACCTTCGGAATGAAAGTCGAGGTATCTACCACTAGGGCAACATCGCTCTATGCGCTGATGTACTAAAGTCGGTCTTATGTAGAGGGCGTTATATTGAATCCAGAGCGTAGCGAAGGACTCTAAAGTTAACTCCCGGGCGTAGCGAGGGTGTTAAAACTTTAAGGTACCGAAGCATTAGTTTAAGGTTAAAACCTGAGTTTTGGCGAGAACACGTTGACGAATTATGGTGCTGAATTATTTCGTGAAACCTAGTTAAAATGCGTGTAAATTGTTTAATTTCGGAGGCATATTAATCAATTTTAGATGACCTGTACGTGTATAATGTAAATAAAATCCTATACCAAACATGGACGTAATATATCGTACAGAATTCTTAGCAATCATTTTACCACGATTTTACTTGTTTTTTATATGTATGACAAAAATACGACAAATAACTTGCAATTGTTATGGAATACTAGAGTACCTACTGCTTAATTCGATTTAAGACCAAGAAGACTAAAGAATCAGAATCCGACAGACGGACGGACGAAAAACAAAGAATTCCTTTTTTACCTTTTCAAACACCCTTAAAAAACAGTAAAACCTAACAATAAACTAGGCACAACGCGAAATTGACAGATTGCGTTTTAGGTTCTAACGGCCGAATACAGAAACGCCACTCAAAATTTGAGTTCTACTTAAACAAGTAAGCAAGCAACCCTCAAATTCAAAAACTACCATACTGTTTTTAAATTTAGAAGCTGTTCAATTATTTAAGTACGCCTCAAATTTTAAGCGGCGTTTCTGTATTCGGCTGTTAAAGACTAAACGATTTCTCCTAGTAAAATATTTCTAGTAAAAATGCCTTGAGCAATAAAAAGTTAAAAACAAATGAAATACAAATAAACCATGGTTCAGGTTTAGTTCTGTAATAAGGAGATAAGATATTATTGTAGTATTACAAGTAGACCGACTCGGTTTAGTCATAAATCACGTGAATTTTCCGAGAAAGCCTTCTGTAACAGGTGGTGTTGTTGGTAATGGAACACTTTATCATATGTTGTTATCAAATGAACTGGAAAAATGAAGCCTTACTGCCTAGTTTTAGCAAATTGTTATTTTACCGGCGAATTTGTAAAAAAAAACCGGCCATGTGCGAGTCTAATTCACGCATGAAGGGTTCCGTATGGTCATCTCATTACAGAAAAATTGCGTTTGGGAGTCCCACTTCAACGATTATTCGGGAAATTGAAATTATCTCGTATAGTCGTCGATTGGTTGCGCAAATATTCTGGCTGCCGCAGCCAGGCGCCTAGTGCTCGGAGGACCTTAATCTCTGTATCAAATAGATGACCAAATACTGTATCTAACTCCAGGCTTCCCCTACCACTTATTAGCAAGAATCATAATCGAAACTTAAAGAATGTAATGCCAGTTGAAGCCGATATGGCATCCACAATACCTATCTCTAAAATAGGACATCCGCACGACGTCACACGCCGCACTAAACAGGCCGGGCTATTGTCAGACTGCAGTTTACTATTGTAACAGCAGCGTGAGTAGTTAGGTAAGTAATATGTGGTTCAAATACTAGGTATGTAAATTATAGTATGTACATGTACAGTCAGCAACATTACTGCCTGCCAACCGTAAGGTCTAATTTCGCTTGCAACTCAAATTTAGGTTCACTTAGTAAAGATACCTACGACTTTATTGTTAATTGTTACCTACCTAGGTACTACTTATCGTCTGCTTGCATGCGGTACAGAACACTACACAATATTGTCACACATTTGCTATTTGTAAATATGCCGATATCAATGTGTGTTTAATATGTTTAATCCACGCTAAGCGCTCGGTTTAAACGAATCTTTCGGCTAACTGGGTAGCCACTTTTGTTGTTGATAGTACATTGTACACACTAAGGACCTTATCATACTAGCGGTTTAGTTGCGAGCGAATGCGTCGCGAACACGCCGCGGCTGCGCGGCGACGACCTCGTCGCGGTCTCGCCGCGTCAACACTATTTTGTTTTGTACACTTGCGTTCACAAGCGCTTCGAATAAACAAATCTAACAGCAGTGTTTCCTCGTCAGAATCCATTCTGTGACTGAGTGTACAAAACACGATCGATCCGTGACCGGCAGATAAGTTAAAACATTTTGTCGTGGAAGGGGAAAGTTCGCGCAGTACATTTTACATGTGCCTTCTATGAAAAATCGACTTCTAAGCATCCGCCGTTTTTTTCAACTAATCTGCCGCCTACAGTACGCGACGTCGCGTCGTCGCCGCGCAACCGTGGCGAATCCGCTGCGCGACCCTTCCGCCCGGAATCCGCCCGCAACCCGCTAGTATGATAAGGCCCTTAAAGTTAAATTTAAAAAAAACTAATAAAAATACACCAGAGTTACATACTAGCATTTTTCAACAGTCGAAATTTATATTTTTTTATATATATTTTTGACAGTTCAAGTTCTACATTAATATAGCATTACACAAAATCTATTTTTTTACTTTACTTTTCTCTAAGATAGGTATGTTTGGAGAAATTAATTGTCTGTGACTATTTTATTTGGTAGACGCAAAATATACAGTTAGATTTATTAATAGTTTAATATAATGTAGGTAATGTACATAATATGTAATATTATATTAGGTATACTAGTTGCGCGGTTTTACCCGCGTAAGCGAATTCCGATCCCGCGGGATTCACGGGATCAAAAGTAGCTATCCTATACCTATCCTTCTCCTGGTTCTACGCTACCCCCCACAAAGGGTAAAACCGGAACCCTTCGTGCGCGAGTGTGACTCGCACTTGGTCAGTTTTTAGGGTTCCGTACCCAAAGGGTAAAACGGGACCCTATTACTGAGACTTCGCTGTCTGTTTCTTTGTCTTTTGTATAGTGTGTTTGTTAATTATTTTTCTAAAATAAAGCATATTAGAGCGCCGATTAGGTAAACTGTGCCATAACTAATAAAACAGTAGGTACTCTAGGTACCTATGTGTGCCTAAAACAAGGTAAACATAAAATAATAAACTAAAATGGTAAATTGCCAATTACTTAATGACGCTAATTGTTTAGCAAGTGTGGTTGGAAGTTCCTGCTAATTTTGTTAATTTCATAGGTAGACTAGTGTGCTGGTAGGTTTCATTATGTTTATCTCTCTTCGACCCTTGATGAGGGACCATTTAACTGTGGATTTTTGTATAGCGATAGGTAGGTATTCGAACAACGCGGACACAGCTAGTACCTTATAAAGAGCTACGAAACTACTCAACCGTTCAAATAAATCTTATTTTTCTATAGTAATATTATAAAGAGGAAAGATTTGTATTTTTGTAATGAATAAACTCAAAAACTACAGGACCAATTTCAAAAATTCTTTCACCATTAGAAAGCTACATTCACCCTGAGTAACATAGGCTACTTTTGATCCCGATATTCCCACGGGATCGGGACTTACGCGGGTGAAACCGCGGGACGCAGCTAGTATACCTTATAAACAGCAACTACTGGACTGTTTAAAGAAATCCTTATTTTTTTCAATAAAAACCTACATGATTGAGGAGTAACATAGGCTACTTTTGTTACAGATATAGCCAAGGGATCGGAACTTATACCTAGTGGCAGATATGTCAGTGTCGCTAGACAGGTGTCTTCTTCAGACAATTCAATTCAATGAAGAAAACTGAAAAATTAGTTTAATTTCAATATTTGCAAGTTTACCTATGCTTTCAACATATAACAGCAAAATGAAAAAGATAGGTAAAAGGGTTTTACAGTAAGTAGGCAATAATATTATTAAAACATGTGGAGGCCACATGACTTTTAACTAGTTTGGCTCAAAATGCACTTACAATAATTGATTACCTTGAGAACCAGACCATCATACATGTTGCAATTTAATTACATTCATTGGAAATAAATAAAAACTCATTGCAAAACTACATGCCATAGGTACTTTTTGGTGCAACCTTCTTTATTAAATCGCAATGCAACTGGCCAGTTTATGAGAAATTTTATATAGTCTGTTCGCGAAAGGAGCTCCATGGCAACAAACAGAACTAAAGTTAGTTCTTCAACAGTATTGTATAATTTTGCCATCCTTTTGATTAGAAAATGGTGTTCCCTATTTTATTTTAAATTGGAGGTTGATCTAGTTACAGTTAATAAAGAGGCGGAGACAGTGACAAGCAACTTCTACAGTATTTCATCTAAGAAATTTCTTTCTAGAAATGGACTATAACTCTTTTTTTTTCCAAGCGTTTGTAACTAACTGGCTTGAAAAAAAAAAATAAACACAGTGTGAAGTTTTTTTTTGGAAGAGCTGTACCTATATTGTTGCATTTTGCAAATGCAACAATATAGGTACGAACAGCCAAAATTGTTCAAATTGTAGTAATTTGAACAACTTGAACAAATTGTAGTAACATGAAACTCAAGAAAAAATCAAATTGTGCAAAAAGGAAACAAAAAAATAAGGAAGTTAGATAACTATGTGTGCCTCACATGTGCCCATTTCTCATCAAATTCCAATTTATTTTGATAGCATCATTATCACAATTTACTAAGGATTTATCTACATCAAAGCAAGATAACAAGTGACATCATTTACAGAGAATTCAGGCATGTTCTATTAATATTGGTTCCTTGGGGTAAGTTACAATATTAGGGAGTTAGTCATTCAAAGTTACACCCTTTGTAGGGGGTCCCTAGCCACCCCTGTTTGACGAAATTTAACGCATGTGACACAATATACCTACCCCATAGGATGTATTCTAATTAAACAAATTGCCCTAAAACTAGCAAGGTCACATTAATTTACGAAAATATTTTTACGGGACAAAACTGAATAGAAGGCGCGCTTTGGGGGGGCGCGTTCCGAACCCTGAGTTTATGTGTATAATTCCTGTTTATTTAAAGTTTTTTTGAAAGATCTATTGATTAAACCGTAGGTAATTGAAACTGTAATGGAATTTTGAAGCTGTTTTTGTGTAAAAAAACTGGTAAAAACACAGAAAAACACATTCACAGACTGAATGTGCTGAAAGATTGTTTCGGTTTTGTTTTTTATAGCATTTGTCGGCAACAAAATGCAACTGCATAATGCCAGTGATTACGATTACGGTGTCATTCATAAAATCTCGTAATTTATTCGATTGCATTCAACTAATCGATGAGCCGTGACCGCAGTGTTTACTTTCTTGTTCGAAGGAAACATTGAAAAAGCTCACAGAGGAAACAAACAGCGGAGTCTACATAATCTCGTATTTTAAAAATAGAACAACGCGTGCAAGATCCATGTACCTAATTATTTATTTGTTTTGTACTACCAAAGCTCTGTAGTGTCTGGAGCGATGAACTGCACCTACCTCATTTTGACGACAGATTCCTTTGTCGAGATCAATCCGTTAGCATGGTTACACAGCACGAAATAAACGTTCACTTATAAAATGCATTCTGCTAGAGCACGAAGACATGTTTCTAGTAAATTAGCACACGTCTGGAATCGTCCGGGTAGCCATTTTTACACAAAAAATACACTCGAACACTTCACTATTTCACGTCCCCCAATTCCCGATTTCGGAAAGCAACGAGAGAGATGACGCTAGCGCCGCACATAGACAGTTTATGAGACAACGAATGGTCATAAATGGATCATTGAACTACAATAAAATAATTTGTATTGTGTAGGTCTTTCAATTAATGAGACTCGTTTGCCGACAAACTATCTCATTTATTTCAGTCAAAAAATATTATATAAATTCAGCGAGGACCGCCTTTCAGCTGCTTTTGCGAAGGCAAAGTGCGAATTTTGTACTTCAACCAATTTATATTTGTATTTAGATCCTTATTCGATATTCCTTTCAGCTGTACTCCTAAACATTGCCGGGTTATAGTCCTGTGGCAGGCCTTTTGCTGATTCACCAATCGCCTTTTTTGTAACATTTTAAAATTTGAACAAGTAGCGCCACCTCGGTGTGAATAGAAAAACTAATTCCAACCAACCAAATGAATTGCCAGTACTCAAAATTGTTCGCTGTGACTTTCGTTCTATCGTTGGATTGGAGCAAAATCGACTCCGAATCGATTTTCGAATAATGATTCGAAAGAGTAATCGAAAAAGTTTGAAACAAAAACGAAAAAATCGACTAAAAATGGCAACCAACACATCCTTCAGCAAAATGACACAATCTTGACAGCTTGCTTGGTTTTTTCGGAACAACAAAAAAAAGACATTACTGCTGGGTGAAAAATATTCTGGCTGAACATACTTAGGATTTAATGAGCACTATTGCATTTTAACGTATTTTATGTTATTCATATTGGTCTATGCACTATTGATAACTCAGATTGATAAGGTGTAGGAGCAAACAACCGACTACAATCTGGGCAAGTGTGCATTCGCAAAAGGCCGACTTTTTGTGCTGTTTGCTATTACGATACGACTGATCGTGCACTGGAAGCTCCATGGAGTCCTTCCACATGACATGTCTGGAGGCAGACGATCAGGAGGAGGAGGAGCCCGTAGTCAAACTGGAGAGAGACTGGACAGGTATTATTATATTTTCATCAGAAGTAGGGTGAAGTGACCCATTTTCCCTTTGAACTATTAACGTTATACCCTAGCTGCGCCCCGCGGTTTCACTCGCATAAGTCCCGGTCGCACAGGAATATCGGAATCAAAAGTAGCCTAAATCGATTCAGCAGTTTATTTGTGAAAGCGTAACAGATAATAAGCATGCCTTTTAAGTTCTGTCGTTTGTATATTTGCCGCCAATTTTAAAATTAGAACTTTTCAAAATTCAAATTTGTTAGAATTTCGAATATCAAAACAATTGAAAGCATTATGATTAATGCAATTGTTTAGTCACACAATGTTTTTTTATCCCAAAAAAAGTGACATCTGCTTTTTATTGCACATTTCCACTCAGTAGATCATTACAAATAAAAGTATAGAACATATCACGGGTCTATTTTGGATACTTTAGTTTTTTAAAAATCTTAAAGTTTTCATAACCTTAAAGGTCAAAATACTGAAAATAATTCATACAAAATAGTAGATTGTATAACAAGGGAGCAAAATAGTATTTTTACGGCGAGGGCGTTACTTTGAATCACGAGCAAAGCGAGGAAATCTAGAATAGAATCCCGAGCGTAGCGAGGGATTCTAACGTAGAATTCTGAGCGCAGCGAGTGATTCAAAGTATACATCGCCCGAGGCAAAAATAATTTGCTCTCGAGTCATATACTCTACTTTTCATCCCCTTTCTATGAGAAAATAAATAAGATATGGTGTTACGTAATTCGTGAATATACCTATTTACTTAAACAAAAATGTTGGGTATAAAATTTTAATATCACGTTTATTGTACAGAAGCCCTCTATAAATATTTGTTGGTTGTTATAGCGGCTACAGAAATACATCTGTGAAAATTTCATATAAATACTAAAAAAATAAGCAAAATAAATAAAACAAATGAAACTAATGAAACAAATGAAACTAACGAAACTAACGGAACTAACGGAACTCGTGAAACTAATGAAACTCATGAAACACATGAAACTAATGAACTAACGAAACAAATGAAACTCATGAAACTCATGAAACAAATGAAACAATTGTAACTAATGAAACTAATGAAACTCATGAAACAAATGAAACTAATGAAACTAATGAAACTAATGAAACTAATGAAACTAATGAAACTAACGAAACTAATGAAACTCACGAAACTAATGAAACTAATGAAACTAATGAACCTAATGAAACTAATGAAACAAATGTAACTAATGAATTTAATGAAGCAAATGAAACTAATGAAACTAATGACACTAATGAAACTGAAACTAATGACACTAATGAAACTAAAAAAATAAATAATTTCTGTGAACAACACACAGCGCCATCTAGCCCCGTGGTAAGCGACTAAGCTTGTGTTACGGTGACTCAACACATATCAGCCAGTAATTCATATAATTTACGTTTGATTTCTATGAATGATCCATAATGTTCCAAATTCAAATTTACTTTGCTCCCGCCTATTTTATTTTGCTCCCGCCTATTTTATTTTGCTCCCGGCTGTTTTACTTTGCTCCCGCCTGTTTATCTCTTAACAGAAAAGAGCTACTTTGGTCGCACTTATAGAGGACCAAAGCGACACTTTTCGAATAGATGGGATGAATAAAACTATACAGCATAGAATTTTGTTTGTACTGCTTGTTTATGGAGTTGTTGTAGATGCATATTATCCCGTTTTTATTTCTTTAAAAATGATGATAGAATCCACAAAAAAATGGTTTTACTGAAAACAGTTTTTATTTTTTTATAATTATTCTAGGTCGAAGTAGAACCTGTGCCTGGTACAAATAGATACCTTATACTAAGGTCGATCACCCATAAAAATATTATTTTCAACTTGGGCCTAGGTTTCGAGAAAATGATTTTCAAAAATATAAGATAGGGTTGTCACTATTGTGACCTTTTGGGAGTTACAATTTTTTACCTTATGGGTCTTACCAATTACAATTACTTAATCAGCAGCTTTTTTTTTATCTTAAACAGGTATTTATATATTTTGCATTTTACATTTTTGACCTAAGTGCATAAAAATCATTTTCTCGAAACCTAGGCCCAAGTTGAAAATATTATTTTTATGGGTGATAGACCTTAGTATAAGGTATCTATTTGTACCAGGCACAGGTTCTACTTCGAGCCAAAACGAGCCAAAGCCGTTGTTCGCTCTCGAAGCACTTCAAAGAAGATGGTGGCTACGTTCGTGGCGAAAACCGGTCATATTGCGACGATTGCACTTGAAGATCGTAGAACGGTTAATGCGGAGTGGTATACCATAGTTTGTTTACCACAAGTCATCGCCGAACTTCGGAAATCTAGCCCAAAGCGACGCATCATCCTGCACCATGGCAACGCAAGCTCGCACACCGCTCGTCAAACGATTGAGTATTTGAAGCAGGAAAACGTAGAAATTCTTGACCATCCTCCATACAGCCCTGACCTAAGCCCTAACGATTTCTTTACATTTCCTAAAATTAAGAAAACTCTTCGTGGTCAAAGGTTCCAGTGCAGTGAAGAAGCGGTCGACGCTTTCAAGTCAGCCATTTTGAACACCCCCACTTTGGAGTGGAATAAATGTTATAATAACTGGTTCGAGCGAATGGAAAAGTGTATTAAACTTCGTGGTGAATACTTTGAAAAACAATAAAAGGTACTATAAGGTTATATAGTTTTTTTTTCTTCAAACGACAGAACTTAAAAGGCATGCCTCGAAGTTACCTTTGCATTTATAATATTAGTAAAGATATAGAAGAACAATAAATAGTCCTCTATTCATCGGTCATTATGTTGCTTCTCCTTTACAGGTAGAATTACTCAACCAAAGTTTAACAAACTTGGTATATAAATGCCTTGATAAATGCAATAAAAGGTGCATAAGGCTGGAATTTTCATCTTGAAAAATATATAAATAAATTACGAAGGTTTTACTTATCATCCTTGGGTAAAATCTTACAACTTATTTAAACAATATTTTGTATTCTCTTCCAGAAGATCATAATACTGAAATTAACAATGAAATAAACAAGAGATACTTTGATGATGAAAGCAATAACCAGATTGTGACGAAATTAAAGCAAGAATGTGATGATGAAAATGACACCAAACAGATGTTAGACAATATTGAATGCTATAATGTGTATGACGATATGATAGACATTGACGATGTTAAATTTGATATTTCGGAGACGTTAGACAATGTTGGAGGTGAAACTGCTGGTGAATGTAATGATTTAAGAAATCAAGCTTCATCAAGTAAGGATATATCTCTCTCAGAAAGACAAGTCAAGCTGAATAAAAACTCCAAAAGTAAGTACATATCGTACATTATTAGTTATTACAGATGTCACATATACTGTGAATGTACAATGTACATTCAACATAAAAAATGGTTTCACCGTAATTTTTGACAAGATAATACTTGACAACCAACGTTTCTAAAATGTGTTTTTTTTTTTCAAAATAACTCCAAAATTCAGGTCTTTAATACCAATTGCTTAGGTTTTGTTCATTGATTCATTAGTCAGTCAGTAATTTTACAAAACATTTTTTAGATATACAGGATTAGACCATCATTCAGGGGAATATCCTAAACTGTAAAAGATTCCGAAAAAAGCTGAGAAGAGTTGCTTTTCCGATTTTGACAAATAGAAAATATAAAATAACATATTTAGGTTTTTCAGAAATTCATTACCTTCTGCAGAAAAAGGACCTTGTCATTTGACAAAGTTCAGCTCCTGACCAGGGTGTCTATTCTACTAAAAACAGCGATCGATTCTATCTTGATTCTAGATAGAAACCGAAATGAAACATGTAAAGTTCCAGTCAACTTTTCTAAAACTTGTGAACTTAACTCGGTATTCTGCAAGCCAATGACGTCACACAAATGTGTCGATTGGTATCGAAATTGGTCAAATCCATTCAAACGTATCTATACAGGATGGTCCAACTAGTGACGTCAATAAACTTTTTTTAGATTCCTCACACCTGGGGGTATCCGAAAATACCCCTTGTCTGTTCAGCGATTTTTTGTAGTTTAGGAGTTATGGCCTTTTTTCTCATTTTCTACTAAAATGCGACCACTGAGACCTATTTGGTTATACTAACTGCAATAATTTAGATAATTGGCTGATTTCTTTTCAAATGTGGAGCTGAATAATAGGGTCATGTTACCTGTTACAAAAAAAGGCGTAACACAAAACAAACTGTTACAAATTAAAAAAGTGTTTCATAAAGAGAGCGTAGACAAAACGCTATAAACACTTTAAAGAGCAATTAAAAGAAAAACTCGCCTATTATTTTTTTTCCAAACTAACTTCAAAAACTTCCTTACTTCATTAGCTATCTACCCTATTTATTTTATTAGTCTATCATTACAGGATCATATCAAAAATTTTATTTTAAAATTCCTTGGTCGAAAATTCTCTCACTCATCCCTATTACTAAGACTTCGCTGTCTGACCATCTGGCACCGGGCTGTATCTCATAAACCGTGATAGCTAGACAGTTGAAATTTTTACAGAGAATGTATTACTGTAGCCGCAAATATTCAAGGGAACTCCCATACAACTAACGTGATTTTTGACATAAAAACGCAACGATACCACGATGTATTTTACCACTAGCGCCATCTAGTGATGGTTTTTGTCTTCCGCAAAAAAACTTCCGCACAAATCTTAATTAAGAATCTTAATTAAGATTTGTCCAAATAAATGTATTAAATAAAATAAGAACAAATATGTTTTTTATGTTATTAGATTAGGCCGGGAGTTTCCCTTCAGGTTTAAGTAAGATGAGTGAGAGAATTTTCGACCAAGGAATTTTAAAATAGTATATTTTGCAACTAGTGAATAAAAGACGGATTTAGTGCGAGGGTCGTAGATGAATCACGAGCAAGTGAAGGATTCTAACGACTGAATCACGACCGTAGGGAGTGATTCATGATGATTGAATCACGAGCGTAGCGAGTGATTCAAGTGTTAGAATCCTGAGCGACGCCAGTGGTTCATGGCCCTCAATCTAAATCCGTACTTTATTCAAGAGTTGCATACTATACTTTATACCATGACTACGAGGAAAAAAACCGGTCAAGTGCGAGTCGGACTCGCGTCGCGTACGAAGGTTCCGTACCACTATCACAAATTTCGGCAACCAATCCGTGAACGCAACGCGAACGTTAAAATTTATTTTACCACTGGCGCCAGTCTCAATTCATCACTAGATAGTAAAAAGTGCTAGGGGTGAAAATACATCACGGTATTGTTGCGTTTTTATGTCAAAATCACATAAAAGTTTTTTTTATCTATTTGTTGTTATAGCCGCTAAAGAAATACATCTACTGTGAAAATTTCAACTGTCTAGCTATCACAGTTTATGAGATAAAGCCTGTTGACAGACGGCAAAATATCAGTAAAAGTGTTCCGTTTTTATCCTTTGGGTACGGAACCCTAAAAAGAATTTGTATGTCGAGTATTCTTAGCGCAAGGAGTTTGTATCAAGTTTTTTTTCACGCAAGGAGGTTGTCTATGCATTTAGTTATATGGACGACGAGTAAATTGTGTTCTAAATTCAAAATTCAAACAGCGTGAGTAAAAGTCGTTTTTATTCAGTTTAACGTGAATAAAATAAGCTTTTAAGAGTGGGAATGGTATAATAAAAATTTTGATATGATCCTGTAATGATAGACTAATAAAATAAATAGGGTAGATAGCTAATGAAGTAAGGAAGTTTTTGAAGTTAGTTTGGAAAAAAAAAAATAGGCGAGTTTTTCTTTTAATTGCTCTTTAAAGTGTTTAATAGCGTTTTGTCTACGCTCTCTTTATGAAACACTTTATTAATTTGTAACAGTTTGTTTTGTGTTACGCCTTTTTTTGTAACAGTAACATGACCCTATTATTCAGCTCCACATTTGAAAAGAAATCAGCCAATTATCTAAATTATTGCAGTTAGTATAACCAAATAGGTCTCAGTGGTCGCATTTTAGTAGAAAACGAGAAAAAAGGCCATAACTCCTAAACTACAAAAAATCGCTGAACATACATGGGGTATTTTCGGATACCCCCAGGTGTAAGGAATCTAAAAAAAGTTTATTGACGTCACTAGTTGGACCACCCTGTATACAGGGTGTCTCAGAAACGAGTGTCAACCGAAAGTCCAGAGGTAGAGGACCTTAAGGGGTACCCGAATCACCCCCATGTATGTTCCGCGATTTTTCGTAGTTTAGAAGTTATGGCCTTTTTTCTCATTTTTCTACTAAAATGCGACCACTGACACCTATTTGCTCATACTGACTGCAATAATTGAGATAATTGGCTGATTTCTTTTCAAATGTGGAGCTGAATAATAGTGTTGTGTTACCTGTTACAAAAAAAAGGCGTAACACTAACCAAACTGTTACAAATTAAAAAATAATTTCATAAAAAAAATTTATAATTATTATTATTATTTTTCGAAAACATTTTGTTTTTCTCCCTTCTTGAGGGGTAAAAGAAACACGGGCCGAAGCCAAGTGCATAATTTTTAGGAATCAATTGATAAAAATTTGCGGGTTAAGCGACAAGTATTTAATATTACTGCCTTTTGCAGTAATAAATATGTTGACGGGCTAATATATTTAACGAGCTCAAACTATTGTGCAGTGTCTTTGGTATAACGCCTGTGCTGGATAATATTATTGGGATAGTTTTGGTGTGGTTTATATTCCATTGTGTTTTAATTTCTATGGCTAAATCTGTATACTTGGCTATTTTTTCTGTATGTGTGTTTGTAAGGTTATGAGTGTTACATATTGCTATATCTATTATATATACTAATTTCTTTTGCTTATCTAACATTGTAATATCCGGTCTATTATTATATATAGTCTTATCTGTAATAATTGTTCTATCCCAATATAATTTGAAATTTGCGTTTTCCAGTACGGGTTCCGGTTTATATTTATAATATGGCACTTTATCTGTGATTTTAACTAGCTTTGTTTGAACTGCAAGAGACTGATGTATAATGGCGGCAACCTGGTCATGGCGGTGTTTGTAGTCAGTCTGGGCTATTGCTCTACATGCACCAGTGATGTGTTGTATGGTTTCCGACGCACCGTGACATCGTCTGCAGGAGTCATTATAATTTGGTCTACGGATTATAAATTTTTGATAATTAGCTGTGTCAATAACTTGGTCCTGAATGGCAATCATAAATCCCTCCGTTTCAGGGAAGAGTTCACCTCGCTGCAGCCACGCGTTCGATGCTGTAATATCGACATGAGGTTGCTGCAAGTTGAGGCGATGTCTTCCATGAAGGGATTTACGTTCCCAAGCCGAAATTTTGTCTATTTTTCTGATTGTGAGCTCGTTAGTTTGTTGGTCGGTGGAGTGTAAATTAAGTGGAGTATATCTTTTATCTATATGGGCTATTATTCTGTGAAGGTAAGATTGTGGGGCTTTATCCAAAAAGAACTTTCTTAACGTTGAGATCTGTTGATTATGAAGGTTTCCGATGTCGATCAACCCACGCCCTCCTTCAACCCTTGGTAAAGTTAATCTTTGCACACAGGATCTAGGATGGTGTTTCCTGTGGGAGGTCAAAGATGTATTTATTAACCGTTGCAATTTAATTAAGTCGGTTTTTGACCAATTTATAATACCGAAGGAGTACGTGAGTATGGGAATCGCAAATGTATTTATGGACTTGACTAGATTACGGGATGATAACTGTGAATTCATTAACATATTAAGTCTGTGTTTATATTTAGTAATAAGCTTGTTTTTAGTGTCTTTCTGGTCTATTTGGTAGGATTGTTCAAAACCTAGATATTTGTAGGTGTTATGTTGTAGTAATGGTTCTATTGTCTGTTCATTAGTTAATGTATATGGGTTGTTTTCTATTTGTTGTCCTTTTCGTAGAGTAAACGTTTTACACTTATCTATACCAAATGTCATTTTAATATCATCGGAGAAAGTTTGTGTCAGATCTGCAAGTGAATGTAATGCTGGTATACTATTACTATAGAGCTTGATATCGTCCATAAACATCAGATGAGTTAGTTTAAAAGATTCTGTATTGTTATTATTTTGTATTGCGAGACCGTGATCAGAAGAGTTCAATAGAGTAGACAGTGGATTAAGAGCGAGGCAGAACCAAAGAGGGCTTAACGCATCTCCCTGGAAAATACCTCGTTTTATCGCAATCGGTTCAGTTTCTATTGTCTTTCCTAGTCTTAATTTGGTGCTCCAGTGATTCATAGATTCTTTTAAAAATGTTATTATGGCTGGGTTTATCTTATAGTGATATAATACATAAAGAAGCCAGCTGTGAGGAACCGAATCAAAAGCTTTTTGGTAGTCGATATACATCGTACAAATATCATTCTTTAATTTTACATTATATTTCATGGCTATGGAATCTATTATAAGTTGTTCTTTGCAACCTTGACTGTTTTTACGACATCCTTTTTGTTCCTCTGCTACTAAGTTATTTTGTGTAACATGTTTGTAAATAATTTGTGAGATACAACCTGTAGTTAGTTTATAGATAGTCTGAAGACAAGTAATAGGTCTGTATTTTGCTGGATTTGTGTGCTCAGAATCTTTGGGGATCATGTAAGTTATTCCTTGCGTAATGAATTCGGGAATATCAGAGGGGTACTTAATGAAGTTGTTTATATGTTTATATATTGCTGGATGTAAATATGTTAGTTTTTTATAGTAGTAGTTATGGATATGATCTGTGCCAGGAGATTTCCAATTGTGTGCTTTTTTAAGGACATTTGCAAATATTTCTAATGGGATGAATTCGAATGACATTTGTGGAACATTTTCTAGGTTTAGTTTGTCTTCGTGAATCCATTCAGCAGTTTCGTTGTGTTCTGATGTCTGAGACCACATATTAGACCAGTATTCATGTAGTTGTTCTGATGTAGGGGTGGGGTTATCTATATTAGTTTGTCTATTGTGTATATTTGACGTGTCATTGGTTATATTTCTGTAGAATTGTCTTTCATTATTCAAAAATTGGGTATTTTGATCTTTTCGTTTGGTACAATTGTGGTATCTACGGCGGCGACTTGTTGTTGCATTAAGTTTCTGTTTTAGGCTATCCATGAACTGATCATCTGTAACGTTAGGTTCCTCGTAGCTGGAGTGGGTTCTATACTTGAGTTTTATTCTTTCTATATGTGTAATTAAACCTAAATTTCTATTTCCGTTTATATACTGCGTCATTCTGCCTATCTCTTTACGTATTAACTGTATCTTTCTGTCTAGTCTTTTTAACCAGTTAGGTCTCCTATCAATATTAGTACTATGTTGTGTATCTGTTGTTGTACTTGTTGTAATTTGAGTTGCTTTAATTTTAGACCCATTACATAGAGCAGCAGTATATGCAGAACAGTATATCAGTGTGTGTGTTTTCAGGAAGTTATCATCGTTAGATTCATAATTAGGTAAAACTGTGTTATTTAGGTATGCAACTATATGAGAAAATCTTTTGGATGTTTTTTGTTTGGGTATATACGGTCTTTGGGTGGGATCTGTGTTAGAGTATTTGTTGTATATTTCTTCGAATGTCTGTCCTATTTTGCTGTCGAGGGCTTCGTCTGTAAACTGATTAAGCGTAGGTTGTTCATTCTGAATATCTGTCTCTATGTTTGTATTGTCTGTTAACACTTGTGAAGCGTCGTTGATAAAATCGGTTTCAGTAGCAATATTGTTTAGGGTTGAAGTAATACTATTTTCATTATATCTAATTGCTGATGATGGTGTGTTAAAACTATCTCTCACTTCTTGTTTTATTTCTTCTAATCTGCTATCAGAAATAAGCCTATTGTTGAGTATCACCCTACGTTGGTCGGCAATACGTTGTTCGGAGACATGGGAAACAAGGGGAAATTTTTGTGTAATAATGGTATGTAATTGTTTTCTGTAAGCAGTCCTATTAGTTTCTACGTGTGTTAACTTGTAATACTCTCTGATTATAGCCTCATTGATATCATCTGTCCATCTTAATCGTGTGTTTGTACCTGTGGATTGTTGTGTAAGAGTTGAGTTTGAATCTGTATTACTTTGGAGATTAGCACGTACTTCGTCTTTAATTGTTTGTAGAGTGGTTTCTGACAGTAGTTTGAGTCTTATAATAGCCCGTTTTTGATCTCCTAAGCGGTTTTTAGATACATTAAATTGAGGGAATTTTTCGGTAAATTTTATATAGAGGGGGTCTAAATAGCCACGAATTTTGGTATCTAGTTCGGTAATATGAAGATAAGTGCGCCAGATGAACTCATTCATTTCTTCTGTCCATCTCAATCGCGCGCGTGTTTGGCCAGTGGTGGGCACAGAGTTAGTGGCTACTGCCTCCTGTGCAACATCCACGGCTATAGAGTTAGTCGAGTATGGTGATGAAGTAGGGGAAACATGATGAGAGTTAAGGTAAGAGGGAGGAGAAGAATGTATAGATGAGAAAAGGGATTTAGTAGATGATGGGGATGAGAATGATGGTCGGCTGTCGCATGGTTCGGGTGACCCGGTAGGAGTCCGCCGTCTCAACTCACTACCACCAACGGCTCGTCCGCTGCAACACCCAGCGTTGGCTCCAGGTGTGCCCTGGCGATAGCCCCCAGGTAGCGGCGTCAAACGTTTTTTCTTTTTTAGTCGTGTCTCCATTTTGATTGGGTTACCAGTGCCACGTTAGCCATCCAGTGAATGAACATTATGTTGCCCGCCCCCCACGATGATCTGGTGTTCGATCAGGGCGTGTGGTTGGGTTTTAGGGGGCTTATTATTATTATTATTATTGTTTATTATTTTAAAATTAATAGCTATCTACCCTATTAATTTTATTGGTCTATCATTAGAGGATCATATCAAAAATTTGGTCGTATCTTAACCTTGCGGGTTGGTTCGCTTTTGGGATTTTTTAAGAATTTTTCAAAATCCTAAATATGCCACTCTAGTTTTTTTTTCAAAGTCGAGGACGCAACTCCATTCAGCATTTTTCTGTATCTCTCACCGTTTAGGATATCCCCCAGGAATCCAGTTTTAATGTTTCATCTGTAAGTAATAGATTTTAATTAAGAAGAACGTAAATTCGCTATGTTCGCTTTGTTGACTGGAGCCAACTGCTTACCTATCATGTTTGAAAAAAATGTTAATTGTTGATATATGTTACAGAACGTCCCCCATACATACGTCGAGGGGAACAGAAACTGATGGCATCGGAACACCTCAGCGGGAACACCGACCGACAAGCGGACAAACTTCAAACTACTAACGATATTACTTCAGAGGCACATTTAAAGACACGCTCTACTGATAAAGTGACGCAGTTTGTGTGCAATATCTGTCATCGTACATTTAAAATAAAATGCCATTTGAAACAGCATTTATTGACACATACTGATGAAAAACCGTTTAAGTGTGATATGTGTGATTATAAATGTAATTATAGAGGCAATTTAAAAGTACATTTCTTATCACATACTGGCGAAAAACGGGTCTCATGCGATAAGTGTGATTATAAATGTAAGCAAAAATACAATATAAAAAAGCATTTATTGACACATACTAGTAAAAGCCTATTTTCATTTGATAAGTGTAGTAATAAATGCAAACGAAAACCCCATTTACAAGAGCATTTATTGATACATTCTGGTGAAAAACGGATTTCATGCGACAAGTGTGATTATAAATGTAGTAGTAAGTCCAATTTTAATAAACATTTATTGACACATACTAAAAAAAAACAGTATACGTGTGATAAGTGCAATTATAAATACAAACAAAAATGCAGTTTAAAAAGGCATTTATTGACACATACTGATGAAAAACCATTTTCATGCGATAAGTGTAGTTATAAATGCAATCTAAAACCCTATTTACAACAGCATTTATTGACACATGCTGGTGAAAAACGGATTTCATGCGATAAGTGTAATTATAAATGTAATAGAAAGTGTATTTTAAGAAAACATTTATTGACACATACTGATGAAAAACCGTTTAAGTGTAATAAGTGCAATTATAAATGCAAACAAAAATGCAATTTAAAAAGGCATTTAAAATTGACACATACTGGTGAATAACCGATTTCATGCGATAAGTGTGACGATAAATATAGACGAAAATACGATTTAAAAAAGCATTTATTGACACATACAAGTGAAAACCTATTATGCGATAAGTGTAAGTTATAAATGCAAACGAAAACCCCATTTACAAGAGCATTTATTGATACATTCTGGTGAAAAACCAATTCAATACGATAACTGTGATCATAAATGTACTAGCTGCATCCTGCGGTTTACCCGCGTAAGTCCCGAATCAAAAGTAGCCTATAAGCCTTCCTCAATAAATGGACTATCCAACCTTGAAAGAATTTTCAAATCGGGCAGCGGTTCCTGAGATCGCGTTCAAACAAACAAACAAACTCTTCAGCTTTATAATATTAAGAGATGAGAGATAGTACCTATACCTAGATTATAAAGCCCGATTAAAAAAAACATTTATTGACACATTCTGGTATAAAACCGTTTTTGTGTGATACTGATAAGTGTCTTTTTAAATGTCAACGAAAATACAGTTTAGATGCTGTTCTAAACTATATTTTCGTTGACATTTAAAAATACACTTATTGACACATTTATTGACACATATTGAAAACATTTTTCAGGCGATAAGTGTGGCCATAAAATGTAGTCAAAAAATTTACTAAAAAGCATTTCTTGACACTTATGTATTAAAAAACTATTTTCGTATGATAATGATAAGTGTAGTTATAAATGTATTCGAAAAATCAAATTAAAACGTCATTCATTTAATATACACTAAAAAACGTGAAAGTGTTTTTTTTTCTGTGAAATCGATTACAAGATGTGACTTTGTTTTTAGGCTATTTATTATCCTGTCTTATTTTTGTCTTCTAATGTGTCGTGTGTTTTAAGCTAATAAAAGTTTTTCTATTCTATTCTACATTGCGACATTGCAAGGCCCCTGATTTTCTCTGGGGATTTGCCCCTGAAAGTGCCAAACGGCTACAAGGGGGCAATATTACTGCGTTACTTCAAAGCCGCAATGTACTGAATAGTGCCTATCAGATTCGTGTGGGTTCGCGCAGCGGAATGTTGTCGAATTTAAAGATTTGAATTATGCAGATATTTAGTGTATGACGTCGTATAATTGTGTGTGGTAGAAAAAAAATTGTGCACGCAGCCATTGTGGAGAAATTCACCAAAAACTGTTTCCGCTGGGCGAACGTTGTCCTGGCGGAACTTTTTTTAATCCATTAACTTTAGAAGGAAAGAGATGTGTCCAAAAATTAGTGTGTAATTGTGTATGTATGAATAAAATTAGTGCATGCATAAACTTCGGAGAAATTCAAGTTTCCGCTACGCGAACGTTTGGCCATTTCCTAGTTTTCATATAAAGCGCTTACATAGAGAGCTGTAGATTTTTACATACGTTGTTTTGAATTTGTTTATATTTGTTTAGAAAACAGAGTTTTAAAAAATCGTAGGGCATAAAAGATAAAAATATAAACGTAAAATACGCTTATTAGGTCTTAGTTCTTAAAGTATGCACTTTGGGGTCTAGATTTTCACGTTTATACAAACCTTGTAAGAGTCCGCAACGTGTTGCCAAGTATCAATGATGCTCCGTTAGTAATTAAAGAGTTATAGGACAAATTACCATGAATAGATCACTGTTTACAAAGCAGTCTAATATCACGTCGTCCTAAAGGAATTGCATGGTAAAATGTATGCCAATAATTAGTGTATTCATTCAACTATTCACATGCAAAATTTCATGTCATGAAATTCAGTAATTAAAGAAAAACAATTATAATACTGACGAAGCATCGAAAACCTATATAACCCGACCAAGTTCGGATGGCTACAAAAAAGCGGCCGTGCCATATATCTAAGAAACATTCTTAACTTTCCAATATAGTATTTATCAATATGGTACAGTTGCGTACACAAGCGTTAGGAAAAAATAAAACAATTGCATTTCTTGAATGAAAAATATTTTTTGAATAATAACGGCAATATCTACAATAAAAATAAATGTTCAATTAACAAGTACTTCTCTACTTAAATATCCGCGTACAAAAATATTTCTAGAGGCATAAGCAGTAGTTCTTACATATGGTAATTATTTAATTTCCCTAAGGGGTCCATAGTTAGAATCCTGAACCGTGAAATCTTCAATAGAAATTAGCTGTATGATTTTTATTTGTCATAAATAATATTATATCTCAAGTCTCAAGCGCATACTTAAATAATGTACCTACGTAAATAGTACCTACTTTCTGTCCTAGTCAAATACATTTAAAAAGTAGGTGTATAAATGACCGATAAATTATATCGAAATAACAATTGTGTTATCACCTATACCAATTCAATACCGGTATTATACTGTAAATTTTGGGATGTTACCTAAATATATTGCACGGCCGCTTTTTTGTAGCCATCCGAACTTGGTCGGGTTATATAGGTTTTCGATGCTTCGTCAGTATTATAATTGTTTTTCTTTAATTACTGAATTTCATGACATGAAACTTTGCATGTGAATAGTTAAAAGAATACACTTATTATTGGCATACATTTTACCATGCAATTCCTTTAGAACGACGTGATATTTGACTGCTTTGTAAACAGTGATCTATTCATGGTAATTTGTCCTATAACTCTTTAATTACTAACGGAGCATCATTGATACTCTCTATGTAAGCGCTTTATATGAAAACTAGGAAATGGCCAAACGTTCGCGTAGCGGAAACTTGAATTTCTCTGAAGTTTATGCATGCACTAATTTTATTCATACATAGGTACACAATTACACACTAATTTTTGGACACATCTCTTTTCTAAAGTTAATGGATTAAAAAAAGTTCCGCCAGGACAACGTTCGCCCAGCGGAAACAGTTTTTGGTGAATTTCTCCACAATGGCTGCGTGCACAATTTTTTTTCTACCACACACAATTATACGACGTCATACACTAAATATCTGCATAATTCAAATCTTTAAATTCGACAGTGTCACCCTTGGTGTAAAGGGTTACTCGATGGGAAAATATATTACCAACGAGTAACGGGGTTACACGTTGGGATCCCATCACCAGGCTGTATCTCATGAACTGTAATAGGTAGCTAGACGGTTAAAATTTTCACAGAAGGTGTATTTTGGTAGCCGCTAAAACAACAAATACTAAATACAAAATAAAACAAATATTTAACCTCTTAAATATTTGTTTTATTTTGGCTCCCAACTAACGTGTGTCAAAAACAACAAGGGATTTTATTACAATGTGAGGTCGCTTCTGATTGGCCGGAGTCAAATCGAGTAGTGTATGGAATTCAAAATGGCTGCCCTGTCTTTCAAATATACCAGTCTGCCTGCACTTACCAAAGAGTTTCTTATAATTTTCATATATTTTTTATGCCAAGTTTTTTTTTATCATTTTTTTGAGAAATGTGGTCGTATGATGGGAGTAAGAATCGAAGCTAAATATTTCACATTATACTATAAAATTAAAAAATTGGTTGTTGTAAACTATTTTAAGATTAAGTACCCAATTGTGACAGTGGTACGGGAACCCTTTGTGCGCGAGTGTCGCACTTGGGTGGGGTTTTTTAAACTACTCGGGATCCCGAAAATTTCGGGATCCCGCGGGATTGAGATTTCTAATCCCGCGGGATCCCGAATTTACGATCCCGAGTCGGGATTGCATTCCCTACCCCCGACGGAAAAAGAGGGGTGTTATAAGTTTGACGTGTCTGTCTGTCTGTCTGTGTGGGTGTATCTGTCTGTGCCATCGTAGCTCACGAACGGATGAACCGATTTCAATGAATTTTTTTTTTGGTTGATAGGTGACTTTTGCGTGAGTGTTCTTAGCTATGTTTGATCAAAATCGGTTCAGCCGTTCATAATGGGTATATGTTGGTTAAAGCTCGGAAATAAAAACCGAATATTTTCAAATATGCCCGAATGAGGTATCAAATAAAAGAGCATGACTTTTGTGACAAGAATATGCATATTTAATCAAAATCGGCTTAGCCGTTCAAATAGTTAGGGTGTAGTAAAAAGTAACATTTTTTTTTCCTCTTTTTTTTTATTGGAAATGGGTATTAATATTCATGAAACGCAAAGATATAATAATTTATATTTTTTTGAAAATTGTAGTTTTTTTTTTTCAAAAAAAACTTCGAAAAAAAAAATCGAGTGGTAGTGGTATTCTATTGACCTCCACTTTTTATGATGCCAATCGATTGAGAAGAGCTCCAGGAACAATGTTTCCATAGACTAATTTTTTGTCAAACCTCATCACGTGCGACCACTACCATTCAAAAAAAAACTTAGTTTTTTTTTAAATGGTAGTGGTATTGAATCGATTGGCATCATAAAAAGTGGGGGTTGATAGAATACCACTACCATTCAAAAAAAAAACTAAGTTTTTTTTACTATTATTTTTTCCGAAAATTCAAAAAAAAAATTAAAGTTCTTTACGTTTCCTATGTTTTTCTACCATATTCCATAAAAAAAAAAAAAAATTCAATGTTTTTCTTTGGTACACCCCGACCGTTCAAAGTATATCTAGGAACAAACTCGGAAATAAAAACTGAATGTTTTCAAATATACCCGAGTGGGGTATCAAATAAAAGGACGTAACTTTTGTGACAACAATATGCGTGTTTAATCAAAATCGGCTTAGCCGTTCAAAGTGTATGTAGGGTCAAACTCGGAAATAAAAACCGAATGTTTTCAAATATATTCCCGATAGGGGTATCAAATGAGAGGACGTTACTTTTGTGACAACAATATGCATGTTTAATCAAAATCGCTCTTACAAAAAGGGTGAAAAAAAAAAATTAAATTTAAAAGGACAATGACCAAAAATGTATGGCGGAAAAACCCAGCGTCGATTAGAAAAACACATATACTGGTTGATAGCCCTTTAATTACCAAGCAATAATATGAAATCAATGTCACGACATATAGTTACCACAAATGTCTACAGGTGCCTAAGTTAACTTGAGACTTTTTTTGAAAGTGAAGTTGACGAAATTATATTATCCACAAAGAAGCAATTTAAAGCACTGATTGCAAACTACATTCAAGAAAAGTGCAGTAAGAGAGCCAATAAATCGAACGATATTTTTTTTCGTCAGAAAGTGACGTCTGTCGTTTAACTCGATTAAACGATGTAGAACGGCCTTACTTGAGGAATCAGAAATCTATTGTTGTTATTGGTCATCAAAACGTACAAGGTCTAGAAAATAAATGTCTGGACTTAAGCATTTTATTAAATAAGCACCAGATAAAAATACTTCTTTGCCAAAAGTTTTGGATGGAATGTGCTAATATGTACTTTCGAAAAGCGTACAACACACAAATTTTTGTTAACTGCTAGGATTAGAATAAATTAACACTAGCATAGTTAAAACTGTAAATTTTATGTGAAATAAAGATATTTGAAATTGAATTGAATTAGCACTGGGCTAGCGAGATGGCCATGCGATGGTTGAAACACAACTACACGATGGCGAAGCGGACGTTCAGTTGCCAATTCGAGATGGACGTAACAACGTTAGCAGCTGTAGCATTTTTTTATTTATTTATATATTAAAAAATTATATTATTATAATTATATTAAAAAAACATTATATTATATATTTGCATTTATCGCCAAACTGATAACAGTTTGTTGGCGAATGTATATTATCTATACAGCACATAGGTACCAATATTTTCTTAACACGTTCATCTCCTTCTGTTTTTGAAGTCGGTAAAAAAGAAATGTCATTGTAGATGTTATCTTATCTATCCATCGCAATAGTTACTACAGTAAGTCACGGAATGGAACAAGTGTAGATGCGTACTACCATCGCTGGCCCAGTACCTGTGATGTGCGACCGAAAAACCGACACCGTGGCCATTCCGTCGCCATCCCGCGCACCATCACCCATCCGACACCAATACGGCCTCCACGCTCTACATGATGGCGCAATTGGCCCAGCATGTAGAGGGGCTATGACAATAGGTACGGACATAGTGGATAGTGTTATACTGTAGTCTTTATGGATCAGTCATTTAATGTTATTTAGTTGGGTTTTAACTTCGTCTGAGAAAATATTAATTTTTAAATTCGAAGGGTGTTCATGGAAACAGGAAACGTGGGTATTGGTGTGTTCGGCGCTGCGCTGGTAAGGGAAACCTACAGAAAAATATTTGGAGAAAATAAGACTTAAAAAGACTATTTTATTAAACCATCTCTCGCTTTTAGCGATAAGGCCGCCATGAAGAGATCGCTTTTAGCAGTAAGACCGCCTAAAAGAGAACGCTTTTAGCGATAAAGCAGCAGTTAAAGTGACTGCAAAGCAATACGGCCGACGGAAAGTGTATGGATATGTTGGCGACTTACTTTTAGGTATATTACCTAAAATATACGTGAAAATCAGCTTGGAGAACTAACGTGAGGTAAGTAATTTTTTTATGGATCTTGATGACCTGATATCTCAGAATTGGCCGCCGCAGCAGGCTAGCAAGTAGGCATGCGTTCTTAGTACATACTAACACTACTCAATCGACCACATTTCGTTCGTCAGAAAATACGTGATGTCTGCCACTTCTGGGATCTTAGTCTATGAGGTGAGTAAGGTTAAATAAGAATAAAATATCAATACTTTTAAATAAAATAAATAAATAAATTCTGTGAACAACACACAGCGCCATCTAGCCCTGTGGTAAGCGACTAAGCTTGTGTTACGGTGACTAGACAACGGATATAATACCTATATTTATTTTTCTTTTGTAAATACATACATATTATACATAGAGGGACACCCAGACCAGACACAAATATTTATTTTTTAAGCATAAATACTTGCACCCGGCGGGAATCGAACCCGCAACCTTCTGCATTGCAGTCGCGCTTTCGCACGTCGCACAGTGGGACGAAAATGGTACTCCCATAGACTTAGGGTTTCAATTTTTTTTATTCTACATTTCTTATTGGAAAATGATGTTTAGCTGTTACAGAACCACCAAAATCACCATAATTACCTTCTGATAACCATTGCGATGCAAAATCAGTATTTCGAAAAAAATAATGTATGGAAAAATACACATAATACCACTTATTTTGAGAACCGCAAAATTGCGCAAACTTTTGACTTAGGATAATTAATATACTTATTTTTTACTATCCTTCGACATATTGCACACTCCGCGCACGCGTGCGCTTTCGGGTCAAAAACATCAAAATATGTTTTTTTCTTTTTTTATTCATTTTTATTTACGCAATATCACGGCAAATGATCAAAACGAGTTGTTGATTACCGGACCTATTGTCTAAAACAAGATACCGCATTTGTATGCACACTTTTTACTTTTTACCTGGAACCTAATCCCAATACCTAACGAAACCAATAACCAATGGGGGAAGTTTGCTTCGAGCTGCCGACGAGTGCGGACGTGTCCGGTAGCCGCTCCGCGCAATAAATCGCAAAATTTTCCAAAAAGTTTTAAGTGTTAGTGCTCAACTAATATAATCATTTTACAAGTATATAAGTATTATATACTGCATATTTACATAAAATTGTGACCAGTGGCCCTTCTGGCAAAAATTTTCCGACCACGTGTTTTTAGCGATCACGTGTTTTTACATTTTGACAAATTGACATCCCCAACATAATTATGATGGGGAAAACTGGATTAGAGGCAAAGGCGACAGCAGCGGGCGGCAGCCAGGTGCGGAAGAGCATCGAGAGGCTTGAGGAGAAGGCAGAGATGCCGCAACCTGGGACTTACCCAACGAAGCTGGCCGAGGCAGAAGCTTTACAGCGTTACGCCCTCGTACAGCTAGAAGATTCGTTGCGGATCAAAAAAGATAACCGGATTGCTATACAGAAGGTGCTTAAGGCGTACGTGATGATGGTGAGGCAGATGGAGATTTCTTCAGCTGCACCGCCCTCTAACGGCGCGCCCGAGGTTGCCACGCGTCCAACCCAGGGCTCCTCCACTCAACGGCCGGACAGAAGCGAAGAAATCCTACAGGAAATAAGGTCAGTCAAAGAATTCCTGCAAAACAGTTCTAAAGAAACGATGGAAGGCATCTCCAACACCATCAGGGCCGTCGAGGATTCGGAAAATCGGCAAGCTGAACGATCATACGCCCAAGTAGCAGCAACGGAGGCGACGCCGATTCCCAAATTCCGACGACAAAAGCCCATGCATTCCGTCGTTGTCACCTCCACTGACGCCGTCGACAACTCCGAAAGGATCGCCCAAAAAATCAGGCATGCGGTGAAGGCTGGAGAGACTGGGATGCAGATACAAAGGATAAGAAGAGCGAAGAACGGGGTGATAGTGGCATGTAAAAGAAAGGAAGAAATAGATGAGATTGAGAAGAGGATTAAAGAAGCAGACAAAATTTTGAGGGTAGAAAGGAAAAATAATAAGTGGCCGTTAGTGAGTTTAAAAAATGTTATGTACTATTTAACGGACGAGGAGATAAAAATGGCACTAAAAAGACAGAATAGAGAGTTGTTAGGAGAATATGAAGAGGCTGATATAGAAATTAAATACAGAAAGAAAGTTAGAAACCCACATCAGTGCCACGTGGTGATGCGGGTGCGTCCACATCTCTGGCAAAGAATAACTTCCGCCGGCCGGGTCCATGTTGACCTGCAATATGTGGCGGCCCATGACCAGAGCCCATTGGTCCAATGTACGAACTGCTTGGGCTATGGTCATGGAAGAAAACTCTGCACCCGGGAGCACCGTAACTGCAGTCACTGCGGGGGCGAGCATGTCCGGGCCGGGTGCCCTGTCCTTGGTGACCCTGCAACCTGTGTGAACTGCGCGCGGGAAGAGCTGACGTCGACGGGGCACAGCGCGTTCGACCCGGCGTGTGAGGTGAGGAAAAGATGGGACTCCCTGGCCAGGGAGAGTGTGGCCTACTCCTAACGCAGCAGCGGGCGGCACTCTGTCTGGCTGGCAGGACCCCAGGCTTGACCTCCGAAGCATAGTGCATAAGTGTTACTGTATAGTAGTAGAGCGGGAACAGGATTTCGGTTTCCTTGGGAAACTGAACCCTGTTCAAGGTGTGAATAGGAGTGCAGTGGGTGGGGGCGCAACGGGAACCCAAACTGTAAGTAAAATAATAGTCTTGGCTAATTGTTTTTCGTTGCCCTTAACCTGGTGGTTTAAGGGCGGAAAGTCAGAGCAGGCAGATGATTGTTTTGGGTGCTGCGGCGCCGCCCACTTAGTGCAGGTTATTTTGAGTAGGACATACACTGAAAAACCTAATTATTGTAATCGTTCTGGTGTGAATATTAAATTCCTAGTAAAACCAATTAAATGGTATATAGTAAAAATAATAGCTAACAAATCAATAAATAGGGATATTAGATGCATAGTAAATATTAAAAATAGAATTAAAACTGTAAATAAATTAGATGATACCTAAGTGAGTTATACTGTAAATATAGCTGAGTCTCATATTGTATAGTATAAAAAAGTAAAAATGAATAAAAAATGATAAAAAGTGACAAAAAGTACGAAAAAGAATAAAAAGATAACAAAAAAGCATAAAAAATCAAAAAATAGTAAATAAATAATTTGTAAAATAAGTAGGAAGAGTCAGATAAGTGAAAAGAAATTGCACAAAAATAGATACAGATAAATACTCGAAAGAATAAGTGAATCAGCCATATTATATCTTAGTGCCTATTCATAAGAAACGGCTATTATTTTATATAGTTTTAAAACTGTTTTATTTACTAACTATTGTGCTGCTGTGGAAACCCGCGCTAAATTTAAAGCACGCAGATCGCATTAGCCCATCCTGATGTCTGTGTCGCCTCGCTCCCAACAGAGCGGGGTAAAACGGGGGTTCCCACAACACCGAAGTATAACTAATTGTGTACATATTGTGCTGTTCCTTGCGGTGGGTTCACATCCATATGGATTTGAACCCACCGCAGGAAACAGGAGTAGATTCCAAACCTATGTTGTATTCTTGTGATTTTGATGTGTAATATTGTAGATCCGGGTTTGTCTGGCCCGGGGTTTGCTAAACCCGGTTTAACTAAACCTGGATTGGCAAGCCCAGGGTTAACAAAACCTGGGTTACCAAACCCGAGGTTAAAAAACGTGGTAATCATTTTTGGTGTGGTTTTCAAAAAGCGAGGTCATATCCCTCGGTTTAGGAAAACCTCACTAACTTTCCTCGCACTGCTCCTTGCACGTAGTCCAGACTCAGATGGAGAATGAACTCAGTGCAAGAAGCAGATGCAACTTAGAATCTTTAATTAAAATTGCTGAGAAGTCTAATAGTATAAGAAGATCCCCTGTTGCCTATCAGGGAGGGGAAAACTAGAAAAAAAAAAAAAAAAAAAAAAAAAAAAAAAAAAATAACCAATGGGGTTAAAAACTGCCATTTGCTTCAGATGGCGCTACTATGGCGCTTCAGATGGCGCTACTATGCTTCAGATGGCGCAGATGGCGATGATCTCTACTATTTGTCAAACTTCATAGTTTTTTCGTAAACAAACTAAGTTGGTTTGAGATAATTTAACAAAATGATGTTTTGTTCGGCTATGAATTGCAAAAACATAGGAAATTATGTATTCCCCAGTGATCCTGTTAAAACAAGTTTAGATACGTCATCGAGCATATTTCGTGGCTACGCAAGGAGAAGGTAATTACCACCTCCTCTTTCATTCACATATCAACCTCAGTGCCGATCGCCCGCTTGACAGAAACGTCATAAAATCCGTTTAAACATTACACAAAATGCTTTCGTGCATTTTTCAGCACTGTAAAAATTATAATAGCAATAACAAAAGATAAAAACATATCGTTTCACCAGGAAGTAAGACAGTAATGAATTGTTTAAAATATTTTGTGTATTTACGAAAGCGAAAGGGATAACAATAGTTGTGACAGTATAGTCTGTAAAGGAAAGTGACGGCGAGGAAAGAGCGAGACGTACATATATAATTTTAGGTAACAGCGAAAGAGATAACAATAGTTGTGACAGTATTCTGTAATTAAAACTCGTTGTTTGATCTGTCATCAGTTGTCAGTCTTATTTTGTGTCGTTTTTATTGGAAGCGATGTATGAACATGCCGGTTCCATATATATTTCATTTCTCTGGTATTCCCCAAAGATGCTAAATGAATAAAATAGTGTACCTACCTTTTGATCTAAGGTATTAAATTAATAGTGTACTATTGTAACTGAAAATATGTGTAAGTATGTATAATCTATTCTCATAGGTTTAGTAGTTTACTAGTAGTTTTAAGAAGGAAAACGTCTTACCTGTGTAGAAATTTCTCTGATAATAATATTCTGATTTGAAATGGGCTGTACATAATCTCGGATAGTTGGCTAGGTCGCCAATGTTGCCATTTTTTTCTCCTCACAGCTTTTATCTACTGTTTTTTTCATTTAGCATCTTTGGGGAATACATAATTTGCTATGTTTTTGCAATTCATAGCTGAACAAAACATCATTTTGTAAATTTATCTAAAAATTACTTAGTTTGTTTACGAAAAAACTATGAAGTTTGATAGAAACTTAGGATCAATCCAAAGTAGCGCTACCTGTCACGACCTTTTAGTTTTTAGCCTCATTAATAAAACAATTACGGTCATAATATTAGGTATCTATGTAATAAAAGGGCAGATTAAGTACCAGGTAAAACGTTAAAGATGTGCATAGTAATGTGGAGACTCGACTTAGACAATATGTCCGGTAACAAACAACTCATTTTGATCATTTGTCGTAATATTGCGTAAATAAAAATGAATAAAAAAAGAAAAAAAACATATTTTGATGTTTTTGACCCGAAAGCGCACGCGTGCGCGGAGTGTGCAATATGTCGAAAGATAGTAAAAAATAAGTATATTAATTATCCTAAGTCAAAAGTGTGCGCAATTTTGCGGTTTTCAAAATAAGTGGTATTATGTGTATTTTTCCATACATTATTTTTTTCGAAATACTGATTTTGCATCGCAATGGTTATTAGAAGTAGGCCAAGCTGCAGGGAAATCACCTCTTACGTAGCCTTGCAAAAGGTGGTGTAACAAATTTTATGATTTTATGTTATTTAGCTAAGTTAGCTTGACATAAATTCAATTTCTTGACCTTGGGGCACGACGGGGTATGTCCGATATTTTGCTAATTTTTTGTTTTTTGCACAAAGTGCCTCGATAGTAAGTGATATGACAAAAGTGTCTAAGAACAGTATGTAGAAGTCAAAAACTCTTACATGCTGTCCTTACATGTCAATTCTGTAAGTCTTACAGGTAAAAAGTTACAATCAAAAAAAGAAAAAACAACATTATATAAAATCAGTATAGATTTCTACGACAATTATTTTTTAATCGTTTCCTTAATAAGCAACAACAAATTATTTGTGGCGGCCGCCTACAAGATGGCGCTAGTAGTACGACACGGTGTCTTATACGGCGCATTTAACATTTTTGTTCTTTTGATTGTAACTTATTACCTGTAAGACTTACAGAATTGACATGTATGGACAGAATGTAAAAGTTTTTGACTTCTACATACTGTTCTTAGACACTTTTGTCATACGCCTTATTATCGAGACACTATGTGCAAAAAGAATATTAAACTCAAAATATCGGATATACCCCGTCGTGCCCCAAGGTCAAGAAATTGAATTTATATCAAGCTAACTTAGCTAAATAACATAAAACCATAAAATTTGTTACACCACCTTTTGTAATGTGATTTCTAGGGCATGCAATATCGAAAGGTTTTCAATCTCGGGACGATATCGATATTAAGAGCTCAATCCCGGGATCCCGGGATTGATACTGAGATTTTAGATATCGTTAAAAAAAGCGAATTTAATACAATAAAAATGTGTTAAATCTAAAATATTTAAGACTCTTGTGGTTTCATTACGTAAATAAGTTACCCCGAGGGCCGTCCCGTAGTCCCGTAGCCTAAACCCGAAAGTGTCTAAACTTTCGCGCCAAATTCTAGGCGCACCACTAAAATGTTTTTAGCAGAAAAAAATTGCATGCGAGCTTGTATAAAAAATAATTGTCTTAAAAATTGCAATGAATCACGTTACTTTTATTGTTTTAAACATTTTACCAATTCCCTGCGCTTCTAAATCTTTACAGATCTCTTCCTTAGGGGTAGACTAATTTGGGTTTAATTTTAATAGTTCTATTCAATCATTCCATGAGGAAAAATATAGGTAAAAACCTTAATTTATACTAGGGAATGCAAAACCAGACGAAAAAAAAAACCGGTTATTTTTTCGGTTATTTTTTTTTAATAACCGGTTAACCGGGTTTTTCGGTGAAATCGGTTTTTAAATAAGATTTTTTTGCCTCTATTTTCAAACTGCAAAAACCATTCACATATTATCCTTATTTTAATTAATGAAAATAGCCTTACTACTTATACTTAATAGCCTTAAAAGCTTACTAAAAAAGCATTAAATTATGGAAAAAAGTTTAATTTCTTTAGGGAAATTCACAAATTTAAGTAATCAACAAAAAAAAATCGGCAACCCACTGCCTACTTATAAAACAATTATCAAACAATCAAAAGCATGAATACAAGTATTATAAAATGCAAAATCAAAATAACACGTCCTGCATATCACTTGAACTTTGATGAACAACATTATATTGTTCGTTTCGTTTTATAATTATTGTTGTGAAATTATTGTTGTGTGACCTGACTTTCTGAAGAAAAATGTTAAATATATAAGGAAAGGCACCGAAAGTCAGATCGTAATTGAGAATTAAAAATAGAAGGAAATGAAAAAAGATAAAAAAGAACATAATCAAAATCGATTTATAAATAACCAATAGAATTTGTTTCTCAAATTTTCATGGATTTTCGCTCAGGTATAACTTTTTATTTTTAGTTCTACGACTAAAAGTTACTTAACAAAAGTGGAAGATAATCTTATTTGCAACACAAAATGTTAATTTTTTTTTTGTGAGACCTATATCTCCTCAAATAAACCATAAAAACCATTTGAACCCCTTTTTCCAAGATGGCGGCCGTGGCACAAGAGCCACAACCCCACAAACTAGGACCAACCAAAAAAATGTAACATTTCAATGGACTATAAGCATTGTTTTCAAAACTGATGTTTCAAATATATCTTATAGTTAACCGTCCAAGAAAAATGAGGAGTTTGCAGTTCTAGCCTACTGCAGAGGCTTAACAAGCGGTTTAGCTTAAAGATTACCCACACTTAGTTATTTAAACCAATGTGAAACAATCGTCTAGTCGCTTCACTGCCTGTAATAAATAAACAAATAAGCTTAAAAGCTAGCATTGAAATCGTGATGTGATTGAATATTGCAAAATAGCCAATTGTACAGGTAAACAAATTAGCTGAAAAGCTAGCATTGAAATCGTGAAGTGATTGAATATCGCAAAATAGCAAATTGTACTGAGCTATACTAACAAATAAAATTTCACTTGGTACTTACAAAAAACCACCACAAGTCCACTGAATTTCACTTGAATATTGTGAAAAATAAAAGATAACCTCAAATCATAACGAATCAATCAAACCAATGCAAATTTTGACATACCATGCAGTGTCGTCTGGCTAATTAAATCACGCAGTGTTGCCGTTTACAGAAAAATAAAATTTTCTAATCGATTACTATCGATTTAGCAGATATTCAGTGTTGCTGTGTAAAGAATATAAAAACCCGAAATAACCGAAAAAACCGGTTATTGAAACAAAAAAACCGGTTTTTTTTTTCATTTAAAATATGCCGGAAACCCGGTTTTCGATTAACCGAAATAACCGGTTTGCATGCCCTAATTTATACCCAAATAGTAAATTGCTCAAATCTCGATATCGGATCACTCAATCCCGGGATTATAATATCGAACTTTTGCGTCCGAGATCCCGGGATTACGATATCCCGGGATCCCGGGATTCATGCCCTAGTGATTTCCCTGCAGCTTGGCCTAAAGGTAATTATGGTGATTTTGGTGGTTCTGTAACAGCTAAACATCATTTTCCAATAAGAAATGTAGAATAAAAAAAATTGAAACCCTAAGTCTATGGGAGTACCATTTTCGTCCCACTGTGCGACGCGCCACAGAGGTCGTCAAAGAGGCGCCACAGAGGTCGTCGTATTTTTTAAATAATTTATTTCGGCCAAAATTAGTTGATATAAATACTTATGTTAGTGTTAGTTAGTAGGTAACAGTAGGTATAATCCTAATATCAACGTTAGTAGCTATGTACTAAAAATCTTAAATTTTCTTCAATTTAATTGAAATTCCAAGCCATCGGACAGAAAATTGTACTTTTTGCACAAGTTTTAAAATTAAACCAACTTACTTACAAACGATGACTAAGTTATGTTCACCTAACGTTTGTATTTTACTATGACAGTAAGTTTCGAAGTTGACAGACAGAGACAAACGTTACACAACTTACTCATCTGTTAATAATTGTTTGTAAGTAAGGGGGAAAGTTTAGTAGGTACCTTAGTAGGGGCTCATACCGCCAGCATTGTAAATTAATACTTGAGCGAAGTCGATATTAGAGTTATGGACTGGCCAGCAAGAAGCTCAGATATGAATGCCATGGAATACCTATGGGATGAGTTGAAGAGAGGAGTCAGAGCAAGAGATCCAGCTCCAGAGACGCTTGGCCAGCTTAAAACAGCTGTATAAAAAGAGTGGGATAACATCCCACAAAACAAGATTGTAACTCTCATCCGTTCCATGACAAACCGCATGGAAGCAGTCATTAGGGCCCGAGGAGTCAATACGAGATATTGAATAAACATTTTTTTTTAACTTTTTTTTGTTTTAGGTCTTAGCTTCTAACATTTCTTAAAGTTTTCCTAATGGGGTAAAATCACACCAGTTGACACGATAAAACGGAGATACATTTCGTTAATTTTTACAGCTTAAATATTTTTTTGTTGGGAATAATATAAAACAAATGAGATGTAAACTAGTAATTTACCCTGTAAAAATGAACGAAATGTATCTCCGTTTTATTTCATTTCCGATCAATATTTTGGAAAACCTTGTGGTGGGGGGGGGGGGGGGGCCTATAAAAATAAAATCTTAATCCGAATAATACCGATATTAAGGTAGAAAACTATTTTTTTCATAATTCTATTTTGGTAAAGTTTGTATGGAAATGGTAACCGTACCCACCTTCTTAATAAGTAAAAAGGTCAGGGGTTCCCAATTTTACTTTGTCTATTGCCCACTTAGAGAATAAATTATTAGGTAGCGCCCCCCTTTTGCATCTACTTAAAAACTTCAAATAAAATTAATTATTGTAAGCTATATTAGCGGAGATTAAACATTCATACTAGAGATGGGCCGACTAGTCGGCAGGTGCCGACTAGTCGGCAAATTATGCCGACTAGTCGTCAACTTACAATTATGCAATAAAACCAATATTTAATTACAGTTAGAAGGTGGGTAGTCAGAAAAACGTAAACAAAACACGTCATAGCCTACATACATCATCTTAACATCATACATCTAAAATGTCATAACTATGTCTCAGCTCCATTCAATTTTTTTTCCAACTTGCCGCCGCCCGCGTCGATCAGCTGACGGTTCGGACCAACGTTGTTTACTATTTCGGTCTCGTCAAAGTGTCGTGACGACTCGGACGGTGACGATTTTAATGGACTTGACCAGTTTTCATTATCTTCATTGGCGGTAGATGGTATTGACTCTCACTTTATTCATCAAGATATCATCATGCGACCCCTCAGCGAGTACCACAGCCACCCCATTCTCTCCACCAGGTGCACCCGTGTAGATCAGCTTGTAGCCATTCCCAATGAGCCGGGATCTGCTGCCTTTCCATCGAGTCTCCTGCAGGAACGCCACGGCCACCTTCCGCCTGGAAAGTGCGTCGGCTAGCTCCCTCGCGCGTCCGGTTAGCGTGCCTATGTTCCACGTTGCGAAGCGGAGTTTCACTGTGTTTAGGGGCTCGCGTCTTTGGCCGTGCCCGCCTGAACACCGAGGTCTGCCGTACGGTAGACCTCGGTATTCAGGCGAAGCTCCTGCGCGCCCGCGCCGCCACGACCGAAATACGTTAATGGTAACAAAAACAATCATTGCACGTCGTTTGTTTTCGAGAATACGATAAATAAGAGTTAATTATGCTCACATAATTAATATAAGCTATATAGCTTTATCTTTTTAGCCATTCCAAATGTCATTCGTTTATATAAACGAATGACGTTTGGAATGGAAAATGTTGTAGAATGAGATTCAATAACTTGCCGCTCGAAAAATGAACGTCCTTTCACTGGGATGGGTGGCGGTCGACTGAGGCCAGAGGGGGGTTCAGCGCTCGAGTCAAATGGGACGATTCGGGCGCGTCCCGTTTTCTCAGAATTTTGCAAAACAATCGTGTTGCCGAAAATGACGATTTTTTTAGAACATTTTTCGACCTAATTTTTAATTAATTTACAACTTAATTTTTAAATATATTTTGAATGAAATACTTTGGGTATGAATTAAGCAATATAAAATTTCCAGGCGGGTCTACTTTACTGACCATTTATTTGATTCATGGTATAAAATATCCAAAATCTAGCCATTGCGACATCTGAAATATTGCAGTTTTTGAGAGGTTTTTTCTAATAGTTCCTTTTTTAGCTAATTAATCACGGAATGGCTTTGATTGCTTCTGCTGCATTTATTTAGGGTGTAGATTATGAAAAGTCTTGAATTTGTTTCATAAAGAGGAGTATTAAGGAGACATTAATTTTGGGGGTTTTGAAGAACCACCCACGTACGCCACAGACTATGCGATCACGTATGAGACCTTCTTCTAGCTAGATGTTCAAACTCACAGGACTTTGTTAACAGTTTTAGCGTCGTTACATACTCATCTATTGATTCACCGCTTTCTTGATTTCTCGTAAAGAACTTAAAACGTGCCATAGTCGTATTCTTTTTAATCTCGAAATATTCGTTGAACTTTTTCACCAATAACTCAAAACATTATTTGCCTTCATCTTTTGCGTATTTGAAAGTTATATAAACATCGTATCCTTCTGGTCCGATTAAGTTAATCAGTAAGCTTGCCTTCACATCCGTGGTTTCTTTGTGTACCCCAGATGCCTTTAAGAACACTGTGAATTGTTTGTAGGTACCATTTTTGCCACGACTCCGCCCGAGTAACTGGGCTGCCTTCAAGGCGTAATTCCGCGGGAGGACGAGCGTGTTCCATTGTATTATCACTAATTATCGTCCAAAATCACTTTCTCAATAGCCCTATCACGAATTACTAACACTAATACCTACTCTTATTTTCAATTTAATTTGGTAGAAACCGCTGTCACCGTTTTAAATAAAAAACAGGTTCGACTAAGACTGATTTTATTCGGATTACCGCAATCATAAATTATAAATTAAAATACAACAGGTAGTACACAACGGCGCTTAGGTTTCAAGTTTACTCTTACGGGCTACACCTGCCAATGGGAGTGATTTTATTGAAACACAACTTGTATAGTAGGTATTCAGACAGAGCATCTTTTATTCAATCTCTTGTTTGAGCAATCTCTTAATTAATATTAGTTGATGTTTACATGTTGTAGTCGAGAGCTCGAGTCGGTGTCTAAGAGTCCTCCTAGCTAGATAAAGTTACAAATCGCCCCCTAAGCCTCTACACAACGCCCCCATTTTTTTTCTGGGTCACTTACAGCCCCCCTTTAGCCCTGCAGCGCCCACAAAGGGGCGTTATCGCCCACTTTGGGAACCCCTGGTCCAAGTTAATATAATTTCAAAATACTATCTAACTACTAAATAAAACTATATAAAACAAATACGGAACCCTACAACTTAAGTTACTTATAATAAACTACTATAAAATACGGCATTAGGCGCCTGAACATAATATTTAGGGTTCCGTAGCCAAATGGCAAAAAACGGAACCCTTATAGGTTCGTCATGTCTGTCTGTCTGTCCGTCCGTATGTCACAGCCACTTTTTTCCGAAACTATAAGAACGATACTCCTGAAACTTGGTAAGTAGATGTATTCTGTGAACCGCATTAAGATTTTCACACAAAAATAAAAAAACCGGCCAAGTGCGAGATGGCGCTGATAGTGGTGATATCGGTTTTAGTATCGCTGTGTTAATAAATTTCACTAAAAATAGTTAAAAGTGCTAAATTGAACTAAAAAGTGTAAAATATTATATATCAATGACTGAATCATTGCGTCCCATGTTATCTTGGCTTAATAACAAACAATAATAAAAATAACAGTGAATACAATATACGACAGTGAAATGTAAATAACAGTGAAGATATACTAAATTGTGACTAGAAATCAAAGTTAAATGAAACAAGTGAACAATGTGAACATTTTTGTGACACAACAAAATCATATTTAACTCTGATAGTGTAAATAAATAAATTACATCAAAATAATATCGTTAAAATTCAAAATACTACTTAGATCTCATACATTTAAAAACTTATTACAATGCCATCTTACGAACTTTGACGGAAGTAACTGACGACCTAACCTTTGACGTTTGTTATAGATGTTTATTGTTCTAGTACATAAATAAGTCAACAGAGGGCGCTGACATATAATTGGACATTAGTTCCGCTACTCGACGTTAGAGAGCAGAACCTGTATGATTATGATATTGTGCCTAAACAGAGGGCGCTGACACAACATTGGTTATTAGTTTTGCTACTCAACTACAGAGGGCGAAACCTGTATCTAAACCTGTACATACATAAATAAGCCAGGATGAGTTCTAAACGTGCTAAATGTGATCATTGCAAGAAATTGATCCTTAAACGGGACCTACTATGCTGTAGCCACTGTGCTTTATCCTTTCATCATGAATGTCTAAGCATGAGCACCAGTAAGTATCTACTACTAGGACCAGAGGATAAAAAAAGATGGAAATGTCGGAAGTGTCTGCAAAAACTGAAACAAGAAACAATGCCAACACAGGCCACAGTTTCTGGCTCAAAACGACTTGTCACGCTATCACCTAGATTGGAAACTCCCAGAATCCTTAGGGGAGCTAAGTCACGCTCGACTGAGTCTTTGGACCAAGATCTAACTCTTGACTCTACTGATACGGAACAAGCCTCAAAAAGTTACGACTTTTCTAGCCTACATATAGGAGTGGTGGAAGATATGAAGGAAGAATTACAGAACATGAAATGTCAATTGGAAAGTACGAGAAATGAATTAGACAAAGTTATACTGGAAAAAGTTGATCTTGAACACCAGATACTTGACTTACAACAACAAATAACTGCGCTTAAAACAATTTGTACATCTCCTGTATCACAGAACCTGAATATCTCTTCAAATTCTGCTAGGAAGAAAAGACAAAACAAATTGTTGAAATCATGTATGCCGAGCACCGCCGATAAGGAACGAAGATGTGAATATTTCGCGGAGCAAGACTCTGCAAGTACACCTAACGAAGATAGATTACCGGAAATCCAGCTAAACCTTCAGGATTCTTCTAACTACACCGATGCAACAACTCAAACGGGAAAATTTGAAGACAAACCGAGTAATATAACCGAGGTAAAAAAACGCATTTACATTATAGGAGGAGAGCAATGTAAAGGGCTTCGAACCAAGTTGAGTTTATCCCGAGAAAATTCTAGGTATGAGAACTATGAAATACAGTCGTTTACTAAATCTTATGCTTTTTCTGAAGATATACTTAAAACCACCAACTGGATCGATCCTCGAAAAGGCGACTGGATTATACTATCCATTGGTCAACAAGATATGAACCCTACAAAGTTTATGGTTGAACTTAGCGCTTACCTAAAACTCACTAAGACATGTATTAATGTTATAGTCTTAGGCGTAACTAAAAATCAATACTTAAATGTAAAAACTTTGAACTATTCTATTCAATGCATTTGTAAACAATTTTCTAATGCCTATTACCTAGAAATCGACAACTATTCCTATATGAAAAATAATAAAATTTCCTTTGTAAATTACTTGTGCCTAAAAATTAATAAAATCATCGACCAGTACGATTACGACAGCAAATACTTAAGTTATAACA
This sequence comes from Idaea biselata, assembly GCA_958496205.1. Lineage (NCBI taxonomy): Eukaryota > Metazoa > Arthropoda > Insecta > Lepidoptera > Geometridae > Idaea > Idaea biselata. Next base: position 43,166,360 of record OY292395.1, read on the forward strand.
CGCGAAAACCGATTTTGTTTAGATATGTACATAATACTGAGAAGAACCAATCTAGTAGTGAACCCGAACTGGGATCATTAAAAAAGGGGACAATACCGTATTACTTTAGGATGATGACCAAAAGCATCAAGGTATGTAATAGATTAGATAATAATATTACTTTACGACCGACTAACACTCAGAATGACATTGAAAAACCGGGATCTAAACAGTTTTTTCGTGAGTAATACAGGTTTGGATGATACTAGACCTAAGTTAAGAATTCTACACCAAAATATGGAGAGTTTCAAAGCAAAAAAGGACACCTTTAACATTACACTGTGTGAACTCTACGACAAAGGTATCCAACCTGATATTATTTGCTGCTCTGAAACTTACGTAGACAAAGACAGTGAAAATGTACTATACATAGCAGGTTATAGTCTAGCCACTTGTTATTGTAGAGATAAGAAGCGCGGAGGAACGTGTATATTTGTAAAAAAGGGAATAGCTTATAAGGAACTGATTTTCATAAAGCAAATGGCCTCTGTTAATACTTTTGAATGTTGTGGCATAGATATATCGACTTATAAATTATTAATAGTTTGCGTGTACAGAATACCTGAGTCGACATTAGTTAATGCATTTCTATGGAAACTAGATGATATGCTACATGAAGTGGTTAAATTATCCAAACGGAAGTTAGTATTAGCTGGAGATTTCAATATAAATATTTTGAAATCTGATAGTAACGCTAAAAAATTTGACAGCATTATTAAAAGATATAATTTAACGTTACATATTACAGAGCCGACTAGGAAAAAATCATGCTTGGATCTAATCTTGAGTAACGTTAGAGGTGCTCATGGTAGACTCTTACATTTATGTGTTTCCGACCATAATACTGCACAAATGCTTGATGTCCCAGTTCACGACAAACAAGTATTACCATTAGAATACTACATTACAAAACGTGATTATTCGCCGGAAAACATTAATAAATTTCGTGAATGTATTCGTAGCCTATCCTTCAGTGAAGTATACAACCAAATTGATGTAAATTCAGCGATGAATAGCATGTACGAACTATTTATTCTTTTTTACAAGCTCTGCTTCCCAGTCAGACGTATTAAGATATCTAATAAATTTAAAAAATCGCGATGGATAACCAAAGGTATAAAATCATGTTGTAGAACGAAGAGAACGCTGAGGTATAATTTTTATAGGAAAAAATGTACAAAAAATAAAGAGACTTATGAAAAATATGCTAAGACTCTTAAACGGTGCATACTTACTTCTCAAAAGATAAGCAATGAAAAGCTAATGTTTCGATCTACAAATAAGTCAAAAACATCTTGGGATATTGTGAATGAGGAGCGAAATGGAACCAAGGGGCACGATTTACTGACAGAAATAACCCATGAAAACGTATCTGTTACAGACCCTGTGAAAATAGCGAATCTATTTAATAACAGTATTATCGAAATCAATAACTCTACTAACAGCAATGTTCTAAGAAACCGAAATACGACCCGTAACGTTCATAGCATCTTTTTGGCCCCATGCACTGTGCAAGAAACTAAAAAAATAATTATTTCGTTAAATAATACTAAAGCAGAAGGTTATGATGAGATATCGACTATAATTGCTAAGTCGTGTGTTGACGAATTGGCTCCATTATTAACTTACCTAATTAATATTTCACTAGAACAGGGGGTCTTTCCAGAATCTTTAAAAAAATCTATAGTAAAACCGATACATAAAAAAGGCAGTAAGACAGATCTCAATAATTATCGACCGATCACATTAATTCCAGTACTATCTAAGGTTTTTGAGAAAGCAATGCATAAAAGGCTAATGGCATTCGCTACCAAGCATAATATTTTGAAGAGAGAGCAATTTGGATTTCAGAATAATAAGTCAACAACATTAGCCACCTATAATCTTGTTAGAGACATTTTGGATTGTTTCAATTCGAAAACTCCGGTTACTGTTGTATTCTTTGATATGTCACGCGCCTTTGATTTTGTCTCTCATGGGCTACTTTTGACTAAACTGGAAAATTATGGAATCCGAGGCCCAGCTTTAACGTGGTTTATTTCCTATTTGCAAGACCGTTCACAACAGGTGGAAATTACAGCTATTAATCAGGAATCCGTTATTACCAATTGTTACTCAGACAGTAGAATAAATAGCTGCGGAGTCCCACAAGGCAGCATTTTGGGACCATTGCTGTTCCTTCTTTACATAAACGACTTACCTGACATCACTGATAATAAATGTATTCTTTTTGCTGATGACATTTCCATAGTTGTAAGGTCTAACAATATTGACAACTTAGAGGCAAATATAAATAATACAATTAATAATCTAATGACATGGTTAAATGACAGTAATTTGAAGGTAAATTTGATAAAGACTAATTTTATTCAATTTCAGACTTATGGTAGTCGAAAGATAAGCATGAACATTAATTATAATGGTCAAAATCTAGAAGAAGTTCAACAAACGAAATTTTTAGGCATAATACTAGATAGACATTTACACTGGAAACTTCATGTAAATTACGTTTGTAGTAGACTCAACCAATACACATATGTTCTGAGTCGATTAAGGAAAACTTCTTCATTGGCCACCACTCTCATAGCTTACCATGGATGTGTGGCCTCTGTTCTCAGATATGGTTTATTGATCTGGGGAAATTGTACTGATATCTTGAAAGCATTCCGAGCTCAAAAAAAATGCGTACGTGCAATATTTGGACTGCCACCATGGGAGTCATGCCGTCCACTATTTAAAAAATTGGGAATTCTTCCTCTTCCCTGTATGTACATATTTGAACTAGCTAAATTTGTGAAGACCTACCCCGAGTACTTTAAAACGGCCGGAGAATACTTTCCCCGGAACACGCGAAATTCAAATCGACTGGTCCTTGATTACAAGGTTCGACTGCATTTGCTTCACAAACAAACTTATGCTATGTGTATAAAAGTATTCAACGCATTACCACAACATATACAACAATTGCCACTAAGGCCATTTGTAAAACAATTGTTACAGTGGTTAAAGGAAAAGAACTTCTATGATGTCAGAGAGCTAATCGAATAGGGTTTTTTTTTCTCTTTTTTTTTTTTGTTACTTAATGAATTGGACATAATATGTATTTAATTTTATATTTTATGACTTAGATATTGTAATTTAAATGACAGCGCTTTTATACTTAATTTATTATGAATTTTAATCTCTCCATTTTGACATTATTTTTTATTTTTATGTAAAATTATTGAATGCCGAAAAGGCAGAATATAGCTGTCACTTATTATATTATTATTTAAGACCATGTTTATACCTATATTCTCAATAAATGATTTGATTGATTGATTGATTGAGTCGGACTCGCGCACGAAGGGTTCCGTACCATTATCTATACAACAGATTTTGTTTTGAAAGGTAAATTGCGGTTTACGATTTATGACGTTTAAAAAAAAAACTACTTACTAGATCTCGTTCAAACCAATTTTCGTTGGAAGTTTGCATAGTAATGTAGATCATATACTTTTTTAGTTTTAGCATTCCATTATTTTAGAAGTTACCAACATTTTACCACTTTGGAAGTGTCTCTCGCGCAAACTATCCAGTTTAGAAAAAAAATATATAAGAAACCTCGATATCATTTTTGAAGACCTATCCATAGATACCCCACAATGCCACAAAACAAAAAATGTTTGAGTTTCAGTTCTTAGTATGGGGAACCCCAAAAATTCATTATTTTTTTCTATTTTTGTGTGAAAATCGTAATGCGGTTCACAGAATACATCTACATACCAAGTTTCAGCAGTATAGCTCTTATATTTTCGAAGAAAAGTGGCTGTGACATACGGACGGACGGACAGACAGATGACGAATCTATAAGGGTTCCGTTTTTTGCCATTTGGCTACGGAACCCTAAAAAATCAATAAATTATTAGGGTTCCAAATACTTAGAACTGAAACTTTTTTTTTTTATGATAAGTATTATGGATAGGTCTTCAAAAATGGCATTGGAGGTTTCAATTATTTTTTTCTAATAGTTTGCGCGAGAGACTTCCAAAGAGGTAAAATGTGTGTCCCCCCCCCCCCCCCCCTGTAACTTCTAAAATAAGGGAATGATTAAACTAAAAAAATATATAATGTACATTACTGTGCATACTTCCAACGAAATTTGGTTTGATCGAGATCTAGTAAGTAGCTTTTTTTTAATACGGCATAAATCGTAAACAGCAAATTTACCTTTCAAAACAAAACATATTGTATAGATAATGGTACGGAACCCTTTCTGCGCGAGTCCGATTCGCACTTGGCCGGTTTTTTATGTCGGTGTGTACAATAAAATAAAATCTATCTATCTATAGTTCAATATATGGTTTCTTAATTTGCCTTTATGATAACATTTATAATCACATTTATCGCATGAAACTGGGGTTTTAATTGTAAGATAACAGTTTTTCACCGGCATGTGACAATAAATGCGTTTATAAATGACCTATTTGTCTTCATTTATAATTACACTGACTACATGAAAACGGTTTTTCACCAGTATGTGTTTATAAACGATCCTTTAAATAAACCTTCACCAGTGTGTGATAATAAATGCCCATTTAAACGCCATTTTCGACTACATTTATAATCACACTTACTACGTGAAAAACAGTGTTCATGCGTCATGCGTTTTTAATTTGCTGTTTTCACTTGTATGCGTCAATAAATGCGTTTTTAAATTGACTTTTTGACTAAATTTATTATTACAGCTACTACATGGAATCGGTTATTCACCAGTATGCGTCAATAAATGCTTTTTTAAATTGCTTTTCAGACTACATTTATAATCACACTTACTACATGAAAACGGTTTTTCACCAGTATGCGTCAATAAATGCGTTTTTAAAGAACTTGTTTGACTACATTTATAATCACACTTACTACATGAAAACGGTTTTTCACCAGTATGCGTCAATAAATGCTTTTTTAAATTGCTGTCACGATGACTTTTATATTCACACTTACTACATGAAAATGGTTTTTCACCAGTATGCGTCAATAAATGCGTTTTTAAATATTTATTCTGACTACATTTATAATCACACTTACTACATGAAAACGGTTTTTCACCAGTATGCGTCAATAAATGCTTTTTTAAATTGCTGTCACGATGACTTTTATATTCACACTTACTACATGAAAATGGTTTTTCACCAGTATGCGTCAATAAATGCGTTTTTAAATAATTATTCTGACTACATTTATAATCACACTTACTACATGAAAACGGTTTTTCACCAGTATGCGTCAATAAATGATTTTTTAAATACCTTTTCAGACTACATTTAAAATCACACTTACTACATGAAAACGGTTTTTCACCAGTATGCGTCAATAAATGATTTTTTAAATACCTTTTCAGACTACATTTAAAATCACACTTACTACATGAAAACGGTTTTTCACCAGTATGCGTCAATAAATGCGTTTTTAAATTACTTTTCAGACTACATTTATGATCACACTTACTACATGAAAACGTTTTTTTACCAGTATGCGTCAATAAATGCGTTTTTAAATTACTTTTCAGACTACATTTATGATCACACTTACTACATGAAAACGTTTTTTTACCAGTATGCGTCAATAAATGCCTTTTTAAATGGCCTTTTTGCCTAAATTTAGAATAACACTTACTACATGAGAACGGTTTTTCACCAGTATGCGTCAATAAATGCCTTTTTAAATTACATTTCAGAATACATTTAAAATCACACTTATTACATGAAAACGGTTTTTCATCAGTATGCGTCAATAAATGCGTTTTCAAATAACTTTTAAAACAACATTTATAATCACACTTACTACATGAAAACGGTTTTTCACCAGTATGTGTCAATAAATGCGTTTTTAAAGAACTTTTACGAGTACATTTATATTCACACTTACTACATGAAAACGGTTTTTCACCAGTATGCGTCAATAAATGCTTTTTTAAATTGCTGTAACGATGACTTTTATATTCACACTTACTACATGAAAATGGTTTTTCACCAGTATGCGTCAATAAATGCGTTTTTAAATAACTATTCTGACTACATTTATAATCACACTTACTACATGAAAACGGTTTTTCACCAGTATGCGTCAATAAATGCGTTTTTAAAGAACTTTTATGAGTACATTTATATTCACACTTACTACATGAAAATGGTTTTTCACCAGTATGTGTTAATAAATGCCGTTTAAAATTGCCTTTATTACTACATTTATATTTCCACTTGTCACATGAAAACGGGTTTTCACCAGTATGCGTCAATAAATGCGTTTTTAAAGAACTTTTCAGACTACATTTATGGTCACACTTACTACATGAAAACGGTTTTTTACTAGTATGTATTAATATATGCAGTTTTAAAACACTCTTATGTTTAAATGTACGATGACAGTAATCACACACAAACTGGATCACTTCATCAGTAGAGTGTGTCTTTAAATGTGCCTCTGAAAACATTTCGTTAGTAGTTTGAAGTTTGTCCGCTTGTCGGTGGATGTTCCCGCTGAGGTGTTCCGATACCATCAGTTTCTGTTCCTCTTGGTGTTTGTATGGGGGACGATCTGTGAGATATATTAATAATTAACATAGGGTACATCACATTCGTCATTCGTCATTCATACATTACAAAGAGGGCTCTCGAGTTGAGTCGATACGTGGCGCAAGAATCTGTTATCCACCCCTAAAGTAGAATTTAGACAATTTTTGACTCGTTAGATTCAGTAAACGTCAATATAGGGTTGTATTAGAGAATGCAATACCGGAGGAAAAAAAACCGGTTATTTTTTTCAAATAACCAGTTAACCGGGTTTTTCGGTGAAATTGGTTTTTAAATAAGATTTTTTTTGCCTCTATTTTCAAACTGCAAAAACCATTCATATATTGTCATTTTTATTATTATTTTAATTAATGAAAATAGCCTTACTACTTAACCTACTCAATAGCCTTAAAAGCTTAATAAAAAAAGCATAAAAATGATGGAAAAAAGTTTAATTTCTCTAGGGAAATTTACAAATTTAAGTAATCAACAAAAAAAAATCGGCAAAACACTGCCTAATTATAAAACAATCAAAAGCATGAATAAAAGTATTATAAAATGTAAAATCAAAATTACACCTGCATATCACTTGAACTTTGAACAACATTATATTGTTCGTTTCGTTTTATAATTATTGTTGTCTTCGACTTGACTTTCTGAAGAAGAAATGTTAAATACATATAAGGAAAGGCACCGAAAGTCAGATCGTAATTGAGAATTAAAAATAGAAAAGAAAAAAGATAACAAAGAATATATTGAAATTAAAGACATTTTTCGGTTTGAATCGCGTGGTTTTTATTACTTTTAGCATTGTTACAACGCTCAACGTTTCGAGACCTTTCCAGGTCTCTTCTTCAGGATAGACTAAGATGTGTTTTGTCATTCTAATGTTTTAAAAAGTTACAGTGAGACTACCGTCTTATTATTAAAAACTATTAAAATGTTATCAAAAACGTTCCTGTCTACGCAGGTTCCAAAACTGCAATGATTATTATTTATTTATTCATGGAGGACTTCGAGGAGAGAGCGCTGCGGGGTGCCCCGGTGGCACCGAAGATCTACAAACGGTACGTAGACGACACATTTGCAATTCTCCCAAAAAATCAGGTTAACTTGTTTCTAGACTATCTAAATTCCATAAATCCCCAGATTAAATTCACAATGGAACTAGAAAACAATAAATCATTAGCTTTCTTAGACACCCTAGTCCTTCGAAGTGCAGACGGGTCACTGGGACATTTAGGAAACCCACACATACGGATAGGTGTCTGAACTGTCATACGCACCACCATCCTTCACAGTTAGCTACTGTTGGTAAAACTTTGTTGCAGAGAGCACATGGCATCTGTGACGAGGCCCACCTGGCAGAGGAGGTCAAGCACGTGAAACAAGTCCTACGTCGCAACAACCTCCCAAGTGCCGCGCCACGTTCACAGAAGCCGCCCAAAACCACCTACGGTCGAGAGAGTCCTCCTACCATTCATCAAGGGGGTCACCGACAAAATTGGAGGAATCTTGAGAGTAGCTTCAATTAAAACATATTATAAGCCACACAAGAAGATCCAACAATTATTAAGACCTGTCAAGTGTAACATACCCCTGGAGGATGCTGGTATCTACAAAATCGATTGTGAGTGTGGCGCTAGTTACATAGGGCAAACCCAACGAAGTGTTGCCGTTCGGATTAAGGAACATATAGCTGATGTGAAGCACAGACGGTCTCTGAAGTCTGCAGTTTATGAACACATGCTGGACAAGCCAAACCACTACCTCCGCTTCGATCAGGCACGGATACTGGCCACTGAGAAGCGGTATGTACCTAGAATGCTTCGGGAAGCCATTGAAATTCAGAAACACCCCAACAATTTCAATAGGGAGGATGGCTGGAAGGTGCCGCCTGTCTGGGACCCAGTACTACATTTGATTAAGTCCCAGGCCCAGCCAACAACTGCTGCTAGACAACAGGATACTGTCAGCCACTTTTGCCGGTTGTAGAATATAGTATTTTACATTAGCTTTTGATTAGAATAAATTTGATGTAAGCATGAGTCACCATAAAACAACCCCCAGGAGTTTCTTGTGACTTCTTCTCATGAAGGGACGCGTTTGCGAAGTCACGTAGTGATAAATTAATCGTTGAAAGGTGATTTGTGCATAGTTGGTAATGATAGGCTAAATAAAATGTAAATAATAAAGTAAAATAATAATAAAGTAAATAAAAGTAATAGAGTTAAAATTAAATAATACAGTTTAATAATAAAATTTAACAATAAAGTAAATAATAATCATTGCAGTTTTGGAACCTGCGTAGACAGGAACGTTTTTGATAACATTTTAATAGTTTTTAATAATAAGACGGTAGTCTCACTGTAACTTTTTTAATACATTAGAATGACAAATCACATCTTAGTCTATCCTGAAGAAGAGACCTGGAAAGGTCTCGAAACGTTGAGCGTTGTAACAATGCTAAAAGTAATAAAAACCACGCGATTCAAACCGAAAAATGTCTTTAATTTCAATACAACATCGCGAAAACAGAAGAAGAATCTACAAAGAATATAATTAAAATCGATTTATAAATAACCAATACAATTTGTTTCTCAAATTTTCATGGATTTTCGCTTAGGTATAACTTTTTATTCTTAGTTCTACGACTAAAAGTTACTTAACAAAAGTGGGAGATAATCTTATTTGCAACACAAAATGTTATTTTTTTTTGTGAGATCTATAGCTCCTCAAATAAACCAAAAAAACCATTTGAACCCCTTTTTCCAAGATGGCGGCCGTGGGACAAGAGCCACAACCCCACAAACTAGGATTTAACTTTAAACTAACCCTTTGATATCTAAAAAATAAAATTGCGACCTCTGACAAATGCACGCTAAGCCCAAAAAAATGTAACATTTCAATGGACTATAAGCATGGTTTTCAAAACTGATGTTTCAAATACAACTTATAGTTAACCGTCCAAGAAAATTCAGGAGTTTGCAGTTCTAGCCTACTGCAGAGGTTTAACAAGCGGTTTAGCTTAAAAATTATCCACACTTAGTTATTTAAAAACCAATGTGAAACAATCGTCTAGTCGCTTCACTGTCTGTAATAAATAAACAAATAAGCTTAAAAGCTAGCATTGTAATCGTGATGTGATTGAATATTGCAAAATAGCAAATTGTACAGGCAAACAAATTAGCTGAAAAGCTAGCATTGAAATCGTGAAGTGATTGAACATCGCAAAATAGCAAATTGTACTGAGCTATACTAACAAATAAAATACCCGAAATAACCGAAAAAACCGGTTAATGAAACAAAAAAACCGGTTTTTTTCATCGTTTAAAATATGCCGAAAACCCGGTTTTCGATTAACCGAAATAACCGGGTTGCATGCCCTAGTTTGTATGCAACATACATCTTCTTCATTCTTCTATAGAATGTGGTAACAGCGTGGAAAACAACGATAAGAACTAACTACGAATAAATAGGGTCAATATTAAAGTGTACAGAAAAATGAGGAAGGAAGAACTAAGGAAGACGGGTTGGATCGCGTCTCACTGCCATATCTATCTTTCTTTTTGTAGGTGAGCAAGTTGCATCTTAGATTATATCATCACTTACCATCAGGTGAGATACATATTCAATGTTGCATGTACACAGTACATATGACGTACGACATGTTATAGACTATAGGCACTTACCTTCGGTGTCATCATTCAGCCTGACTCTCTTTCTGGATCTGAGTCTTTGTGAGAGAGGTATATCCTCACTCGATGAAGCTTGATTCCTTCCATCATTCCATTCACCAGCAGTTTCACTCCCAACATTGTCTAATGTCTCCAAAATGTCAAATTTAACCTCATCTATATCTATCATATCGTCGTACATGTTGATATATTCTGAATTAGACGATACTTGTAAATTATGGCCTTTAATATTGTCTAACATTTGTTTGGTTTTGTTTTCATCATCACTTCCTACTTCATGTTTTATTTCCTCTGGCAGAGTTTGGATATTACCTTCATCATCAGGAATAACCTTGTTGTGTTCAGCATTTGTTTCAGTACCTTCAATTACTGAAAAAGAACACAAAATTAGCTGTAAGTTTTTGTTTTTGTAATGTGTTTTGTAAATATTTGGTGCAATAAAGTTTTTATCTATCTATCTATTTTCTATGTGAGGTTAAATATAAGAAATAATGTTTTTAGTATATTTCTACCTATAATTTTACTATTTAAGAGCACCAAGTGGAAATTTAAAAACTCATTTTTTGTGTTCAACAACATATTCACAAGATTGTTTAAAAACCAATTTAAAACATACAATATCAAGAATATGTGTAAAGTTCTGTTTGAGACGCCTAGCGCCTTGGTAAACGCGAGGTCCTGAATTTTATTTTCATGAAACCTAGTTACTTGCGTGTAAATTGTTTAGTTTTGGTGGCATAATAATCAATTTAGTTTCATGGAAGATAACGAGTGTAGTGAAAATAAAATAACAGTACCGAACATGGAATTATAGCGTTACAAACAGATGCTCACATGGAGTTGCAATAAAATTCGCCAACATTTTTTTGTACATTTCTATCTGCATTGTTAAAATTCTAAACGTCACATAGTGTTATATTCACGTGATATTGGCCCATATTGCCCTTTAATGCTGGCAGAAAGGCCATAACTAAAGAAATGAACTGATGTGTCTTCAGAACACAACCTCCAATGACAAGAAGACACTAGAAACTCATGGGTTTTTTCTATGATAATAAAATAGACATTGTTGGATTGCTCATGTTAGTAAAATACCTTTTCTATATTTATGAGCACTAAGTAGATAAATTTAACTATGACTTTTTACTTAACCCTTTTTAGCGGCAGGGAACCGCTGGCGGCTTGGCTGACATTTTATATTAACTCATCTATAACGGCACAGAGTCGCCCGCAGCTCCGCCGCTACCGTTTGTTAAGAACCATATTCTGAACTGAACAAGTTAGAGTTGATATTGGTCTGAACAGCCTTTAGGCACAGATAAGCAAAATAATTAAATTATGCATTAGAACGATAAAACAGCCAATTTTCTATAAGAGGAAACTCATTTTTGGAAATTCGCAAATTTGAAGGCCGGCACGCCAGTGGGGTGTTGTTTGTTTGTGTAATCATTAATTCCTAAAAATCAAAGTAAATAGATGGTCTTACGCAATAATTTTATGCTTAGGAACAATGAACCTATGTATGTACATAATAAAATAAGATTTGTGATTTTTTCATTGAATTTTTATTTATTTCAAGCTCAATTACAGATTTGATAATTTTTGTCGTTTTCGTGTAATTTTAGTTCAAACTTAGCAAAATACTTAGATAAAAAGAAAAATAGACCCAGTCTCGGCAAATGAGACGATAAAACAGCGTCTAGCTGACGCACTAGCCTCAGTCGTATGTCGAACCGTTGCCGCGAGAGCACGTGCTGTCTCACTGCGACTATCTTTTTTAAATCCACCAGAATGCCTTCTTGCTTATTTTACAAATGGCTGAATAATTCAGGGAAACTATAAAAAATTCAGGAATCACATTTCACGCGTAATTACTCTAATAAATCTATAAAATTAGATTAAAATCAATTTTTAAAGACATTTGTTTCAATACAATAATTTTATGAAGAAAGAGATAGGAGAAAGAGATTTGGGAGGGGGGTCGATGTTAGGTCTCAGTGGTGTTCATCTTGCTAGGAGGTGAACACCTAGAAAAAGCTGAGTAATGCCTACTAGCGTCCATTTCAGCGAAGGCAAAGCAGAAGTGGTCACACATCGACCAAATCTCACACACAACGTCCGCGCCACCTCTGGTATAGCCGCGTTTCCGCACGCCATGTGGGCTCACATTCACATGTGGGTCGTCCCTCCCGGGCAATGTTGCCATTATGGGTTTTGCACTATTCCCTGCCTGTAATGGTAACAGCCAAGTGTGTGAGATGCAGGCGAGCCCTCGGCGCCTTAAAACCGAGTCCCTAGCGAGGGGAGACAACCCCGAGATAATAAACCAACCTAGGCATAGTCATGTCTCTAGGGATCGCACCCTAACACAAAAGACGAAGCTGTGGCTCACCATACTTCATGAAAATGGCGGAATTAAATAAGGAACTACCCCAGGAGGGTACCGCTACACAGGAAGGAAATCGACAGACGACACAAATAAACCCAAAACATTGACTCAACAATTTTTCCACAAGGCTTTATTCACCAACCAAGCTAGATCAGCCAACCCTACTCAAGAAAAGCCAAATTCTGTAGTCATGAGAGGCAGAAGCTCCTCGCTTGGAAGCAAATCACCTCAAAAACAGTCAGACTGATCAACACCCATTGATATTGAGAAAAACATGACCAAGAAACGTAAGATTGACCAAATTTCTCACTTGTCACCTCCAGGCATTGTTCAATCAAATAGTTTTACTGGACTATCTTTGGATGTGCCCACAGAGGATAAACCACGAAATAATAAACCTCCACCAATTCTCCTATATGGGATCGAAAATGTAAATGAACTCACCAAACTCCTGGAAACCACAGTTGACCCAGAAAAATTTCGCTTCAAAATTGTCAACAAAAACCTACTTCGGATAATGGTGGATGATGTAGATAGCTACAAAAGGACCATTGACCTAGTCCGACAAAAAGGTCTAACTAACTGGATATACTTTCTCGAGAAAAGAAACGAAATGTCATCGTATAGTTATCCGCAACTTACACCATACAACACCTCATGAGGCAATAGCCGAAGAAATTATAAAGTCTGGTAACAAAGTAAGGGGAGAAATAATAAATGCTCGTTTTGGCCCTAACAAAACTCCTTCGTCTACATTCTTTGTAAATGTAGAACCAAGCCCAAACAACCAACTGCTGAAAAACATCGAATTCATATATCACTAACGGGTAAAAATCGAAGATCCACGAACGCCAACTACAATAGTTCAGTGCCATCGATGCCAGCAGTATGGTCACTCTAAGAACAACTGTATGAGGCCATACCGTTGCGTCAAATGCAGCGAGAATCACAAGACGTCTGAATGCTCTAGAAAAGATCGAAACACACCAGCAACTTGTGCACTTTGCTCCTGTGACCATCCGGCTAATTACAAAGGTTGTAGTGTGAACCAAGAAATTCTCGCTAGAAAGACAAGGAGCAGCAGGAGCACGAGAACACAACGACAAGCACCACCACCGCAAGTAGAATCACCACAAACATTCCCACCCCTACCACGGCCACATGGTGGGAGAGTAAACATAAACCCAACGGATCCTGCCCAAACATATGCAAATGCGATTGCTCCGACTGTGTCACGGACTCTTAACTCCCTAAAGGCACGTAATCCTGGCCCCCAAAAACCACGCAATCCTGCCACACAAACGCCACGGCCTGCCATTACCCAAGTAGGCGAATCCAAAAATGATCAACCAGCTCAACAAAACCCTACCTTAGAACAGCTACTAATCAAACAAAATGAAAAAAATAGACAAACTCCTTCAACAAATCAGCTCGATGCTCAATCTTCTGACCACCGTTCTCTCTAAACTCTAAATAATGGTCTCATTGAAAGTAGCTGCCTGGAACATAAACGGGCTTAACACAAAGAATGACATTTTGGAAGTAGAAGCCCTAATGGCCACCAACAAACTAGACATAGTTCTCATCTCCGAATCACATGCCACCAATAGAAGTTCATTCCGCATACGAGGCTGTAATACTTACTGTACGCCCCACCCAGACGGTGGACCACACGCTGGATCAGCTATAATTGCACCGCACCTTAAACATTCAGTGATGGAACCATATCGTCGCCCCCATCTGCAAGCCACCACAATCATGTTGGAAGACCTCTCCGGCCCGATCACAATATCTGCAATATACTGCCCACAGAAATATAAAATTAATGAAACTATGTTCACAGAATTCTTCCAAACGCTAGGCAGACGTTTTATTAGTGGTGGTGACTGGAATGCAAAAAACACATTCTGGGGCTCTCGATGTACTACTACTAAAGGCCGCGAACTCTTGAAAAGTATTTATAAGAACCACCTGCAGACATTAACTACACGCCAGCCTACCCACTGGCCATCAGATCTGAACAAAAAGCATTTGATAGACTTTTTCATCAACAGAGGAATAAATGATCGGCACATTAAATTGGAATCCTCTCTCGACGGATCTTCTGACCACACACACGCCTGTCATACTGACGGTAGACGCTGATATGCGCTTTGATGAAATGAAGAAAAGACTGCACAACGATAAAACCAATTGGGAGGAATTTAAAAGCTACTTGAGTTCTAAAATAAACCTAAAAGTACCTTTAAAATCTTCCAGTGATATAGATGAAGCTTCCCTCTACATTACAAATCTCATTCAAACGGCTGTTTGGATCAACACCCCGGAGATCTCTATAAAACCACAAAATCTATCACTGTCAGCAGAAATAAAACAAAGGATCTCAGAGAAGCGAAGAATCAGAAGACAATGGCAGCAGTCTCGACTAAGATCAGACAAAACACGCTTAAACCAAGCAGCAAAAATCCTAAAAGTATTACTCAGAAGCGCCGAAAACCAAAGAGTTAAAGACTGCATAGTCTATGTCTCCCTCTGGCAAAGGCGAGAAATCACTATGGAATGCAGTGAGAAATAGTGAGAAACCTAAAGCCTTTTCCTACCGATGAATAAGAATATGGTTTCAGAGTCTCCACATCTGAAACCACCTTCTCATCACAGAACTCCTCAATGGTTAAAGTTATGGATACAATTTTAATGATTTTAGTGGTAGTTGAAAGTAGGTATACTAAAAAGGATGAAAAAAATAATTTAAAAAATTAAAAACCGACTTCAAAAAAATAAAAAAATAAAAAAAAAACTGACTTAAAAAAAAAACAAAATAACCTCGCCTACGTACAATGCCACCGACTTATCTGTTATGTAATCTGAAGTCGGGCAGCCAAACTACTTACAATCCTACTCAACCAACCCAGTAAATCTGCCCGACTTCAGATTACATAACAGATAAGTCGGTGGCACTGTACGTAGGCGAGGTTATTTTATGTTTTTTTTAAGTCGGTTTTTTTTTAATTTTTTTTTTGAAGTCTGTTTTTAATTTTTGTGTATTGTATTGACAAAACCAGTAATATAAAGTTAAAAATAATGTTTGGACTGAAATTTCTTAAACAACCCGTTTCCGATATATTTATTGATCTCAGATTACTATATTTGTTGTGATTTGAAATACCTTGGATAACCTAATAAAAAGCTTTTAAAACTGTGCGAGGTATAGTGTGTTGCATCTCTAAATTCCTATGCCGTTATGTTGGTAGCAAAACAAAAAAGTCTTGCTTTAAGAACGCGGCGACTGTTACCATTTCCATACAAACTTATTACCAAAATAAATTATGAAAAATTTAGTTTTCTACCTTAATATCGATATTATGTGTGTCGAAATACCATAAACCGTGAATTCAGGAAAGGTCGTTCATTCATCCTTTATATACAAATCTCCCTAAATTCAAGGTAGCACATATAAAACAAATATCATCTCGTAAACTAGTAATTTACGCTGGAAAAATGAAAAAAAAAGTTAGTTTTATTTCATTTCGAATTAATATTTTGGAAAACCTTGTGGTGGGGACCCTATAAAAGTAAAATCTTAATCCGTATAATCTAATATAATATACAGGGTGGTCCAACTAGAGACGTCAATAAACTTTTTTTAGATTCCTCACACCTGGGGGTATCCGAAAATACCCCATGTATGTTCTGCGATTTTTTGTAGTTTAATTTTGTAAATGATATAGCAGATATGTTAAGTAGTGAAGTCGCAATGAAACCACTGCAAGTTGGTGAGGGTGGTAGAGAATTTTTGCTATGATCCTCTAATGATAGACCAATAAAAATGATAGGGTAGATAGCTAATGAAGTAAGGAAGTTTTTGAAGTTAGTTTGAAAAAAAAATATCAGGCTAGTTTTTCTTTGATTTGCTCTTTAAAGTGTTTATAGCGTTTTGTCTACGCTTTCTTTATGAAATATTTTTTTTATTTGTATAAGTTTGTTTTGTGTTTTGCCTTATTTTTTGTAACAGGTAACATGACCCTATTGTTCAGCTCCACATTTAAAAAGAAATCAGCCAATTATCTAAATTATTGCAGTTAGTATAACCAAATAGGTCTCAGTGGTCGCATTTTAGTAGAAAATTAGAAAAAAGGCCATAACTCCTAAACTACAAAAAATCGCAGAACATACATAGGGTATTTTCGGGTACCCCCAGGTGCGAGGAATCTAAAAAAGTTTATTGACGTCACTAGTTGGACCACCCTGTATAATATAAATTATCATTAAAAATAGTAGATTGTATAACAAGGGAGCAAAATAGTATTTTTACGGCGAGGGCGTTACTTTGAATCACGAGCAAAGCGAAGAATTCTAGAATAGAATCCCGAGCGTAGCGAGGGATTCTAACGTAGAATTCTGAGCGCAGCGAGGGATTCAAAGTATACATCGCCCGAGGCAAAAATAATTTGCTCTCGAGTCATATACTCTACTTTTCATCACCTTTCTATGAGAAAATAAATAAGATATGGTGTTACGTAATTCGTGAATATACCTATTTACTTAAACAAAAATGTTGGGTATAAAATTTTAATATCACGTTTATTATACAGAAGCCCTCTATAAATATTTGTTGGTTGTTAAAGCGGCTACAGAAATACATCATCTGTGAAAATTTCATATAAATACCTACTAAAAAAAATAAGCAAAATAAATAAAATAAATAAAACAAATGAAACTAACGAAACTAACGAAACTAATGAAACTAACAAAACTAATGAAACTAATGAATTTAATGAAACAATAGTAACTATTGAAACTAATGAAACTAATGACACTAATGAAACTAATAAAATAAATAAATTCTGTGAACAACACACAGCGCCATCTAGCCCCCCACAAGCGACTAAGCTTGTGTTACGGTGACTCAACACATATCAGCCAGTAATTCATATAATTTGCGTTTGATTTCTATGAATGATACATAATAATATGTTCCAAATTCAAATTCACTTTGCTCCCGCCTATTTTATTTTGCTCCCGCCTATTTTATTTTGCTCCCGGCTGTTTCACTTTGCTCCCGCCTGTTTATCTCTTAACAGAAAAGAGCTACTTTGGTCGCACTTATAGAGGACCAAAACGACACTGAAAAATATTTTATATGCATATGTATATTAATCACACTACGATCAGCGTATAACAATGTTAATCCATTCCAGATAGTGACTCACAGGAGTATGGAATGAAAATAATAATCTTTGATTTAATAAATCTTTAACGAGTAAAGAATTAACACCTACAATATAGTTTTTGTAAAATAATGGTCCACCAGAGTCTCCATGGAAGATATGTTGCCTGAGATTGTTACATTTTGCGGCAACGCACAAACCTCTATTGACCACATCTTCCGAGCAAGGTATGATACCACCCTCACCAACTTGCAGTGGTTTCATTGCGACTTCACTACTTAATAAATCTGCTGTATCATAATTAAACTTCGTCGATCCGAATCCAGCAAAAGTGACCGGCGATCCTAAGAGGGTTGGGTAATCGATAGCAGATAGTCTACCAACTGGAACAGGAACTGCTGATTCTGTCTGCATTAATGCTATATCGTTTAGAGGTACATGTCCAAAACTGTAACTTATCATCTTATAATCAGGATGCAGTACCTGTTTAAGGACTTGTATATAGAACTGCATAGCCTTGGTAGAGTGGATTGTCATATCTCCATAACGCACAAAAAGGGAGCTTGCCTCTCTGTATAAACAATGTCCTGCGGTCAACACCCAAATCGGTGTAATGAGCGAACCTGTACAATGTCTAAGATATACAATTTGTGTTTCACTCATGTTACTGAATAATAATGTTTGTTTCAGTTCTATACTAAGAACATATGGATATTCATCGGGGCTGGCATCGCGGCCCGATATCACTCGAAGATCTGTCTTGCTTTCAGTTTGAGTTAAAAAACTCAAGACAATCGCAGCTGTGATGATTGTAAACATTATTTATTTTGGTAAGTTTATTATATTCGAACTACGCAACACTTATTTCTAATATTTTAACAGTTATTGTAAAAAAGAAATTACGATAAATGTGATTCGATTTTAGCAATAAAACTTTTATTGCTATAAAAATAAAATAAAATAATAAAAGGTTTATTGAATAGCAATAGAACTTTTTATATTCTATAGCTGCGTCCCGCGATTTCATCTTCGTTATACTTGATCCACGAATATATCATGATCAAATGAAGCCGATATCCTTCTCCAAGGTCCTATAATAATATAGGGTAAGATGGTATAAGAGTACGCAGGAGATAAGAGTGCGCACTTAACTTCACGACAGTTCAGTACGACATTAACAGCTAACGTCAGTCGTATTTTGTTTGAAAATGAACAAATTCGAGCTGCCGAAAAAAAAATCAAAATTGGTTTGAAAACTTAGATTCCAGGTAAGTCAATAGATTTTCAATCACTTTGATGTAATTTTCGTGCGTTTTGCATTGATTGTACTATAACCCTTTGGTTAACACAAAACTTCATTTATTATTCTCGCAACAGGTCTTTTATGCTAACCGAAGCTGTTGGGAAATTTCTTAAAATGTTTGGTAGATGGCGCAAATTTAAAAATATATTTGTGAGAAGCTAGGTGTGTAAGAGTGCGCGGAGTGCGAACGTGTAAGAGTGCGCGCGCACTCTTACACGTTGCTGACATTCAATTATTTTATTGAGTTCTGACATATAAACTTAATTTACTTAGAAAATTATTTACGAACTTTTGTATATATTTGCTGAATGAATGTCGCGAAAAAAGCGAAAGTCTGAGCGAAAAAATTGTTCACTCCAGATAATGGAAGAAGGTCGAAAGCTCCTCGAAAACGGGCCTTAATCTATGTTTCCCTTAGGATTGGGGTACCGGAGTCGGTATATGAGAAAATTAATAAAGCTGAAAGTTGGCCTATGAATACCCAATTTAATGAGTGGGTGTGGTTTCGAAACAACACAAAAAACCAGTAAAGGTGTGAATACAAAAATTAACATATTTTATCAAAACGTGAGGGGCCTTAGAACAAAGACGAAGACCTTCTATGTTAACGTTTTGGACACGTCGTATGATTTAATAGCTATTACTGAAACAGGATTGCATCAAGCCATATATGATGGAGAATTATTTCTACCTTGTTATACTGTATTACGCTGTGACAGGGTCGATGGGAGAAAACAAGGCGGAGTAATGCTTGCATATCGGCAGTCTTCGAGATTCGAGATAAAACGCTTGTTTATCGATAATGTAGACGCGGCCTTATTTGAAATACTTTGTGTTACGGTACATTTAGGCAATAGGTTATTATTTCTATGTTGTTTATTGTATATTCCACCTAAAAGTGAGGCAAAAGAATACATGCATATGTTCAATATTTTAGAGAAAATTTGCTCTAAATATGAAAAAGTGTTAGTGTTAGGAGACTTCAATTTGCCGTCTACCACGGACGAAATACGTAGTTATTTTGCATACCTGACTGCATTCTGTGAATTTCGGCAACACAACCAAATATTGAATTGCAATAATCGCGTCTTGGACTTAGTTTTATCTACTTTATGTGATGGTGACGTGATAGTGAGCCAGGCTGGTGATCTTGTAGTTGATATTGATATCCAGCATCCGCCGCTGATGATTGATGTAAGTATTTTAAACTCTAGAATTTTGTCAAGTGAACCGATATCCTCGACTTCGTATAATACTGAGCGAGGAAATAGGCGGCACATTAGACCACAATGGAATTTTACGAAAGCAGATTTCTCGGAATTATATTATTCATTGAGTATGGTAGACTGGTCTGAGTTATATAACATTAATAATTCGAATTCAGCACTAGAATATTTTTATGTTTTGTTAGGTGACACGATGGACAAATGTGTTCCTAGGAAAAAGCGTAAACATGTTTCTAATAGCTCGCTAAGATATCGTTATCCAAGTTGGTATAATACTGAATTGATTGTAAATATTAAGAAAAAGTGGCGGTATCACAAATTATTTAAAGTGACTAAAGCTAGAAGTGATTATGACTTATTTTCTTTTTACCGTTTCTTAGTAAAAAATCAAATAAGGTTAGCGTACGAGGAGTATGAGTGTAAAGTGCAGTTCAATGTTAAGGATAATCCTAGGTGCTTCTGGCAACTAATAAAAAATAAAAAATCTAACTCTAATAAAATAAAATTGATGAAAGATGGCATAGAGATTGGGGATGCGGATGCCGCGGAGGTTTTTGCTTCGTATTTCCATTCGGTCTATATTCCGACTAAGCCAGTCCTGGACCCAAGCGAGGCGCAAAGCACGGCGGCAGCGCGAGTGAGCGGGACTAAGGTTGTTAGCGCAGCACGTGTGCACGTCGATCAGCTGACCGAGCGGCAGCTACGTGCGGCACTCCTCGCACTTAAACCTAAGCGGTCAACAGGTCCAGATGGTATACCACCTTTCATAGTTAAAGATTGTAGGTCGATATTTGCGCAACCTCTGCTATATATTTTTAATCTGTGTTTGAGGGAAGGCCTTTACCCGACAGAATGGAAGATAACTAGGGTGATACCGGTGCCTAAGGGTGGGTCAAAGTCCGATATCAGCGGATATAGACCGGTGGCAATATTGTCGGCGTTCGCCAAAGTGTTCGAGTCAGTGTTGCATAGATCTATATATAGCCAGATACAATCACAGCTATCGGATGCTCAGCATGGCTTCCGATCAGGTCGAAGTACGGGAAGTAATTTGCTGTCTTTTACGAATTACGTGATGCCAGTAGTAGACGAGTTAGGGGGACAGGTGGATTCCGCGTACTTCGACTTTCGGGAAGCCTTTGATGCGGTGGACAATGACGTACTCCTGTCGAAAATGGCTGGCTTTGGATTTTCACCACATCTGTTAACATCTGAGTATCTTAGGGATAGGAGGCAGTACGTTGAGTACGCAGGACATCTTTCAGAACCGTACGTTACTCTTTCGGGGGTAAGTCAGGGTAGTAATTTGGGACCTTTACAATTTATTATGATGATCAATGATCTCCCCGAAGTAGTCAATCATGCGCAATGTTTGTTATTCGCGGATGATCTGAAGTTAGTTATATCTGTTAGGAGTAAGACGGACGGCAAATTACTTCAAGCAGACATCGATAGCGTGGCACAATGGAGTGTTGAAAATAAACTGTATTTTAATGTATCAAAGTGTTGTATAACGAGCTTCATTCGGGTACGCGCACCTCTCGACCATTTAACCCCTCCTATCAAAACGGGATCTACATGGGCTCGATCCAATAATGAAAAAGCCGAAGCTTTCGCTGGGCACCTGGAAAACGTCTTCAAACCAAACGACGGTGACTGCCACGATGAATCCATGATCGAGATGGCCCTACTCCAAGACGTGGGTTTTATGGGCAGACACATCTGAAAGTGTCTGCCCATAAAACCCACGTAACCTGGAGAGATCGCGAAACAGATAAGATCATTGGACCCAAAAAAGGCTCCGAGCTACGACTTGATCACCCCAAAAGTGCTAAAGGAACTTCCCAAGAAATGCATTACATTTCTAGCATGTCTGTTTAATGCCATCTTCAGACTGTCACATTTCCCTTCATTGTGGAAGATATCACAAATAGTAATGCTGCACAAACCAGGAAAACCCACTGAGGAGGCAGGGTCCTATAGACCGATTAGCCTAACACCCGTACTCTGTGGGAACGAATATTCTTGCCTCGTCTTCAGCAATTTTTGGATGAGTCCGGGCTGATTCCCACACACCAATTTGGCTTCCGTAAATCTCACTCAACGGCGGAACAAGTCAATCGGGTCTACGATACCGTGAGACGATGCTTTGAACGCAAAATGTACTGCTCTGCGGCCTTCCTTGATGTTCAGCAAGCTTTTGACCGCGTATGGCACAAAGGACTATTATACAAGGTTAAAAATAACGGTGACGCTAGATCCTCAATCCGCAAAATAGAAGCCGGAGTTCCTCATCTATACTGCAGACCTCCCAGTCACGAATGGTGTAACTATCGCCACCTATGCAGATGACGTGGCATACCTGAGCGTCGACCAGGACCACCGCGCAGCAAGTTCTAAACTTCAAAGGGCACTAGACGAAACACAGGCATGGCAACGCAAATGGCGGATAAGAACGCGCAAAAATCATGCCACATAACTTTCACACTAAGAAAGCAGACTTGCCCGGAGGTGAAGCTTGGAAATGACACACTCCCGCAGCATGTCAAGTCTGTCAAGCATGATTGTGTCAAGTACCTTGGGTTTCATCTTGACAGACGCCTAACATGGAAAACTCACATCAAGCACAAACGAGACGAAGTGAACCTGAGGTACAGAAACCTTTCATGGTTGTTGTCTCGTAACTCTGCACTATCTGTAGACAACAAACTCCTGCTATACAATGCAGTTCTTAAGCCAATCTGGCTCTACGGTATTCAGCTTTGGGGAGTGGCCTGCAAGAGCAACATAGCTTGTATCCAACGTGTGCAAAACTCGATTCTCCACAACATAGTCCAAGCTCCGTGGTTCACAAAAAATGTTGAAATTCACGAGTACCTGGAGATTGTCAACAGTCACTGAAGAAATTGCTAAATACCAAAAGAGTCATATTGGACGCCTTGCTGCTCATCCCAATCCACTTGCTGCTCAGCTAATAGATCCCACAAATAAGACTCGCAGACTGAAAAGGCTGGATGTCCTCTGAATATAGACGAAGCATTGGTACTGGCTAGTGCGCCTTACATCACATTTTACTTGCAACTATGCTGATTATAGTCTATCAAAGACTGATTGCAGTATCAAACGGAAAAAAAAAGAAAGAGATAGAAATATACAGAAGGACGCGCGAGTGACACATATATCGTTTGATTTCGGTTGAGTGTTGCTATCTCGTTCGCGCTACAGTCTGCAATGTCTCTCTATCTCTGTCATTGATTACAATGTATGTAAAGGACATTCCCTTATTTAAATCGGGTAGTACGTCAGATCCCACTAATTTTAGACCAATTTCTGTACTACCATCACTTAGTAAAATCTTTGAAAAAAATATTTTAAACCAACTTTTAAAACATTTTCATGATAATAATATTCTCCACAATAAACAGTTCGGTTTCAGTAAGGGACGTTCAACTACTGATGCAGGTATTGCATTACTTCAAAGTATATATAAAGCCTGGGAGGAGTCACACGATGCCTATGGGGTGTTCTGTGACTTATCCAAGGCATTTGATTGCGTTAAACATGATACATTGATCATGAAACTACAATACTATGGTATTAAAGATAGCGCTCTGGATCTTATTTCCTCCTATTTGAGCAATAGGGTTCAGTGTGTCGATGTCAACGGAAAACGATCCCCCGGCTCTCATGTAACAATGGGGGTTCCTCAAGGATCCATATTATGACCATTCCTGTTTTTAGTTTATATTAATGACCTACCTTACCTAGTAAGGGACAAACATGAGATAGTATTGTTTGCAGATGATACCTCATTGGTATTTAAAGTTAAAAGACGCCAATCAAATATAGACGACGTGAACAATGCTCTCTCTAAAATAGTATATTGGTTCAATACCAATAATCTTTTACTGAATGGATCCAAAACAAAATGTATTAAATTCACACTTCCTAATGTTAAACATGTTAAAACTGTAGTGAAAATTAATAACGAGGAAGTCGAAAAGGTTGAGAAGGCTGTCTTTCTAGGTATAACTCTAGACTCTAAGCTTCAATGGGGCCCACATGTGAAAGTTCTGAAAGTTCCGCTAGACTAAGTTCTGCAGCTTACACTGTTAAGAAAATTCGTGAATTCACAGATATTAAGACTGCCCGCCTGGTCTATTTCGGCTACTTCCACAGCATTATGTCATATGGCATCCTGCTGTGGGGGTGTGCTGCAGATATTAAGGATATCTTCATTTTACAGAAGAGAGCGGTACGAGCTATCTACGGGTTGGGCCCTAGAGAATCACTTAGAGAAAAATTTAAAGAAATAAATATTTTAACAGTACATTCACAATATATTTACGAAAATCTTTTATACGTCCATAAAAATAAGGACAAGCTTGTTAAAAATCGGGACAAACATTTATTTAATTTAAGAAATAAAGATGATCTAACTGTGCCCTGGAGTAGGCTCCAGAAAATAAACAGGTCCTTCTCTAGCTCATCTATGCTCTACTATAATAAGTTACCCAAGAATGTGTGTGACATGTCCATTAATAAATTTAAAACATATATTAAAAGCAAACTGTACAGGATGGCATACTATAATACATCGGATTATATTAACGATAAAAATCCATGGAAATGAATACTTTATTGAAAGACGGGAACAGACAGGGGCACGGTCGCGTTCGCGAATGCTTGGTTCGTTCGGCTCGGTTCGGTTCGTCCTGGGGCGTATTCATGGAGTTCTGTGGTAAAGTAGCAGGATAAGTTATGGAAAGGAGTAAATAGATGGTTCTACCTACGAATTTTATAATAAAATTCTAGAGTGTAGGAAAGGAATGCAAGGCTGGCACCACAGAACTCTGGTGGTGGGTCCCGGGGCGGTTTGGGCGGTGTTGGGCGGGTTGTGTGTTTGTGGATGAGATAGTGTTTAAGTAAATTATTATTTTTTATGTTTATTATTTTGTATATTATAACTTATTTGAACAGATAGACAGACAGACAGAGTTACTTTCGCTCTTGTAATGCTAGTAAGGATTATTATAGTAAGTATAGATTATTGCTCCAGTTCCACTTTTCTTCAATAATATTATATATGCGACAATGTAAATGTGCGAATGTTTCTGTGGGGGGTGTGTAATTGCGTGTAGGTGTTACAGCTCATTTTTTGACAACGCAATGTTAGAATATACCCTATTTTCCCCTTTGAAAACATCATTGGCAATATATGGATTTATGGCATAATAAGTGTTTGTGCAAGTCTTAAGGGCGTTTATTCCATTCTCTTTCTCCATACAAACGTAGTTTACGTTTTCCTCCCTGGATAAAGACATTAGACCAAATATGTTTATGCCATAAAACTTATATCTGGCATGACTATTCATCTTCCGAATTAGTTTTTTCTGTCTGTCTGTCTGTCTGTCTGTCTGTCTGTCTGTCTGTCTGTCTGTCCGTCCGTCCGTCTGTCACCAGGCTGTACCTCATGAACCGTAATAGCTAGAAGGTTGAAATTTTCACAGAAGATGTATTTCGGTTGCCGCTACAACAACAAATACTAAAAACAAAATAAAACAATTATTTTAAAGGGGCTCCCATACAACAAACGTGTTTCAATTTTCTAGTACGATGTGAGGTCGCTTCTGATTGGTCGAGTCAAATCGAGTTGGTCATGGAAATTCAAAATGGCTGCCCTATCTGTCAAATATACTAGTCTGCCTTCACAGACCAAAGAGTTTCTTATAAGTTACAGATTTTCTTTGAATCAAAGTTGTTGTAAACCATTTTAGGGTTTCGTACCCAATTGTGATAGTGGTACGGAACCCTTCGTGCGCGAGTTTCGCACTTGGCCGGGTTTTTTTATATTATTATTTTAATTAGAAAAAAAAAGGTTCGTACATTGACAAGACATGACAGATATAGGTTTTATGGCATAAACATATTTGCTCTAATGTCTTTATCCAGGGAGGAAAACGTAAACTACGTTTGTATGGAGAAAGAGAATGGAATGAACCCTCTTAAAGTTATTTACCAATACCATTTTTAGAACTTGATAGATGGTCTAGATAAGTTTTTATTGGGATTTATCTAAAGTGTTATGAGAACTGCACAGTAGTGGGTCGCAAGGTGTACGGTCTCAAACGACGTACAACAAACTAGCTGATCTTGCGACCTACATCTGCACGCCTAACAACAGTTCATTTATCTTTAAGTTCACTTTATTGTTACAAAATGTAATATTTAGTGAGTATCGCTATAGACTTAGGACAATAAACATCTTTTAACTAAACTATCATCCTGAGTTTTAACTAACTACTAAGCGTGCTCCATACTTAACTACTAAACTAACTACTTTTAACTAAACGTACAGTCACTAACAACTAGGTGAACTGTACATCAAATGGTCCTTCGAGCCGGATATAACATCAAATGGTCCTTCGAAGACAAAGTTACTTTGTGAAGTGTTTTTCTCGGTGCAAACGCGAATCGGCTCGATTGGCTTGCCACAAGCGGCATCCCCCAGCTGAGTTGAGAAGGTGCAAATGTGCACTGGGAAGAATAAGGACTCAAAGAAACGTACCAGCGCGAGCGTCCAGTTCACAGAAACTACGAGAATTTGGATAAGCAACGCAACTACTGAACTATCGAATATAATAACAACTACTACAGCAACTTATAACATACAACTACAAAAATAACTACAACTACAAGCGTCCAGTTCAAGAAATCATTTGGAAACGCATCTTCTACGACGATATCTTATCTATTAACGATTACAACAACGAACAAATCCTACAGTTTATATACAACAAAAACAAACAACTACAACCAGAACAAACAACTACAACAAGAACAAACAACTACAACAAAAACGAACAACTACTACAAGAACAAACAACTGCAACAACTTTCAACTATTTATATTACTACATACTTTTGTTATTTACTAAAACATTTACCTAACTACCGCAAGCATCATGGAGGCTCTTACTCTGCAATCGTCGACTTCTAGAGGGCAGCCACCAATGCTGGTGATTCCTTACAACGACTACAGGGAAGCCGCAGAACTTATAGAACTACAACATTGTTACTTTCGAGCGCTAAAGCGTGCTATGGCAAAAGTAGACTTCTCCAATGACTTGGAGAAATGGGAATTGGAGGAGCATTTAAGTATCATCAGATCAAAGTGGCAAATCATTGAAAAGCTACACATTCGAATAGACTTAGCACTGAAGGGTTCGGATACAAACTACTACGAAACATTTGACGACACGGAGAAACAATATGATGAACTGAAACGGACTTTAAACTCCAAACTATACAATTACGAACACAGTACGAAGATGACGCAACTATTTGATACCAAGTTACTACAACGATTAGAAGAATTAATAACATTTTTAACACACACGTTCTCATCACTTCCCTCCAGGGACAAAATCAATCCGAACGAAAACAATACGAAGCCTCCTGATGCTAAAAAAGGTTTCCAGACACCATCCAACAGAAAGAAAACACCTAGATGTTATCACTTAGGAATTATAACATGCCCACTTTGTACCGAACAACATGCACTGATGCGATGTACGAAGTTCAATAACATGACCTCATTACAAAGAAACAACATAGTTACAGGTTTAGAAATATGCAAAAACTGTCTTTACAGCCACGGCGATGAATTGTGTTACTCTGCAAAAACTTGCAAAGTATGCAATCAAAAACATCACACATTACTGCATACCTACAACAAAGAGCAACGACAGTGTTATGTACCTACGGAGGTGCCTAACTGGATACTCTTGTTGATTAGAATAAGATTATGTCTAGTGGGTAGTTGAGTATGAATTCTTAGTAATGTAAGGTAGATTTATAAGTTTCACTTTTCGTTGTGCTCCCTAGCTCAATAAATGTCTAATGTTATTTCCGTGTTTTATTAAACATAATAGTGGCGACATAGGTAAAAAGAATGACTCAAAGTGTTAACAATTACGTGATGTCGATGAAAGCAGTGAATTTTCATGAATTTGACGCTAAATCCGAAGTGTGGGACGTGTATATCGATAGACTAAAGTATTGCTTTGAGGCTAATGGCGTCGTGGGAGACGCCGCCAAACGCGCAAACTTTTATACAGTGTGTGGTAGACAAGTGTTTGAAACATTGTTAGCATTAATTACGCCAAAAAAGTCAAACGAAGTTTGTTTTGGTGAAATTGAAGTGGTCTTGACTAATCACTATAGTCCAAAGCCGAATGAAATTGCGGCTTCATTCAAGTTTTATAAAAGGGATCAGCAATCTGGTGAATCAGCGGCGGATTATGTTGCTGAATTGCGAAAACTGAGTTACAGCTGCAATTTTTCAAATTTGGAACGCATGTTAAGAGATAAACTAGTCTGTGGTATGCGAAATCAGCAGTTACAATACGAATTATTGAAGATTGACAATTTGGAATACAAAAAAGTGGTGGATTTGATGATTTCGTCGGAGGCTGCGGGAAACGATGTGCGCATGATTCAGACCGCTGCACCTTATCAGGCGCCAGTACCGGTACCTGGTGCCGGAGTTGAACCGATGGATATCAACGCAGTTTCTACAAAAACCAGTTTTCGGCTGTGTTTTCGATGCGGAGAGCGACACGGAGGCGAATGTCGGTTTTTTAATGCAGTTTGTCATTACTGTAAGAAGAAGGGCCACATTGAGAAGATATGCTCAACAAAGAAGAGAAACAATGCTAACAAAGTCAATTACACCAGTGAAGGAAACGACGATGAGTTGCAGATGAATGGAATTTATACCGTGGAGAGCAATACAGGTCGCGTGCCGGCGTATCGTGTGAAGGTGTGGTTGGAGGGCGTTCCTGTAACGATGGAGGTAGACTCGGGCGCTGCCTTCTCCATCGTTAACCTGCAAACATGGAGGGAGCTCCAGTCCAAGGCGTCGCTCAGCCGTTTACCTAATCGACTGTGTACGTGGAACAGTGCACCCGTTGCAGTGATCGGACAAACTAATATTTTAGTTAAGTTTAGAGACATTGAGTGTAAGTTAAACTTAGTGGTAGCTAAGGGTAGGGGTCCTAACCTTTTAGGGAGAAACTGGTTTACAACTCTTGGTATTACTTTGACTAATATTAATTTGATGTCAGATATTGATATGTCAGGTATAGATTCTTTATTGGCCAAGTATAAAGAAGTGTTCAGGGCCGGATTAGGTACATACCGAGGGGATCCAGTTAACATACAATTAAAACCAGATGCATGTCCTAAGTTTTTGAAAGCTCGACCGGTTCCTTTTGCTATCAAGGCACGTGTTGAGAAAGAAATTGACCGGATGGTCAGTGATGGTGTTTTGCAACCTGTATCTTTTTCGGAGTGGGCGACTCCTGTAGTGCCTATCGTTAAGAAGAATGGGGATATACGATTGTGTGGTGATTACCGCAGTACGGTGAATCGAGCTACTGAGTCCGATACTTATCCAATGCCGACTGCTAATGAAGTGTTTGCTACTGTTGCAGGGGGTCAGTTTTATACAACTCTCGATTTAGACCGTGCTTATACACAAGTGTTGGTTACAGAGGCTACGGCACGGCTTTTAACCTTAAATACGTGTAAAGGACTTTTTTCTGTGCATAGATTAGCGTTTGGTGTAAAGGCAAGCCCGGGAATTTTCCAAAGACTGATGACGGCGTTGCTGGCCGGCATACCCGGCGTCGCGGTGCTGATTGACGATGTGTGTGTCAGTGGCCGCACCCTGCCGGAGATGATGCATCGTCTAGACCTCGTCCTCAGTCGAATTAAAAAAGCGGGTTTGCACCTCAATGAAAGTAAGTGCAAATTTGCTAAACAGCGAGTTGAATTTTTAGGGTTTATTATTGATGGAGACGGTATCCATCCTGCACCAAGTAAGGTAGCTTCAATACGTAGCACACCAGGGCCCTCAAACATTCAACAGCTACAGGCGTTTCTAGGTCTATATAATTTTTACGAAAGGTTCATACCACAAAAGGCCACAGTGCTCGAGCCACTCCATAGATTGCTCGATAAGTCACATGATTGGAAATGGACAGAAGTTGAACAAAATAGTTTTGATACGGCTAAACGACTTCTGTCATCTGAGTTGACACTCGTTCATTACGACTTAAATAGACCTTTAGTACTAACGTGTGATAGTTCTGAGTATGGAGTTGGGGCCGTACTTTCTCACATTATGGACGATGGCAGAGAACATCCAATAGCTATGGGCTCCAGGACACTCCATTCTCATGAACGTCGTTATTCTCAATTAGACAAGGAGGCAGCTGCTATTGCATTTGGCGTCAACAAATTTTATAATTATTTAATGGGGAGATCATTTAAAATTATCACCGATCATAAACCATTATTAGGTATTTTTGATCCTAACAAACCCATTCCTAATGTGTTGTCACCTCGTCTTACTAGAATTGCTTTAACACTGGCTTCTTATGACTATCAAATATATTATAAGCCAGGCACACAAATTGGTCATGCAGATGGATTGAGCCGGTGGCCACAACCGGTCCCTGAAGAACCCGAGGTTCAATTGCATGACATTTTGTTGATGTCAGAGACACCTCCGGATTTTCCTATAAATTCTGAACAAATAGCACTGGCTTCAAAACGAGATAATGTTTTGTCTCGTGTCAGTCGTTATATACTGTCAGGGTGGCCATCAAGAGTGACTGATGAGCAGATCCGCCCATATTGGTTACATCGTATGGAGTTATCGCTGTGTGAGGACTGTATCCTGTTGGGTAGTCGTGTAGTGGTTCCGACAGCACTGCGAGACCCTGTATTGAGTGCTTTACACAAGACTCAATGCTGTTAGGTCTCCGCACTACACCATGTTCAGCCACCAACAAAAGTCCTGCAGAATTGCTTATGAATAGACGTTTGCGTACCTTATTAGATACGATCCATCCTGATAATCATAGTCGTATTCAGAGAGAAGAACAGGTAGTTCGCAATACTCAAGTAAAAAATAGGCAGTCACAAGTAGGACAGAAGGTAATGTACAGAAACTTAAGTAGTGGTCCCCGATGGTTGCCAGGTACAGTAGTCAATAAAGAAGGGCCATCTAGTTATTTGGTAGGCACTACTGAGGGTACTGTAGTTAGTAGGCACATTGATCAGATGATTAAACAGAGATCTCCAAATCCTGAACATTCAGGACAGTTGGAGCCGGAGCAGCAGGGGGAGGTAGGATTGGAAGAAAGGAATAGTCAGGAAAGAATGGTGGAGGAAGAGATGATTGAGGTTCCTAGCTCAGATAAATGGGCAGAAATGCTAGGTATACCGGAGGATCCAGAGCCTGGGTTTTCTGGAGGTAAAATAAAAAATAAACTTAATTTTCATAACAAAACTCCTCATACCAAGTCTACTTTAGATTATGTGTTAGTAGAAGATGATTGTGAATTGTAAATTCTATATAGTTTGTAACAACTCTTGATACCAAGTTTTCTTAAGATTATGTGTTAGTAGAAGATGATTGTGAATTGTAAATTCTATATAGTTTGTATCTTGGAGGAAAGGTATGTTATGTACCTACGGAGGTGCCTAACTGGATACTCTTGTTGATTAGAATAAGATTATGTCTAGTGGGTAGTTGAGTATGAATTCTTAGTAATGTAAGGTAGATTTATAAGTTTCACTTTTCGTTGTGCTCCCTAGCTCAATAAATGTCTAATTTTATTTCCGTGTTTTATTAAACATAATAGACAGCAAAATCAAATCAGAACCAAAACACAAAACGAAGAGAAATTCTTTACATAACAACTTCACATTCTATATTTTATAATTATTTTTACTTTACCAATAACTTGCATTTTTCAATTATTATTTCATTGTTTACTTAATTACTTGTAACTTTAATCTACTTTTGTTTCTTTAACTAAGGCCTGCAGCATGTACGGTTTCAACCGCACAATATTAACATAACTAATTAACTAAACTACAAACTGCACTACTACTACTGTAATTTACCATTTATCTTTTACTTATAACTTTAAACTTTTTATCTTTTACTTTTATCTTTTACCATTTATCTTTTACTTATAACTTTAAACTATTTTTGTATATCTAAGCTGTGATCTAAGGCCTGCAGCATGTACGGTCTCAACCGTACAATATTAACTTACTTATCTTTTCTTTTACTTGGTACAATTTTACATCTTTCTCAACATTAACTGTAACTATTTCTTTATACTTATTTTTAATACTTTTACTTTCTGGTGTATTTCTTGGGTGTGCAGCATGTACGGTCTCAAACGACGTACAACAAACTAGCTGATCTTGCGACCTACATCTGCACGCCTAACAACAGTTCATTTATCTTTAAGTTCACTTTATTGTTACAATATGTAATATTTAGTGAGTATCGCTATAGACTTAGGACAATAAACATCTTTTAACTAAACTATCATCCTGAGTTTTAACTTACTACTACTAAGCATGCTCCATACTTAACTACTAAACTAACTACTTTTAACTAAACGTACAGTCACTAACAACTAGGTGAACTGTACACAAGGGGTATTATGAACAACGCGCTAGAACCGACAGCTGAAATTCCGTTAGGGGGGAAGGGGTTAATGTAAAATAATAACTTGATTTGGCTATAAAACAGCAATTGTACTACGAAACTTGCGGCCTATATTGTAGTCTATTACATAAAAAGATAATCGTGGCAGTCACCTACTGGTTATAGGTTAACTAATTAAATAAATTTTAATGTCAGCTTACCTGCCCAGTCCGTCTCCAGTTTGACTTCGACTGACTTGAGAAGACTGATGTCAAAGAACTCCATGTTGCTTCGACAGAAGGTGTTACGTCGTTGACGAAATATTGCTCCCTACGCGCGCTGAATAATCCTCGAATTTTGGATGTCCGAAACTGTTGTACAGTGACTGGCAATATAAGGTAGGATAGAGGTTGAAAACAGGCCCATGCCATGTTACCTCTAGTTCCTAGGGTCGCTGCGGATAGCGCTGTTCCTTCTGTCAAACGGTGTGAGAGTGAGAGGGAGTAAAAATGAGTGAGAAAGAAAATGTAGGGATTTCGGAAATGCACTAAAGTATCGACATAAATCGCTATGATCGATTGAAATTTATAGACAGTGTTTCGGAAACTAAACTGCTCGGTGTAATTAATTATAATTAATTCAAGAAATGTATCTACAACGACGTATTATTATGGTTATATCCATCCTCATTTGAGCTATGGGATTATATTTTGAGGAATTTCGGTTGATTTGGAATCCACTACAAAAATAACGTGTGGCCCTCGGGGAAGCTATTGCATAGTATTTTAGTCATAGGCTACATGGTAGGTGGAGTGTGGGGGGGGGGGTGTTAGGTTTTATTTTCGTTACGGAATTTCTTGAATAAAAAACGCTCAAAGCCCGCGATAATAGCTATGCAATAGCTTAAAAGGCGTATAAGAAAAATGTATACCTAACCTCAAAGACACTGATGATAACCAGCGTAAAATTTTCATAGATGACGAATGAGTTGTAACCTTGATAAGGATTTATAATATTTATTGCTAATAAGAATTATAAATGAAATAAACCACGCACCAATGTCTTAATTAAGAAAAAAATAGGTAAGTGCGGTGTTAACATAGTTCTTACGGGGAAGGAAAACATCGTGAGGAAACCTACAGCTTAAATTCACGCAAAATGGCCCAGCAGGCCTATTATGTACATAGTGAATTTAACTATTGTGAGTGGTTTACGCTTGATTTAGCAACTTTGAAACGTCAAACACCTACTTTCGCATTACCTAAGCTATGAACTTCACTGGGCTAAATTCATAGTCACTATGACGTCACTTTCATAACTTTTGCCATTTGTTTTTGTATCGATACTCTCAAATCGCGATTCCCTATTGAGTGAATTTGAGGGCCAATGACTTTTGAAAATCATTATAAACGTCAGATGACGTCACATAATGAATATTCAAAGTCACTGCCCAAGACGTGCTTTTTAGAGTCTGTTCACAACAAAAGCTGCTCGTCTAGAGTTCTGCAGTAGCCGAAAAGGAATCTAAATTGCAATTTAATTCCATGAGTGTATCAATTTCGTATTTGTATAACCAAATAAAATTAAGATTGAATAAAGAAATGCCGTTTTACTGACAAAATGTCTAACCTTAGTTCCGATTTAGCCACGAGGCTACCTTTTCTTAAGAACTATAAATTACAAACAATGTCTATGTCTACCTATATACGTTCCTACTTTGTGGTTTGTTTACTTTGTGAAAAATCGAAGGACAAACAATGTAGTAATTATTAATATTAGGTGCCTATCTATTCTTGAGTTACGATGAGAATTTTATGAATAATTAGTGTTATTTACAGTATAAGAAATCAATTGAATTCTTTGCATAATAATAAACTAAAGTGCTTACCTACATAACCTTCAAATACCTAAATATATAATTATTCAAATAAACATGGCATTCTGAACTAAAACGGTCCTAAAAAAGTACTGCGATGATTGCTTCGACGCGTAAAGAAACATCACACATTCTATCTAGACTGAATCTGCTTGAAAGGATCCAAGAAGCTTGTAACGGTACCTATGTGTAATTTATCTTATTACCTACCTATTTCTAGTGCTAGAACCTAGCCCCCTGTTAGTCAGTTAAAGTCAGTATCTCTATGAGCTTCGCAATTAAAGACCTTTCTCTCCGAGAACTTTCTGCCCTCTTCTTGGACAAACGCTAACAGGATAAGACAGCAAGACATGTTACAAGGGCAGGGATAAGAATAATATACTTACCTATTGTTATTTCTTTTCAGATAACATGCAAAAGTTCAACAAACAGCATTCTGCCTTATTAAAAAGAAACATAACCCTCCTCTGGCAGTTGGGTAAACAGCAAGCTATCTACAAAATTAGTTCTAGACTAAGTGCCCGAACAGCAACATTTTCTATCTAGGTTAAGAATATTATTAGTTAGGTAAATAAACCAAAGAACCATCTGTAAACTAGTTTTTATTCAAAGTGTTAGTACTGATCCCGGAGGAATATCAAAATAAAAAGTTATGTAGTAATCTAGATGGGTCTAGTCAGTAGTTTTTGTGTGATCGAAACAAACTAATAAAGTTATGATTATTTAACAACCAATAACATTTCTAAATACTAGTTGGTCCTTGAGGTTTTACTGTGTGAAATGAGTCCCATGAGAAACTCACAATAAAAGGTGATATTTCATGTACATTTACTGTTCACATTCTGAGTTTCATCGCAATCGGTCCAGTCATTTTTGAGTTGTAAATCTTGTAAGTAACCTTATTTTATTTACTACCACCAAATTATTGCTTTATGAAAAATGCTTTTAAAACAATACTCGAAGCGGTCAAACATGCTGGTTCGGATTACCAGTAGTCTCGGGTTCAAAACTACTAAAGTTTTGAAAGCCTTTTTTCAATAAGCAATATTTCCATATGTATGGTTTAACACTAAGAAATAAAGTTTACAACAATATTATATTATTATTAAAGTAAAACATTTACAGCCTTATTAATAAACGCGGAGTAGGGTCGGAGAAGGAATAACATGCTTTGTCTTTTTCCGTGACAAGAGCTTGCAAAGTTGACAGACAAACAAAACGTAGTAAACCTCCTCCAACGTTATTCCACTTTTATTAATAAGGCTATAATAATATATTAGGCAAGACAATGATCTCATTTATGTTAAATCTCTTAGTATATCCACTGACGCCTGCTGTATGTTGCATTGCCCCGGCCAATTCATAGCATTTTCATGGCACATTTATTTCTCAGAGTGACATCTCTTGGTTGGATACTGAAAAAATAAAACCAGTTTATTAATATACTTACCCAAAGTTAGGTAACAAACAACGGATAAAATACTTAAATTTATTTTTGTTTTGTAAATCCTACTAATATTATAAATGTGAAAGTTTGTATGGATGTTTGTTACTCTTTCACGCAAAAACTACTGAACCGATTGCGATGAAACTTGGAACATAGATAGTTGGAGATCTAGAATAACACATAGGCTACTTTTTATCCCGATATTCCCGCGGGATCGGGACTTACGCGGGTGAAACCACAGGGCGCAGCTAGTACATACATATTATTTAAGCATAAACACTTGCATCTGACGGGAATCGAACCTGCCACCTTCTACATTGCAATATGACGCGCCACAGAGGTTGTCACAGAGAAATAGCTATAGATA
Organism: Idaea biselata; assembly: GCA_958496205.1. Taxonomy (NCBI): domain Eukaryota; kingdom Metazoa; phylum Arthropoda; class Insecta; order Lepidoptera; family Geometridae; genus Idaea; species Idaea biselata. The sequence continues at coordinate 43,202,944 of OY292395.1, forward strand.
CCTTTGCTCTTGCCAGCGTGTTTGATTTTGTGCCAATGGAACAGCTGTGCTTGCAACCTTGGTTGGATATTAGGCTCTGCAAAGAAAATGCTTTATAAACATCATATTTGTATGAAAACATAATACTTATAGTTAAATTAATAGTAAAGGAGAGAAAGTCTACCTACTCTTTTCTCCACACAAACTTTACAAACATAGTAGACTGTTTCCTCCATTGATAAAGATTTTAGATGTTATGTTTATGCCACAAGTCCTATATCATGCCTTTATGGCATAAACAAACATATCTGCTCTAATATCTTTATCTAGGGAGGAAACAGTCAGCTAAGTTTGTATGGAGAAAGTGTAGACTGTCCTCCTTGCAATAGGAAACTTACGATTTGTGGTATAAACAGCCTTGAGCCAATTGCTTGTTGATAATATTGTTTGACAATCTAGCCAGACTTCTCTAATATATTTTTAAGGGCATTTGCCTGAATTTACTCATCGTTTTCGGGGTCCGGTTTCCTGCTTTTAGGTTCCACTTCAAACGATCTATAGCATGCCGTGTAGAGACGATTTGCACGCACATTAGCGCTCTAGACGTCCAGCAGCATTCCTTGGGTCTTTCCAATCTGCCGCGTAGGAGCTATAGCACGATATTTGTTTCCCACGTAACTAGCCAGTTTTCGTAAGGTGTGACCGTACCACCGTAAGCGGCATTCTTGCAATTTATCTGCAATGTCTTGGACATGACTATTGAAATTCGATGATCATTGATGATCATCACACACAACACAAAAAGCAGCCGTGTTCGAGCTCACGACGCGACGTGTTAAATCTCAGATAATCACTTGTGATTAATTCTGCACAGACAGTTACTCAATCGCACTATTTAAACACCTTTAAAATCATTTCATTTCATTTTCATAGATTTTACCACGCAAATACAATAATATCAGCTTCCATTTTTTGCTTTCAATATTGACCACAGACAAAGTATTACTTATTTTGTTCATTCATGCATTCATTCATTAGGTATCGATAGAACAACACTAAAGCCGTTTTGAAATGTCAGAATTTCCAAATTAACTTTTGAAAAACGCAATGAATTCTATTTACGTAATCGCGTTTTTACAAAAGTCACTGAGGAGAGTGAATTTCACTGAAGTGAATGAAACCACTCACAACAGTTAAATTCACTATGTACATAATAGGCCTGCAGTAGGCCGATCATGTATGCAGTGATAATCACTGAAGTGAGTGGTTTTCGCTTGAGTTAGCCGTTTCGAAACGTCAAACACCTACTTTCGTATCACGCATTGAAAGGAACTCCACTGGGTTACATTCATAGTCACTATGACGTCATTTTCATAACTTTTGCCACTTGTTTTTGTATCGATACTCTCAAATCGCGATCACCTAATGAGTGCCGATGACTTTGAAAATCATTATAAACGTCAGATGACGTCACATAGTGATTTTCCAATGTAACTGCTCAAGAGTTGCTTTTTAGAGTCCGTTCACAACAAAAGCTGCTCGTCTAGAGTTCTGCAGTAGCCGAAAAGGAATCTAAATTGCAATTTAATTCCATGAGTGTATCAATTTCGTATTTGTATAACCAAATAAAATTAAGATTGAATAAAGAAATGCCGTTTTACTGACAAAATGTCTAACCTTAGTTCCGATTTAGCCACGAGGCTACCTTTTCTTATGAACTATAAATTACAAACAATGTCTATGTCTACCTATATACGTTCCTACTTTGTGGTTTGTTTACTTTGTGAAAAATCGAAGGACAAACAATGTAGTAATTATTAATATTAGGTGCCTATCTATTCTTGAGTTACGATGAGAATTTTATGAATAATTAGTGTTGTTTACAGTTTAAGAAATCAATTGAATTCTTTGCATAATAATAAACTAAAGTGCTTACCTACATAACCTTCAAATACCTAAATATATAATTATTCAAATAAACATGGCATTCTGACCTAAAACGGTCCTAAAAAAGTACTGCGATGATTGCTTCGACACGTAAAGAAACATCACACATTCTATCTAGACTGAATCTGCTTGAAAGGATTCACGAAGCTTGTAACGGTACCTATGTGTAATTTATCTTATTACCTACCTATTTCTAGTGCTAGAACCTAGCCCCCTGTTAGTCAGTTAAAGTCAGTATCTCTATGAGCTTTGCAACTAAAGACCTTTCTCTCCGAGAACTTTCTGCCCTCTTCTTGGACAAACGCTAACAGGATAAGACAGCAAGACATGTTACAAGGGCAGGGATAAGAATAATATACTTACCTATTGTTATTTCTTTTCAGATAACATGCAAAAGTTCAACAAACAGCATTCTGCCTTATTAAAAAGAAACATAACCCTCCTCTGGCAGTTGGGTAAACAGCATGCTATCTACAAAATTAGTTCTAGACTAAGTGCCTGAACAGCAACATCTTCTATCTAGGTTAAGAATATTATTAGTTAGGTAAATAAACCAAAGAACCATCTCTAAACTAGTTTTTATTCAAAGCGTTAGTACTGATCCCGGAGGAATATCAAAATAAAAAGTTACCTATGTAGTAATCTAGATGGGTCTAGCTAGTCAGTAGTTTTTGTGTGATTGAAACAAACTAATAAAGTTATGATTATTTAACAACCAATAACATTTCTAAATTCTAGTTGGTCCTTGAGGTTTTACTGTGTGAAATGAGTCCCATGAGAAACTCACAATAAAAGGTGATATTTCATGTACATTTACTGTTCACATTCTGAGTTTCATCGCAATCGGTCCAGTCATTTTTGAGTTGTAAATCTTGTAAGTAACCTTATTTTATTTACTACCACCAAATTATTGCTTTATGAAAAATGCTTTTAAAACAATACTCGAAGCGGTCAAACATGCTGGTTCGGATTACCAGTAGTCTCGGGTTCAAAAGTACTAAAGTTTTGAAAGCCTTTTTTCAATAAGCAATATTTCCATATGTATGGTTTAACACTAAGAAATAAAGTTTACAACAATATTATATTATTATTAAAGTAAAATATTTACAGCCTTATTAATAAACGTGGAGTAGGGTCGGAGAAGGAATAACATGCTTTGTCTTTTTCCGTGACAAGAGCTTGCAAAGTTGACAGACAGACAAAACGTAGTAAACCTCCTCCAACGTTATTCCACTTTTATTAATAAGGCTATAATAATATATTAGGTAAGACAATGAATAAGGCTATAAAATTAATAAGGCTATAATAATATATTAGGCAAGACAATTATCTCATTTATGTTAAATCTCTTAGTATATCCACTGACGCCTGCTGTATGTTGCATTGCCCCGCCCAAATAGCATTTTCATGGCACATTTATTTCTCAGAGTGACATCTCTTGGTTGGATACTGAAAAAATAAAACCAGTTTATTTATATACTTACCCAAAGTTAGGTAACAAACGGATAAAATACTTAAATTTATTTTTGTTTTGTAAATCCTACTAATATTATAAATGTGAAAGTTTGTATGGATGTTTGTTACTCTTTCACGCAAAAACTACTGAACCGATTGCGATGAAACTTGGAACATAGATAGTTGGAGACCTAGAATAACACATAGGCTACTTTTTATCCCGATATTCCCGCGGGATCGGGACTTACGCGGGTGAAACCACAGGGCGCAGCTAGTACATACATATTATTTAAGCATAAACACTTGCATCTGACGGGAATTGAACCTGCCACCTTCTACATTGCAATATGACGCGCCACAGAGGTTGTCACAGAGAAATAGCTATAGATACTTTTGCTCTTGGCAGCTTGTTTGATTTTGTGCCAATGGAACAGCTGTGCTTGCAACCTTGGTTGGATATTAGGCTCTGCAAAGAAAATGCTTTATAAACATCATATTTGTATGAAAACATAATACTTATAGTTAAATTAATAGTAAAGGAGAGAAAGTCTACCTACTCTTTTCTCCACACAAACTTTACAAACATAGTAGACTGTTTCCTCTATTGATAAAGATTTTAGATGTTATGTTTATGCCACAAGTCCTATATCATGCCTTTATGGCATAAACAAACATATCTGCTCTAATATCTTTATCTAGGGAGGAAACAGTCAGCTAAGTTTGTATGGAGAAAGTGTAGACTGTCCTCCTTGCAATAGGAAACTTACGATTTGTGGTATAAACAGCCTTGAGCCAATTGCTTGTTGATAATATTGTTTGACAATCTAGCCGGACTTCTTTAATATATTTTTGAGGGCATTTGCCTGAATTTACTCATCGTTTTCGGGGTCCGGTTTCCTGCTTTTAGGTTCCACTTCAAACGATCTATAGCATGCCGTGTAGAGACGATTTGCACGCACATTAGCGCTCTAGACGTCCAGCAGCATTCCTTGGGTCTTTCCAATCTGCCGCGTAGGAGCTATAGCAAGATATTTGTTTCCCACGTAACTAGCCAGTTTTCGTAAGGTGTGACCGTACCACTGTAAGCGGCATTCTTGCAATTTATCTGCAATGTCTTGGACATGACTATTGAAATTCGATGATCATTGATGATCACACACAACATAAAAAGCAGCCGCGTTCGAGCTCACGACGCGACGTGTTAAATCTCAGATAATCACTTGTGATCAATTCTGCACAGACAGTTACTCAATCGCACTATTTAAACACCTTTAAAATCATTTAATTTCATTTTCATAGAATAGAACACGCAAATACAATAATATCAGCTTCCATTTTTTGCTTTCAATATTGACCACAGACAAAGTATTACTTATTTTGTTCATTCATGCATTCATTCATTAGGTATCGATAGAACAACACTATAGCCGCTTTGAAATGTCAGAATTCCCAAAGGAACTTTTGGAAAACGCTATGAATTAGAGATACATGATCGCGTTTTTACAAAAGTCATAGAGGTGAGTGATCTTCACTGTTGTGAATGATTTTGCGAAGGGAACCGAGTACATGATCGGCCTACAGTTATGGGGCTAGTAACACACAGTAAAAGTAAAGTAAGTCTTTATCTCTTTGACTGTGTGATCTACATCACACAGTCAAAGAGATAAATATAATTTATGCATACCTCAAGTAAGCAATCATATATTTTATAAAAGCTCATTATTATTATTACCGCCATAAAAAATATAATCATTTACCCCTACACTTAAAATTACTAAATGGTGTTATATAATGTTCCAAAGCAAATTGAAAGCTTGGCTTCTCTCTAAGGTATTTTATAATCTTGCAGAATAATAATAAATAATAGTTTATTTCTTTAACAAAAATGTTACACAACTCGTTTTGAGGTAGGGTTCACCTTTTAGATATAATATATAAATAATTCCAATAAAATCAAAATCACAATCACAAAACAATAACACAAATAATAATATTATCAAAACAAAAATTACATACAAATAATTAAGGTAGTTTTTTTTTTTTTTTTAAATCTTTATTTATTTTAAAGGGTTTTATCCACATGGATAATGGCACCCCCGAAGTTAAATACACACGAATTTTAGAACTAATTAAATCTACGACTTAAAGCTAAAGCGACAATTTTAGTTAATTCTATCGCCTCCTCACACAGTGGGAAGGCCAAAATTGAGTTACAAAAACCAATCAAACGTACATTAATATTATATTTAGTAAATAAGTTAATACGCTCTGCCTCATTTCGGGAACATTCCATCAAAAGATGGTAGATGTCTTCCAACTGACCAGTACACTCGCTGCAATTAGGGGAGTCAACCTTATCCATAAGGAAAGCGAAACTATTTGTTGGAATGTGCCCAGAACGGATTCTCATTGCAGTAACAATCAACCTTCTACACAAATTCGATCCCTCAAACCACGGCCGCTTTGATAGATGAGGTTGCATAGTCTTATACCATATACCTTTAGATAATGATCTGACATCATAGTATTCTTTCCAGATTTTCCTACAATATTTTTTAATAAATTTAAGACAATCCTGATGATATGGGTCGCACCCAAATTCGATACCGTCTGAAGAGGCCTCCCTGGCAAGTTTATCTGCAATTTCGTTCCCCAATATACCAATGTGAGACGGAATCCACTGTAGCGCGACTTGTTTACCATTTTTTGATAAATTACGAATTGAATCTAATATACTGTATGCTATAGGAACGCCGTGGGATTTTAAAGTACAACTGGAAAGGTGCTGTAAAGCACTTTTAGCATCAGATAATACAACATAGTTGCCAGGAGCGAGTGACTCAATATACGATATGGCTTCCGCGATGGCAAACAATTCTATATACATTATAGATATATCATTTACTATTTGAAGCTTAATAGAGGTCGAGGTTTGAGGATCGTACACAGAGAAACCCGATCCCGATCGCTCCTTTGAACCATCGGTGAAAATAATATAAGAGTTGGAATAGTTATTGCCTAAAAATGTTTCACATTCCTTTTTTAAACAATCTCATTTATGCTTTGCTTCAGTTATCGACTCAATATCCGGTCTAATGAAAGCCAAATCCATGCCACCAATCCATATGTCCAAAGAATAAAAAAAGTATTTGTTATTATTATACTGAAACATAGGTAAATTTCTCAAAGAAATATGAAGCTCAACTAATAAAGGCCTTAATTTACGCCTAAGGTACCTATTTTCACATCGACTCGATAGTCTGATAACAAGGTTAACTGTATTATTGTTAGGGTTAGCCATCATTTTTAACCAATATTTACCGGCAAGATAGCGACGTCGTACACTTAAGGGACTAATGTATAATTCGCATTCCATGACGTGTATAGCTGTAGATTTAACGAATCCACCCATAATTCGCATGCATTGGTTTTGAACAACATCCAATTTATTCGCATTTGTTTTACAGCTGTCGCCATATAAAAAGCTAGCATAGTCCAATCTGCTTCTAATTAATGCAAAATATAACCGTCGCAAATGTTGAGGGTGTAAGCCCCAACTTGACCCTGCCAAAACCTTAAAAACATTGATCAATCTTGATGTCTTGGTCTTTATGTTCTCAATATGTCTCAACCACCGCAAAGAACGATCCAGCAATAGTCCTAAATACTTCACATTTTCTTCGACCTGTAAACTAACTCCGTTAATCGATAGATCAATGGGGAATCTAGACTTGTAATTATTAAAAACACAGACCTTGCTTTTAGCAGGTGAGATTTCCAACCCAATATCGGCCAACAACTCGTTCATGATATTTAGAGCAGATTGCATTTCATTTACACTCCTCTCCATACTATCACCATTATTGTCACAATCTATATATAATACATAATCGTCTGCATATTGTGAAATATGGACGCCTTGAATAGTTTTACAAATTTCTAACGTAGCTATGTTAAATAAAAAAGGAGACAACGGATCACCTTGAGCTAAACCTCTGGAAGACTTCCTACAGTACATTGAATCATCAGTTTTGATCTTTAAGTTTCGTTCTTTTAAAAAATTATAGATGTAATGGCACATAGCAGAACCCACTCCTAACTTATCTAATGTTTTAAGAAGACATACTATGTCAACGTTGTTGTATGCACTATCTATGTCAATGAAACATGCTATTGTAGCTTTTCTCTCTGTAAAACCAAGTTGAATGAAGGAAACCAACTGTGATAGATTGTCAAATGTTGAATGCCCTTTTCTAAATCCAGTCGTATCATTCGACAACATTTTATTCTTTTCTACAAACCATTCTAATCTATTGATTAATATGTTGTGAAAGGTTTTGCAAATGCATGAGATCATTGAAATAGGGCGAAGAGATGACACTATTCGGGTATCTCTTCCCGGCTTAGGTATTGGTATTATTTTAATATCTCGCCACTGTTCAGGGACAACTCCAGTTTTAAAAATTATGTTAAATAATGAAATAAGAAATATTTTAGCATTTTCGGGAAGGTGAAAGATCATTGTATAGGATATGTCATCGCAGCCAGGTGAAGTATCTTTGTGTTTAAGGATATGTTCGAATTCGTGTTTCACTATATTTATTTCTAGAATGGGATTATTATGAGAAAAGCTAGGTACTGGGGGGGCAACGTAATCCGGAGTCAAACTATGAAGCAGTTCATTAGCTGTTTCTCTATTTACATAAGAGTTTGGCGTCCTGTAACCTTTAAACCACTTCATTCTTTTCCAAAGTTGACTTTGACATGTAGTGCCATCTATAGAAGAACAAAATGTTTGCCATGACTCATTTTTTGCTTTGGAGATTAATTTTTTGGATTGTTTTATTTTATTCTGCAATAGTGCTAGATTAGAAGGTGTTGGATTGCGGCGGAATGATGACAATGCAAGTCGACGCTCAGCGACTGATTTAGAAATTGACATAGACCAATATGGTTTAGGTGAAAATTTACTATTGGGGTTCGGATTAATTTTAACATAACGTCAGTGGAAAGGCTACTTTGCTAAAGCGCCACATGGGCCAAAATGAGTTTTTTATATCATTGGATTGGATTTTTTTTTCTGCGTCGATTGATGTCGGTTTCGTGTCAATCGGAGCATATTTTTGGTGCTTAAGCTTTCCAAAAAATTGAAGAATTGATAAAAAATCAATGACTAAAACGACCTTATTACGGTGTTTTTGCAACGAAGGTCGCTTAAGAGCTACAATATTGGTTTCGTAGCGCCTAAGTGTTTTTTTCTTTACCACATTTTATTATCTTCTGTAGTATAAGCACAATTACTTTTCTTCAATTTTGTTGACATAACTATATTAGCAATTTTAGATGACTGTAGTTTACTTTATTGTAGGCTATTAGCTGTTTTTGCTTTCTATTGTACAAAATTATTTGGCGCTTTAGCAAAAGTCCCTGCACAAAAGTCCCTACATAACAACAGAAGCGTGGAGTTGTAAGTAATTTCTATTGTCTTATGTTTGCTTACTCTCGCTACGTTAGTGAAAATATTATTTTGAACTAGAGTATTCATATTCTAGTTACAAAAAATTAAAAAGTATATTTTAAAGATGTGAGGTAGTTAGGAAATGTTAGTAATGTGGAGTGCGAGGCATTTTTTAAGCGTTATATGCGTAGGATGGCATCTGGTAGGATCGAAACCCGACTGCCTTTTATTGACTGCCCTCCGCTGCTGGGAGAATCGAGGGCCTTGGCAGAAAAACGGTTGTTGGCCATGGAGCGTCGAATGTCGTGCCACCCGGTACTTCGGGAGAAGTATTTCGAGTTCATGCGCGAATACGAGTCCTTGGGCCACATGTCGCGGGCGACTGTCGACTGAACAACGATAGATCACTTTTTTCTGCCTCATCACGCGGTGATGAAGGCCTCAACTGGAAAATTGCAGACGGTGTTTGACGGAGTGGCACCGTCGTCGTCGACTGGAGTCTCTTTGAACCAATGTCTCCACTCCGGTGCGAAATTGCATAGAGATATCATTTTGAACCTCCGAAGGTATCACGTGGTGTTTGGGGCGGACATTCGGATGATGTTCCGTCAAACAGATATACATCCTGACGACAGGAGATTTCAATTGATACTTTGGCGGGAGCACCCTGACGATCCGGTGATCGTTTATGAGCTCAACACTAACACGTTCGGCCTGAAGTCGAGTCCCTTCGTCGCTATCCGCTCACTGCTGTCGAGATTGTTGCGCTATGTGCACAAGGAACTGTCGCCCACGGTGGACATCCGATATGTCTATGCCTGGTCCAGCACTCAAGTAGGTAGTCCTAGCGTTGCTACGTGCAGCGTCTCACACGCTGGAGACATTGGTGGCCAACCGGATATGTCAGGTACAGAACGCCAGTTTGGACTTCATTTGGAAACATGTTCCTGCGAGCTGGAATCCCGCGGATTGTGCCTCTCGAGGAACTGAAATTGGTGCAGCATAAACTCTGGTGGGGACCGGAATGGTTGACGGAGCCCGAATCATCATGCCCAGTTAACGTGATCGATGGCTCTCTATCCTTGTTGCCCGGACTGAAGGTTCTTGCGTTAACGAATGAACCGAAACCAGACCCGAACTGGTTGACGGCTCGATACAACAAATTAAACAAGCTATTAGGCGTGACCTACTGGATCAGGAGATTTGTACATAACTGCTGGCAGCCGAGCAAGAAGCAACTGTCGCCTATTGCGAGCGTTGAAGAACGCAGAAGTTTGCTCTTGCTTTTGATCCGGTTGGTTCAGGCTGAACGATTTGAGGACGAACTAAGAATTCTGCGCACGGGAGGCGCAAAGCTTAAGGGAGCGGTCTCCCTTAAGCTTTGGCTTAACCCATTTCTGGACGGAGGTGGACTGCTACGCGTTGGAGGTCGACTTAGGAATGCTGACCTGCCCTTCGGTAGTCGTCATCCACTTTTGCTAACCAAGGTGGAGCTTTTAGTCTCTGATAGACACTTGAAGAATGCACACGCGGGATGTATGGCATTACTTGGAATTTCACATCGGGAATTTAGGATTTAGTCTTCCCGACGAGTGGTTCACAGCGTCCTATTTCGATGTTTGGCTTGGTACAAGGTAAAAGCCTCCACAATGCAACCACATATCTTCCGTCGGACCGGGTTTGTCAGACGGCTAGGCCGTTCGACGGGGTCGGTACCGGACTTTTTGGGGTCAAAACGATCACCTAGCGTAACAAGAGGGACACGAAGGCGTATTTGTGTGTTTTTGTCTGCCTGGCCACTAAGGCCGTTCACCTGGAAGTGGTATCAGCTCTTACAACGGAAGCCTTTGTCGCCACGCTAGCTAGATCGTTTTGTTTCGCGTCGAGGTTTGCCGCTCTGTCCCGTCTCCTCTGATCCGATCCGAATGACTTGGAAGTCCTGACATCTGGTCATATTTTGGTCGGACAGCCGCTTACGGCCCTGCCCTGGATGAGCGCAGACATCGGTTGTCTCGCTTTCAAATGTTGGAACAAATGGGTCAGGACTTGTGGCTTTGCACTTGTGTAAACTAATCACAGTAAAAATAATTAGTCAGTAAGACATTGCAATTTTAGTATTTCCTAATTTAAATCAAATAAGCAATTTTATTACTTTACAAATATCTAATATTTGACTAGGTTTGTAAGTGTTAAGATAATTTGCTTAAATTACATTTGCAGTTATTCCTTTCTTAAGCAATTTTTCTTTACGAAGTTTTACTACGTGTAGCAATAGTTAGCATTTTTTCATTCCATAACTTCATACATTTCTAGTTTATTAGTATTTTTTCTTTACTTGGTTAAAGATTATAGCTATTAATTAGCAAATTGCAACGACTAAATTTGAGACAATAATGGTAGATTGGCAATATTTTCCTGACCAACATTTTATTATAAGCCACGTGATTTTTGCTTAAGCGACACTTATTTTACGAACCAGGGGACCTATAGATCTAGAAACAGCTACTAATTGCGAACGCAAGTATAAATATATACATATATTAATATGAACTCGTTGTGGTTAAAGGAAAAAAAGATATGATTTTTTTTTCGTAAAAAAAAACTTTAAACCTCATTTCCCAAAAGTACCGTTTTGGCGCTTCAGCAATGTCGCCTTTCCACTGACGAATGGTATATGATGATCTGCCGCTAAATTAATGTTTTCGATAAATTTGTTGTAAGCAGACTGAAGATCTTCAGAAATTGTGTAGCTAGAAAAAAGCTGTTCTACTTCGTTTTTATATGACGGCCAATCTGCTTTTTTAAAGTTTCTTTTTCGCTCTACATTAAAATTATTACCAATATATGAAGATAATTTAATAACTATATGATCACTACCTAAAGTTTCATTCATTTTAATCCAATTAAATCTTAACGCTATTTCACTAGAAACAAGAGAAATATCAGGTGAAGATTGCTGTAATACGTTATTTACCATTCGACTAAAAGTTGGTCCGGAATCATTTAGAACGACCAGTGAACTCTCCGATAGAGCATTATAAACTTGTGTCCCTCGCGTATCCGTTTTGTAGGACCAGTCCAAATGATGTGCGTTAAAGTCACCCACTATTACGACTTTGTTTATAAAAAAACTAAGTAAACGATGCCAGTCTGTGGAAGATGTTCTTACCCAAGAAGGGCAGTATATTGCCACCACATTCTGAATGTAGTCACAGTTATAAATTTGTATAGCCAAAACTTGGATATCAGGATTATTGTTATCAATATCAACCAAATTAGATTTTACAGATTTGTGAACGAAGATAGCTAAGCCACCGTACCCATCTTCCCTATCCTGCCGGTAAATATTGTATCCATTTAACCTAAGATGACAATCTGGAGATAACCATGTTTCACTAACTACAGCAATATGAATTTTTTCCTGAGATAACAATGCTTCCAAAGAAGGCATCTTAGGTTTAACACTTTGTGCATTCCACTGTAATTTATTAATTTTCACCGATTTATATACATTTGTATTATCCATTAAAAAAGTCTAACACAGAAATTAACATTGACCAATCAGGTAAATAGTCCGCCACAAAAATTATAAGACCTTCAAAGCAACATTTTATGATTAACCTCATTTTAGACTCAATTGATATACCTCGAAGGAAAATAATTTCTTTTAAACGATATAAAAGTTCTTCAAAAATAGGAGATTTCTTCTTTTCACCTTCTTGATTATGTTCAGCGTCGGCAGGTTTTGAAGAATCCGTGTTTACGTCTACTGAGACCATCGGTTCCGCTACTTCTGCCCAGCTAAATTTCTTGTCGCGTACCTTTTTTGTCTTTTTTACATTTTGTGAATCTTCTTTGTGTATCACAGCTTTTGTCTTAACTACCGTGGCGAAGGAAGGGATAGACGTTTTCTCTGCAATATCACTAGACCAGTTCTCTTTATTTTCACTCTGGTTGTAAAAATTCCTCTCCTCCTTTTCTTCACCATCGTCATGGTTCAAGTTCACATATAACATCAATGCATATCGATATGTGCAGTTATGTTCAGCCATTATGTAACGTAACTTCTTCTCTTTAATAAAAGCTGGGCATGTTTTAGCCAACGCCATGTGTTTACCGCTGCAATTAATACACCTATATAGTCTTTCGTTTCGCAATTATCATGCTCACCTCCACATTTCGGGCACACAATGTTAGAAGAGGGGCACCTTTTGGTTGTATGTCCTAGTCTCCAGCATTTAGCACATTGTGAGACCGGGAACACATAGGGATCAACTTTCAAACGCAAGCCATCAACTGACACATACGGGGGTAGGTAATCACCTTTAAAACAAAATCGGACAGACTTACATGGTTCCCATTTATCTTCCTTTCTCCTTTGAAGACGATGCATAGAGACTACTACTTCGTTGTTCGGACAAGAAACATTATCCATAATCTCTTTATCTGAAAGTTCTAAATCCACATTTTTGACAACTCCGTATGAAAAGTTTTTTTCCATCGCTCGTCGAATTCTCCATCCCCTATCTGTTAATTCTTTACAGTTTTCTAAACACATTGCTTCTGATTCGTGGTTAACATCAATTCGAACTTTATATGGGTTAATATATTTTACTTTCTCAACAAACATTATGTTAAAACTCTTTAGGATCTTAGCTAAAGCAAACATTTTAGGCATTTTCTCGTTACTTGAAATATATATCTCTATTTTATCCGCTTTTTGTAGTAAAATTCTTTCTTTTCTAGATGTAACCGTTTCCCAATCATTATCGTTTTTAATTCGCTTTACAGGTCTGGCCAATTTCCTTCCATCCGAGAACGCTGTCCCAGGTCTCATCACAGATGGCGTCGCTTCGAATTGAAAGATTTTGTCTTGCATATTGCTGTCAGTGGAGGAGCTTTCCAAAGTTCTTTTTGTTTTTCCTTCTGACTCTTCTTCTAAAACTTCAATTTGCATTGTATCTTCTTGGTTGAATTCTTCTTCTGACAAAGTTTCTTCTACTGATGCGGTTAGTGTTGTCGCGTCACTTTTCGTACGGGATTTCGACTCCTGAACAATCACTAGCAAGTCATTGTAAAGACACGAATCTTCACCACTTCTACTCGATAAAGTTTTGTTTATTTCGTTCATAATCGCCGGCGCCTACGAGTCGCCGACGATGTACCTAACAACAATAGACGGCCGGCCGATCGAGGTAAACAATAAAATATGTGCAACGAGGGAATTGCGATCGCTTCGTTCGAGTACCGAAACGAGACTGTAATTAATTAAGGTAGTTGTAGATTATTGTGATCATGCGCAGGTGCAGTGATAATGTGCAAGGCGCAAGTACCAGAACCGGGGCAAAACAAGTTATTGAGAACGGAGTGTGGTCCAAGCGCTAAGCTTTTGTAGGAGCTATTATCAAGCATAAATTTTGTGTTATATTATTATGTCTGTGATTGTGTTTAGTACGTGTTGTGCGTGAGTGAGTATGTGTGTTGGTGTGCGTGTGTGTGTGTTGGGGTGCGTGTGTGTTGGGGTGCGTGTGTTTGTGTGTGTGTGTGTTGGTGGGTGTTTGTGTACATGTGCTAGCATAGACAATCTTAATCACACTTTAGTACATAATATATAAATACATAAATAGGGTGATATAACAATGTAAATATACAAATTCTTATTAAATAAGAATTATAATGTGTAAAACATAATAACAGTTTCTTAAAATTATAAGATTTATAAGAATCATAAGAAAATTTTGTAAGCAAACTAAGTATGTAAATAAATAAATAAACAATCAAAACTATTTCAAAATCAAGATTTAGTACACAGGTAAACAATAGTTCTCGTACTTCATTATTTTGAAATTACCAATCTTTTCAAATAATTGTCTGTAGAAATGCCTCGGTATCATCATAGGATAATTGTTTAAGCCAGTTGGTAACTATCACAGGCTTTTCAGCTCGAACTTATTTTGAAACTATGACGTGCATTGGTACTAGGTAGTTTCTACGTCAAATGTTAGATGTCACTATTTTCACGAAACTGTATTGTGGTGTAGTTAGGGTTGCCAGATACGGACTTATAATTTTCAAACAGCGTAAACAGTGGTAAAAATCACAAAAAAATCCATTTAATAATACTTCTAATGAAAAGAGATAAAAGTAGACACCATATTCAAATATCTTTTTGAACTTTATTTTTAACCCGCCAGGTTATAAGACCCAGTCGGTATACATATAATTCAATCTCTGAATCTGGGAAAAGACCTATTAGGCCGAGAATTTAACCTGGTTTACAATATAGTTTCACGAAAATAAAATTGGAGCACGACATGTTGTCTTGGCGTTCCCGTCAAAACTTCCTATTTTTGTTTTATTTTATTCCAATGACATTTAATTTTATAATTGACATTTTACTCCATCTAATTAATTAGGTAGGTACTCATCTTTATTTTGATTTTGAATTGAACCAGCATCTTACTCCCGGTTTGAGTAAGATGCTGGTTCGAATCCAGCCCTGCGTCTATCGTGCGTTGTGTTTTTGCAGAAGTATTGTTTCTTAAAAAAAAACACTTCTAAGAAAGCCCAGTGCAAGTTTAAGCACTCAAAATAGAATATTAAAAACATTTATTTCAGATAATAAAATCCATATTATATGTAATTAATCAATTACATTACATTAAAATAATTCAAAAAATATTTATAAATCTTTTTTTATGCCGGTGCTTCTATGCACAACTTGGTCAGTACTGATATAATAGTCCTGTGAACCCGCTCCACCTGGCCGTTCCCTCTTGGAACTCCAGTAGTTATTTTGACAATCTCCTTTCTGGGGAAAAAAAACTCCAGGTATAGCAACCCTATTTTTTTCCCATTCGGTTTCGGTTTGCTGTTCTGAATGTTGTGTTTTTGTGTTTTTGTGCTTTTTCATAATAATTTGGCTTTGAATCTGGACTTCGACGACCCCTCTATAAATAATATTTTGAAAGGTCGCAGGAGGGACAGAGAGGTGATTGAAGAAGATGTTGTAAAAAAGTTAGCGGCAGATTATTTTAATAAAAGAAAAAGGAAATAAATTCGTCATATAAACATTGTGTATTTATTTTTAAGTGACTATGATAAAATGTGGAATTCTTTGTTAATTAATAATAATTTTGTTAGAAGCAAAGAATTTTACATTTATTAGGTACCTGCATTATTTCAAATAAAATAAAATAAAATTAGTGGGCCGTCACGCGACGGTAGGTGATTTTAGTTACTCTATCAAATGTCAGAGGCGCTGTAGTCGCAATTTTTACTGATGTCTCTATTACCTATAATATATAATGTACTTTGTGGTAACTATCCTACTGCACTCCATTAAATGTTTGTCGTAAATGTTAAGCTCATCGTTTATTTTATTGTATATATAAGATGATCGACTCGTAAGTTGAATTCTCGCAAAATGAGTTCTAACCATAGATACAGGTTACCCTTACTAGGCGTCTCTTTCCCTTCTTTTTATTTAATTCAGTCATGTTTAGAGTTTTATGTGTATTTAAAACAATTTGTTTAATGTACAGCTTTCTCACAGACAATAGGTTACAGTCCTTATAAATAGCCTCAGTTGAATATCTCTTTTTTCTAAAATATGTAACTTTGAGCAGAGCACGTTGTGCTCTTTCAACGTTTAGAAATTTCGTTTTGGCAGCTCCTCCCCATACTGCAATGCTATTCGCTAATTTAAACATTCGTCGCTGTGCTCGTCGACGAACTCGTCGACGAGACAGCCATGAGTTCGACGTCGAACGCAGCGCTGCGGGAATCCGTATTCACTAACGCATTCTAATTCGTCGTCGATCTCTTGGCTGTGGACTCGACGCTGATTTCGTCGCTGTGATAGAGTAGGGATGCAACTCGGCAAAAATCTTAATCGATAATTCTTGACTAAGTGTTTTATTGGTTTAAAATATTTTTCTGAAGGTATAATTAAGTTATTTATGAACTTGGATGCATATTATGTTGAATTATTTTTATAAATTAATAGGTTACCAATAAATATAATAGGCTGAATGCTGAATGTAAAATGCTGTTGGCAATTTTTGACTTAAGTGTGACTGACAAGTGACAGTGACAGAAAATCCCAGTTTCCATTACGATAGTAAACAACAACAAACAACAGAAAGTTATAATATTAACAAAATAAAATATTTACCAGTTGCCTTTTTGGAAACCAATTATATTGTTTACGTAAGTATCTATTTTCCTATAATATGTAAATTCTAGTAATGTAATTGAAGTTATTGTTTGAGGCGCTCTTTCGTTACTTGTATGGCCTTTTTTTATATAGCAAAACAATCTCAAGTGCACCCAAGCCAAGCCAAGACCCAGCCACTTAAAACCTTGTTGATGTTAATACACTTGCGTTATTTTTATTTCTGACTCGACAATATTTCCTTTTAGCATGCCTAGGAGCGCTGTTCCATCTGCAGCCCAGCAGGAACAACTTTTGGAATGCCTCGAAGAAAAGCAATGGCTTGTTACTGGATACGCACGGACAGCCAACGCTAGGAAGAGGACGAACATGGCTTGGCAGGAAATAGCGACCAAGTTAAACAGTGATGGAAGTGGCTGTATAAAGTCAGCACAGCAATGGACCAAGGTTAGTTGTTTATCACAGAAACCAAACGTTTTTCGCCAAAAACATTAAAGAAATATTTTCATCAAATTTACTAGGCCGTCCATAGCCATTCTTTCTATTCCTAAGTCAAAATGTTATTTAATAAATAATAAGTTTCAGCCAGGATAACACAGTAAATAAGTCTACAAAGCGAAAATATTTTTATTATTGCATCTAATTTGGATTTTTTGTTATGGTTGTGGTCACAGTCTTTCTTTGGTTTGTTTTCAGTATTTTAAAGACAAAAAGAGTGCTGTCAAAAAAAAATTCAGCCAAATTCGTTTGGCTAGGCAGCAGACTGGTGGTGGGGCCATCGAGGAAATTACTCCCTCTGTGATAGAGGAAAGAATTTTGTCCTTAATGGGTGGAGAGGCATTTGCTGTTGGTGATAGGGAATTAGAAATCAACCCATTTCATGTACTTATGCTTTTAATTTTCTTTTATTTATTATAATTTATTTTATTTCTTTTGTCTGCAATAATATTCTGTAAATTAAAATGTAATGTTAAACATTTATTTGTGGTATATTTATTTGATTTTTTCAGGTTGTTCAAGATGATGCCAATGTCACAACAGACACTGATGCTACTGTCTCGGAGAGTGTATTGCAGGTTTGTATTTGTTATTATTTTTACAAGGCACATCCACTGGACTTTTTTCATTGGCCCAGTCACCCTTCGAAAAAGGGAAAGTTGTGTTCATAGAGTGTGCACATGTAAATGCTGCAGAGAGATTAATTTAAATATGTTTATTGTTCATAGGCACATATTGGTGAATCCATGGCAGTAGAGCCAGGAACGGCTGGTTTATTTGAGGAACAGACACTGTCGAATATACCAGTAAGTAATATGTATTTTTTTAACTTTAGGTTGCATTGTCATCTGGTTCTGAACTATATCCAAAGTTTCAGCCCGCTAGCTAGTCGGGAAGTGCCTCAAATTGAAGTTGCAATATTCAGCCCAGACCAACAAACAAACAAACAAGAAAAGTGAGAGTATATTAATAATAAATTAATAAATTCTGTGAACAACACACAACGCCATCTAGCCCCGTGGTAAGCGACTAAGCTTGTGTTGCGGTGACTAGACAACGAATATAATACTTGTATTTATTTTTCTTTTGTAAATACATACATATTATACGTATAAAAACGTGGGAAAATATGATATCTTGTCAGATTTAATGTTATTTATCATTTATAGAAAACATATTTGTCCATACAATAAGTACCTACATATTAAAGCTGCAGAGAGATTAATTTAAATACTTTTATTATTCATAGGTTTTCATCATTGAACCCATGACAGTGGAGTCAGGAACTGCAGCTGGTCCATTAGGGGGAAGGGGACTTTCGAATATACCAGTGAGTAATATTAAAATATATCTTGTTACATTTAATGTTATCAATTAGGGATCATATCCAATAAGTATTAAATCTTAGGGTTAAATGAAACCCCATTAACTTTTAGGGTCTGAGAAAAAATCACTTTTTAATATCCTACTAATATTATAAAGATGAAAGTTTGTATGTATGTTTGTTACTAAATTACGCTAAAACCGCTTAACTGATTACCATGAAACTCTGTATGTAGATAGTTGGACAAATAGGCTAATTTTCATTCTGATATACCCACGGGATCTTACGGGATGGAATTTTCGCGGGTGAAACCGCGGGGCGCAGCAACTTATTATACCATAGAAAAACCTATTTACAGAACACACAGGCTGCTTCCTCCAGCAGGAATGGACCAGAGCCACCAGAAAGTCATCAAATGGCACAAAGCATCCCTGAAGCTGCACCCACATTATTGCACGCGCGCACTGCACCAGCACCTGCAGCTCCCGTCCAAAGCCCAACATCATGTAAGAATCACCTATCTGTATATATACCTAGGTACAATTAGCCAAAATTGCGTTTCTATTTTAAATATGGTGTTTTCTTATAGCCCCGCGTCGGCGTCGTTTGGTGCCACGCCGCCGTGCGGCGCATCGATCGCCGCCATCACAAAGACGGACGCAACTGGCCAGCCTCACGGAGCGATTTATTGCGATCGAGGAGCGACGTGTAGAGACAGAGCATATGATAGCTCAAAACCAAAGGGAATTGATAGAGGTCGTAAAAAATATGAGCGAAGCTTGGTCTAGGCAAAACCAAGCTATTATAGATTTAGTAAATAAAACAAATACATAAAATCACTTTTTTATTTTAAATACTACCCAAAGATCATTCACTAAAAGGTAAACTAGACAAATGTGCACGCCACAACTGATTAATCAGTTGCTGCCTACTCATCCGTCCACTTGCCAAGTTGTCATGTGATGTTTCGGTTTGTCTAAGTGAGCCTAATATTGTATTTTCCTGTTCTCGCTCACTTGCACCTAATGCAGGAGCGGGTATTCCAGCACGGTTGCACATGTTGTGGAGTACACAACAAGCTGCAACTATTTTGGATACCATGATTGGATCATAGTGAAGTGTCCTATGTACTAATAAGCATCTAAATCTTCCCTTTAGAATGCCTATTGTTCGTTCCACACTGTTGCGAGCTGTGCCATGTAACTTATTATAGAATTCTTCCGGAGTGCCTGGCTCTGGGTTGTTACATGGTATCATCAAGTATGGTCTTTGTGGATATCCGGAGTCACCTTAAATTTTTTTTAACATTAGCGATGTTTATATAAAAACTATTTATGTATTATACTTTTATAAGTGTTTAGTTTTACACTCACCAAGCAGGTATTCAATTTCTCCAGTATTGTGTCTTGCTTCTAAATGTCGCTTGATAATACTGTTTGAGAAGACAAAACTATCATGTGTTGCCCCTCCAAATGTTGCATCCACATGTAAAATATTTAAATCTGCATCATTAATCTGCGAACCAATAAACAATGTTAATAATAATAGCTGATCAATATAAAAATAAAGTGTTTGTTTTATTAAAGGACAGTTTCAAAATTCCATGTTTTAACTTATCTGTTAGTTAAAATGTAGCACACACAATTGAAAATGTACTTAACTAATTTTGTAGAAAGAATACAACTTTTAGAGGAACTCGAAAGTGTATGTTCTGTTTTATCGGACAGATAAATTATAACAGAGAGTTGTGAAACTGGAGCTACAACACTTGGAGCACTTACAATGAGAACATTTCTTGCATGATAGCCTTTACGGCAATAATATCGGTCCTCATGGTCTTTTGGTCTAACCATGGATACAAGGGTACCATCAACGCACCCAATTACTCCTGGTATTTTGAATTTCTCAAAAAACCTAAAATATTTTAACATTGCAAATAATAAACCTTATTTTAATATTACTTTTAAAAACTAGGATGGATTGAACCAGTAAAACTAGATAACCAAGACCTAGAGGTGGTGAATGAGGTCAAATATCTAGGTATTACACTGGACAACAAACTAAGCTTCAAGACACACATAATGAACACATGCTCAAAGGCGAAAATGGCCATGATGCAGTGTAAAAGAGCAATAGGTAGAAGCTGGGGAATTAAACCAGCTATGGTGCTGTGGATATATCAGACGATAATCCTACCGAGAATAGTACACGGCGCCCTAGTATGGTGGCACTCAGCCAGCGCAGGTAAGAATAAACAAGAACTGGACAAGGTCCAAAGACTAGCCGCTCTCCTAACCACTGGCGCGATGAGAACAACACCCACAGCCGCGCTAGAGATCATTCTAGGATTGAACCCCATAGACCTAGAAATAAAAAGGAGAGCTATAGAACAATGGTTCAAACTAAGAAGCACTGGTCAATGGACTGGCAACTTCTATGACGAAGGCCACGCCAAGATCAGCAAGCACTACGAAGACAAACTATCAATGGTTCTAACAAATAATGACCTAATAAAGAAGGAAAGGACCTTTGATAAGAAATACAGAATTCACATAGGCCAAAGAGACAACTGGAGGCTGGATAGTGCAGGCACAGTCTGCTATACAGACGGCTCCCGGAAAGAGACAACAAAGCTCTCTGGCGCCGGTATCCATATCATATGTGAAAACGGAATAGAGATAAATAGAACAATATCCTTAGGTAAGTACGCCAGCGTCTTCCAATCAGAAATGTACGCCATAATGGAATGTGCTGAAATGGTAGGCCACCTAAAAGACACAGGCAAGGCCACAATTTACAGTGACAGCCAGGCGGCACTGAAGGCGCTCGGTAAGACAGAAACAACATCAGCATTGGTCAAGGAATGCAAGAAAAGACTAGAGGAACTATCCAGAATAATCGATGTTACACTTGCCTGGGTACCTGGACACGAGGGCAACACAGGTAATGAGATAGCAGACGAACTGGCTAGGAAGGGAGCCGATGAGAACCAGATGGGTCCTGAACCCAGGCTGCCAATTGCCCTCAAAATTACGAAGGGTGCAATCAGCCGAAGCATAACAGCGGAAACAAATAGGAGATGGACATCCTCACCTGTCATGAGACAGTCGAAGATATTCATCAAAGGGCTAGACTCAAAGAAAACCAGTCGACTGTTAAAACTCACAAGAGATAACATGAGACTTGTTATAGAAATAATAACAGGACACTGCCGACTGAACAGACATTTGACACTCATAGGCGTGAAAACAGATCCCACTTGCCCAGAATGCATGGAGACAGAGGAAACCAGCTTCCACTTGCTCGCCGAATGTCCCATGTACTCACTAATACGATGGGAAAACATGGGAACAGATCTACTAGAAGCACAGGACATCGAAAATCTGAAGGTGGAGCAGATTGTAAGGTTCTGTAAAGAGACAGGTAGGTTCGACAGAAAGCCGTGATTGCCGGGCGTCCCTCGGCCTCCCCAAGGGAGGGATAGGGGAATTGGGTGAAATGGCCCTCATGGAAGGGCAGATCACCCGCCCGGCTCGCGGCGTCCCCTGCTGGAAGTAAGTAAGTAAGTAAGTAATATTACTTTTACAAGTATTATTTTGTATTGCATAAACATTTGATAATAACTACCTCTGTTTCAGTTGTTGTCTTTCATTGTTATTTTGGGGAAATCTAATATATTTTCTCACTATATCCAAGTTGTTTAGAGCATCGACAACTTGGTGAATGGCTCTAGATGCTGATGTTTGAGAAACATATGTTTCAATGTTTGAAGATATAGCTTTTTGGTAGCTACCAGTTGCCAAAAATGATAGTGTACATAATATCTGGAAAACGAATAGACTCATTGTATTATTGTGTAGGTACAACAAGGATGTGCTGATTCAAATTGTATTGTTGTTAAACATACTAACCTTTTGCCTATTGGTAAGGCCTCCAGAACGACGACGTATCGGCAAATATGGTTTTAAGTCCTTTTCTAATATATTTATTAATTCGCTAGACAACCTGTAGCGTCTTATGTAGTCCATATCACGAGAAATGCCTCTAAAATGTCGAAGTTGTTTTGCTTGTCGCCGCATTTCCAAATCGTCGTTATTTTTTGCTTCCTCAAGCAATGAAATTGTTATTAATAATTTTGCTGCCATTTCTTTACACAAACACACTAATAATTGTTGTCTCTTTATTTATAAAATCACTTTACGCACTAAAAATACCACGGTTCGCCACCAAAAACAAAGCTTTTCGATTTGACAGTTCTAATCGAAGCGTACAGCCTACAGCCTCGACTCAAACTGTCAAACTTTAGCTAGAGAATACCAAATTCCATACAAAAATGACCAACTATTCGCCCGACATTGGTTCCACTCACAGTCGTACTCGTCGTCGAAGGCGCTAGCGTCGCGATAGCAATAAGAGAATACGAATTGAGTGATTCGACGCTGAAACAGCGTCGAACTCTTGGCTGTTACACTAGAGAATCGCACTGCTGGGATGCATGCAATACATTAGCACCGACTGGACCAGTACAATATAAATATTATTTAAGAGAGAGCTACCATTCGCGAGACGAGAGTTCGCAGGGATGACATATCTCAACATTCTGAACACCCAAATTAATTTTCTTACTCTGGTTGTAACCAATTCGATATGAGGGTACCAAGTTAAGTTATCATCGACCATAACCCCGAGGTATTTAGTTAGTAAGATTTACTTTAGTGATAACAGGACAGTTACAATTATTATTTACTGAATATGTTTTACAGCTATTTTTATGTCCAGTTCTACTTTAGGTTGAGTGCTAGAATTTATACTAAAGCAGATGTAATTAGTTTTTAAAGTATTTAAAGTGAGCTGGTTACAATGTAACCACTCCGCAATCCCAGCCATACCAGTCTCAGCACTAGATTTGACATCAAGCCATGTCCTTCCACTGAAAATAACAGCTGTATCATCAGCATAAGAAAATATGTTAGCATTAGGTATTTTCGACTCGCATAGGTCATTGATATACAGGGTGTTTGGTGGAGGGTTAGACAAACCTGGTGGGCGTGTAGCTGGACCTATTTGTAAAAAAACAATTTGAAGTAAAAGACCCTAACTCTTCACATTTTTTTTTATGATAATTTTTGAGATTTTTTATTTTTTTCCCAAATTTTTCGCTTTAACTTTTTATTCGATTTTGGTCCCAGATGTATCCTTGATCTATCGAAGGCATTGTTAATCCAAAATAATGAGAAAATAATTAGTTATGTGCTCTCAAAGTTAAGAAAATAAAAAAATGTTGTCCGAAAGGTCAACTAAACATCATTCTAAAAACAAAACTAATAGTGATCGAGGAGTTCAAATACTCTTAAAAACTGCTCTTGACATCCCATAATACAACGGTGTAGTCCACGTAGCATAAAAATCTACCAACTTGTCAAAAATAAGGCTTATGGGGAAAATGGAGTGAAAATTCAAAGGAAAAAATACACATTTTTATTTTTTTTAATTATGAATTTTGTTCCAACACATCTCCCATAGTTCCAATACATAATGTGCGCGAAAGGTGGAGCCCATGAAACGGTCTCACAGTAAGAGAATTCCTAGACAGAGCGTTCCCAACTAGAGAGTTCACAAACTCGTAGATTAGGTGACTTGGCCCCGTTTCATGGGCTCCACCTGTCGCGCACATTATGTATTGGAACTATGGGAGATGTTTTGGAACAAAATTCATAATTAAAAAAAATAAAAATGTGTATTTTTTCCTTTGAATTTTCACTCCATTTTCCCCATAAGCCTTATTAACCGACTTCAAAAAGGGAGGAGGTTCTCAATTCGTCTGTATGTATAATATTTTTTTTTTTTTACAAGTTGGTAGATTTTTATGCTACATTGAATACACCGTTGTAATAAGGGATGTCAAGAGCAGTTTTTAAGAGTATTTGAACTCCTCGATCACTATTAGTTTTGTTTTTAGAATGATGTTTAGTTGACCTTTCGGACAACATTTTTTTATTTTCTTAACTTTGAGAGCCCATAACTAATTATTTTCTCATTATTTTGGACTAACAATGCCTTCGATAGATCAAGGATACATCTGGGGCCAAAATTGAATAAAAAGTTTAAGCGAAAACATGTACAAAAAAAAGTTGTAAGGGTAAAGAGGTAAAATTTGGGAAAAAAATAAAAAATCTCAAAAATTATCATAAAAAAAAATGTGAAGAGTTAGGGTCTTTTCCTTCAAATTGTATTTTACAAATAGGTCTAGCTACACGCCCACCAGGTTTGTCTAACTCTCCACCAAACACCCTGTATATTAAAAATAGGGTAGGTCCCAACACGCTTCCTTGTGGAACGCCGTGCGTTATCCTTGCTTCGTCACTTAAAATGCTATCTACTTTCACTCATTGTCTTCTGTTGCAAAGATAACTCTCGAACACTTGCAATGGCATGCCTCTAATTCCTATACGTTCTAGTTTGTTAACTAAAAGAGGAATAGAGACGGTGTCAAAAGCTTTTTTAATGTCGAGGAATACTGCAAGACACCTTTTTCTTTTATCTAGATGTTCGGTTATAGTACAACTCAACTTTGCCACTGCATGCTCCGTCGATAAACCCTGCCGAAATCCAAATTGAGAAGATGATAAAAGCTGATATTTATCTAAGTAGTTCAGTAGTCGTTTATTTAATAGTTTTTCAATTACTTTTGATATTGCCGGTAAGATAGATATAGGTCTGTAGTTATTAATATCATCAAAATCACCACCTTTGTGAATAGGTATAATAATGGATTGCTTCAGTGAGGTGGGAAAGATACCCTGATTAAAACATAAATTGGCTATATGAGTCAGAATGGGTACAATGAAATTCCTAATACTTTTTAAGAATTTAGTTGTAATATTATCCCAGCCTGGGGCACTATCGGACTTGAGACTCATCAAGATACCATCAACCTCACTATGATCAGTATCCAGCAATACAAAAGAATTGGACTGCGACAAGGATTCACCAACAACGTTGATGTTAGGAGCTGAGTCAGAGATAAACTTCTGCGCCAGCTCTTTCCCTACGTTAGAAAAGTAATTATTTATAAAGTTAATAGACTCTATGGCAGATGGCTTAATAGTTAATAGTTCGGAATTTTGATTATTTTGTTTGTTAGTATAGGTGACATTTTTTATATTTTTCCATAATTGTTTATTATTGTTCATTGATTTTTCTATTGTGTCTTTCTCATATTTTCTTTTTAGCTTCTTTATTAAATTATTACAATAGTTTCGATATCTTGGGTAGCTTATCTTAAGAATTTCATTTAGGGGATCGTTACGGAGGTTTTTTTGTAGTCTATTTCTGTGTTTTATACAGCGCAGGATACCAGGAGTAATCCATGGCTTAATTGTGCGCTTGCTTTTGGGAATATTTGTTACAACAGTACTCTCCTCTATACACTTTCGGAGTTTTTGAATTAATGTATCAGTTACTACGTCAGGATCATTAGACGATAGCAGTTCATGTAGGTTTTGACTTTCCAAGTTATTACGTACCTTATTAAAGTCAATCTTAGTTCTAGTTTTGCAAGCAGAAATCGATTTATCTTTTAATTTAGACATTAGTAAGAAAGTTGTAAAGTGATCAGTTACAGTATGTAATAAATATGGCTATGGTGGCGTTTATCTTTTTCCTATTAATTCTCAACATCAAGTGATCCAGACAGTTATCTTTTCTAGTAGCAAGATTATGACCTGAAAAAATACCGTATCGTGACAGAGTGTGCAGATAGTTGATGCGATTATCATATTCATACGGTTTTTCTCTGTCATCTGGTCTAAGGTTAATGTTAATATCCCCGGATATTACAATTTCTCTTTGAGTTGATAGAGAATTTAAATGTAAACCAAGTGAATCTAAAAATCCTTTAGCCTTACGGTTTGAGGGGGAACGGTAGATACCTAAAATCGTAGAATTCTGTATCCACCTGTAGACAAGAGGCCTCGACTAAATTTATTTCTCTCACTTTATGTCTTAGACTGTTTTTAATATAAATAACTACAACCATCATTTTGGTTATATAAATGTTTGGTTAAATATGATTGGTAGTCATTCAGTTGAGGAAGGGGTTTTTCCAAATTTAGTCTGCACTCTGTAAAAATCAAAATATCAATTTCAACATTTATACTGGAAAGCAATATCAGGAAGTCGTCAAAATTTCCTGTTATACTCCGTATATTTTGTGTCAAAATTGTCATGTCCGACTGATTAACCGTTACATGTTTTAATAGTTGAGAAGCGTCACATTCAACGGTTCGAGCAAGTTCAACATTGTCTATCTCTTGGATGGTATCTAAAATATCAGTCATGATGAATCATCAATGAGATAAAGGTCATAACTAGTAGAGAATACATATTATAAATAAAATATTTGAGTAGAAGACTGTATTGGACAGAGAATGATACGTATCGTAACCAATCCATGGTAAAAGGCATACATGTGCATAATAATATTATATAATTGCATGATTTGTGTACAATAGAATTTAGTGTGATTTGTGTGAATAGTATTGTAAAAAAGCTAATATATTTAGAGATGCTTTTGAAAAAATGCTTTTCAAAAACTTTAGTACCCGGCGGGATTC
>OY292395.1:43230595-43510056 GCA_958496205.1 Idaea biselata
AAGTGTTCATTGGTAGTAGAGTGAAGTGTGGGGAAGACTTCGGTACAGTCAAGTTTATTGGTAATATTCAGGGGTATAAAGGCTTGTGGTATGGTATTGAATGGGATAACACTTCTAGAGGTAAACACGATGGTTCCGTCGACGGAATCCGGTATTTTCGGACGTCCAAACCTGGGGCTGGGTCTTTCGTCCGTCCCAACAAAATTGCTCCATTTACTACCTGCTCTGAAGCTATAAGAAAGTATTACGGGGACAAGGAGGTTAGTGACACCTTTTATAAGCCAATAAACTTTAATTAAGCTTAAATATCTACTGGAAAACTGTATTATAGTTTCAATTGTTAATTCAGTGTGCAACATCATGACACAATTTTTATCATGTTTCTAAGCTTAATCTTAGTTAGATCGTCTGTTTGTTATTCTTATTAAGTTCTGTGATGTAATTTAGTGATTAGGTTCAATTTTAAAGCATGTAAATGTAAGTTAGGTCATAAAAACATCCTACATTGAAACTATGACTCATTGTGTGGGTGTCAATAACATAATTTGTTTTGATTGTTGTTTACAATATATTGTATCTATATTGGACGGCCTCTGTGGCGCATCGGGCCATTCCACGCTGCAATTCAGAAGGTTGCGGGTTCAATACCCACGGGGGACAAATATTTATGCCGACCATGGGTGTTTTCTATGTATCATGTATATATATTTCAATGTGTGATGTGTGTTTACTTGCTCATTTATGGTGAAGAAAATCATCACTTAGAACCCTCACCACAGTCCTAAGGCATAGGACATTTACCAATCCAGAGTAGTTGTCTTACTGCCTAACGGCTTTTAACACTTTGGCTGATGGGCTGGAAACAACAAATAACCTCATGTGCGGTAGGTATTTGTGTGCCGGGGAAAAAAAAAACAAAAAACACATTGTGTTTTCAGCCGTCAAAGAGTTAAGAGGAGGCTTACATTTTAGTTTTAAGCTTTATGTGTATTTGTCTTATAGTAGAGGAGCCCGTGACACTCAACCTAGTCTCATGAGATTACCGGATGAAATATATATAATTAGTTACATTATTAATGGGGGAACACGATATGGCTATGCTGCAATGCAAAAAACCTGGCGGAATTAAAATGAAAAAAGTTAAAAATATCGGTTTCTTGTACGATAAGATTCCCAAGATTCGTTTGTTCCTCGACACAGGGGAGGAGTCGGAGTATACGATAAAGTTGTGCTGCAAGTCCTAAATACTGGCCTTCAGAGTTGCTGCAGCATGAGAAGTGACGACTCGTACCTAGGAATCTAGTACCATTGGTCTCCTCAAAAATCAAAGTTTATTCGAAAGATCATCAATTTCTGTGTAAGAAAAACCACTGCTGCATTTCCCAAACAGTGGCGAATAATTGCCCTTTCTGAAAGTGAAACATACAAATACCTGGGTGAGTCGCAGCTATTAACGGAGATGTAAATAGTCAGTGAAGGAACGTTTCTTTCTTTCTTTTTCTAAGTATTGTTCCGATAGTCGTGTCGCCAAACGGATTAATAGCGAAGAGCCTCGACCAACATCTTAAGAGGCTCTCGCTTGACGGTTGGGTCAAGGGTCAGATTCAGAAGGCAATCGTCCTTGATACGGCACGTATCTTCAGAAGGTTCCTGTCTCTTTGGCCCTAACCGTCGATAGCCTGGGCCCTGCCCCGCTGCCGACGGGGTTCTAGGTTTAGGTTTGTATAGTAATATACTGTTTTTGTACAAAGTTTATGCATTGTTTATAGGACCTATAGATTTGATTTTATATAAGTGATACTTAGATATAATTTTGTTTTATTATTCGAAGGTGACCATGGCACGAGAAAACAATCAGTACAAATCCGAAGGAACCAGGTGATTGCTGACAAAACTATATCGAAACGCCGAATGCAGAGGGTGGCCTTAAAGCATGATTTATGCTAGACCGGGCCGTGTCCGAGCCAGGGCGGGGACGGGCTACTTTTGTATGAAGACATCTTTTGTTTTGCATGTTGTCCGTGCCGCGTCCGTGTTATCTTCATACAAAAGTAGCCCATCCCCGCCCCGGCCCCGACACGGCCCGGTCTAGCATAAATCATGCTTAAATCGTTGCAGCAACCACTTTCTCCACTGTTTGGAAAATGCAGCAGTGGTTTTTCTTACACAGAAATTGGTGATCTTTCGAATAAACTTTGATTTTTGAGGAGACCGATGGTACTAGATTCCTAGGTACGAGTCGTCACTTCTCATGCTGCAGCAACTCTGAAGGCCAGTATTTAGGACTTGCAGCACAACTTTATCGTATACTCCGACTCCTCCCCTGTGTCTAAGAACAAACGAATCTTGGGAATCTTATCGTACTAGAAACCGATATTTTTAACTTTTTTCATTTTAATTTTTAACTATGGCCGCCAGGTTTTTTGCATTGCAGCATAGCCATATCGTGTTCCCCCATTAATAATGTAACTAATTATATATATTTCATCCGGTAATCTCATGAGACTAGGTTGAGTGTGCTGGGCTATTACATATGTATGTTGTTTTGTATATTGTTTGTTGTGCAAATAAAGGGTTAATCTATCTATCTATCTATCTTGCACCTTACAGTTGAAAAATTTAAGCAGACTAATATTATTATTATTTTATAGGATGAATCAGTAGCAGCTCATCGCAGAACCATTATAAACGAGTGGAAGAGAGAGATGGGAGCTCCATTCATTGAAATGGTTGGCTTTGAAAAGATACATCAGAAGCAGTAAGGATATTTTTTTATTTACAAACCAACTGTATCCCAGAGGAATTTGCAAAAATCCTTTCTTATTATCCAATAAGAATGTGTTGAGAGTGTTGTTGCCTACATCATATAAACAACACACTCTCCAAAGTTCTGACTGTGCATTGATCAGTCAGGAAAAAGCATTTTATAGAAGATTTCAACTTAACTAAATTTAGAGCAGTCTTGATCTAGCTAGTGGCATATACCCTGTGATTGTTATTAAAATTGTATTTGTTAAATTATATTGTCATATTTCATACATTTAAAAACCCCGTAAAATCACACTGAGTAAATTACATGTAATGGACACTAATAAATATGAAAATATCAAGAAATTATCGATTATTCTGGCTACTATGTTTGGACCGACATTTGCATGCGAGTCAGCATTTTTAAAATTGTTCTTTTTGAAGAACAAATATTGTTCAAGATTAACAGACTCCCACCTTGACAAGTCACTTCGTATTTGCTGTTCTGTACGAGAACCCAATTTTATAAAAACTGGCCAAGACCGAAGGTGTAATATCTCACACTAATTTTACTGTTATTAAATATCAATAAGTATGTTAGGTATGTTACAATATAAAACGTAATTTGCAAAACATAAAATTAAATATACTTACTACATAATTATAACATAATTAAATAGCAACAGCATGCTTCACCTTTATAATATTACTAGCTGATCAGACTAAAATAATTATATAATTATAATAATCGAATTAACTTATTATGAATGAAATGAAACCCTATTAAAAGTTGCAATCTTTTGTTACAGAAAGTTAGACCGTCTCCTTGAAGTGTGTGTTCACGATCAGAACATCTCGAAAGCCGGAGACGTGGCGGCTCTCTGCCCCAACGTTCGCTCACTCGATGTATCGGCCAACCTGTTCTCCGGGTGGAGGGAAATCATAACCTTGTCTTCTCAATTGCCTGATCTGAACGAACTCGACGTTAGGTAAGCACAGACTAAACTGAGTATTATGTTTAATAAAACGCGGAAATAACATTAGACTTTTATTGAGCTAGGGAGCACACACGAAAAGTGAAAGTTATAAATCTACCTTACATTACTAAGAATTCTTACTTAACTACCCACTAGACATAATCTTATTCTAATCAACAAGAGTGTCCAGTTAGGCACCTCCGTAGGTACATAACGTTGAGCAACCATATCATCAGCATCCACTCACCCATCAACTGAGATAAAGGCCAAATGCTCTTCTGTTGTATGTTAAAAATATATAAAAAACCCGGCCAAGTGCGAAACTCGCTCACGAAGGGTTCCGTACCACTATCGCAATTGGGGACGGAACCCTAAAATGGTTTACAACAACTTTGATTCAAAGAGGAGGTTAAGAAGACACTTTATCGTGCTTACTGTCAAAACCTGTACACTTGCCACCTGTGGCTCAAATACACGCGGAAGGCATACAGCACCATGAGAATACAGTATAATGACGCATACCGTATTCTCATGAGAAAGCCGAGATTTTGTAGTGCGTCGGGCATGTTCGCGGAAGCCAGACTTCCAGATTTTTTCGCGGTCGTCAGGCTTCGGATCGCATCTTTCTGGTCTAGACTTCGAGATAGCAAGAATGGTATCCTGAAGGCCGTGTACGACGATATGACCAGTCCTATTTTTGCTCACTGGCTCTCTGTTCAGCGGGACGCAAATCGTAAATAGGCACAGCATTTCTTAATATATATATATTGTGCTGTGAGAATTATATTGATTGTTTATTTTATTGTGTTTATTCTAAATTTCATAATCTAATCTAATCTTATATTTATATTTTATTATCTGTTAATTATTATTTGTTTATTTGATATTCATTAATTTAATACGGCAGTTCATTTGTAATTTGTAACTTCTTTTTTGTAAAATATGGGTTTGTAGTATGCCTGAAATAAACGTTTATTATTATTATTATTTGTTGTTACCATTACGGATACTCGGGGCTATGGAGCACCCGGACCTTTGGAAGGCGTGCGTGGGGCCGAAGCCAACACGTAGAGGCCTGTTTTAGTAACATTTAAATTTAAATTTTGTGATGGACACCAAACCGGCGGTTATCCCTGTCTACACTATAAAATGCAACCAAGGACAACCCCCGGTTTGGATAGAACTATTGTGTAAACTACAGGTGAAAAACTACTTGGGCTATGGAAAGGGGTTGGTAGTGGATTGGATACTGGGGGGAACTATGGGGAATATGGCGCCTGCCGTAACAATGTTCAATAAACATGTAAAAATGGCAGGCGGAGACTCGCCAACTCACAAACTGGGCCACCCTAATTAAGCCGAGCAAATTACAGCCAGGGGGCAACAGGGGCGTGAGTGGCTGAAGGATGGAGCAACCTCACCGGATTTTAAACCATCCTAGGTAATCCTGTGGAGCGGGCCAACTCATCACTGACGTGAGGTGTTCATCCTCCGAGCATTTCTGCTCTCGCGACTCCACTCCGACCAGCCGGTGAAGGCAAGCCAGAGGCGGGGGACCGCTTCCTCGTCAGTGTTCACTCCGACCAGCCAACTAAGGCAAGCCGGAGGTGAGGAACGGTGATTTCCCCCTGGAGCGCTCGGGAAGCCGCGGGGTCGCTACTCCCCGACACCTCGCCTCAAGGTGCCCTGCGGGCCCGACACCTCGCCTCAAGGTGCCCTGCGGGCTTAATATTATTATTATTAAAGAAAATCTGAAACTTATAAAAAAACTCTTTGGTCAGTGATGGCAGACTAGTATATAATTATGACAGATAGGGCAGCCATCTTGAATTCCATGACCAACTCGATTTGACTTGACACATCGTACTAGAATTCCCTTGTAGTTTTTGAAACACGTTTGTTGTATGGGAGCCCCTTTTAAATAATTGTTTTATTTTGTTTTTAGTATTTGTTGTTGTAGCAGCTACCGAAATACATCTTCTGTGACCTTCTAGCTATTACGGTTCATGAGATACAGCCTGGTGACAGACGGACAGATGGACAGACGGACAGACGGACGGACGGACAGACAGCGAAGTCTCAGTAATAGGGTCCCGTTTTTACCCTTTGGGTACGGAACCCTAAAAATTGAAATTTTGCCTCAAAAGCCTCTTACCGTCTACTGGTCTGGAAAGATAAAAATGCTTAAAGCAACATGATTGAAACCGGAAAAACGAGTTTAATCATATCATTTTTGTTGTTATTTTCCAGCAAAAACCACATGGCTATAGACTTGCCAGAAGCAAAGCTGGCCCAAGCCTCGGTCCACTTCGGTAACCTGGAGAAACTGAATATATCTGTCTGCGGCTTGGACTGGTCCAAGATTGTCACACTCTCACATCTGTTTCCTAACGTACAAGAAATTATTGCAGGTACATACATATATTATCTATACTTACTAATATTACAAACAGGTCACATGTTATGTATCATATGTATATGACCTCTTTCTTAAATAAGAAACATTTATTTGTTTGTAACAAATAGGTTCCGTCCGATACTACTGGACCGATTCTGTGATGAGAGCGGTGTTGGTCTAGTGGTAGATACCGCGACTTTCATTCCGAAGGTCGAGGTTTCGAATCCAGGCCGACTGCGCACCAATATCTTTTTCTTTAAGAAAAATTTAAGTGCGCTATTAACATCGCTCTTACGGTGCAGGAAAACATCGTGAGGAAACCGACATGTCCTAGGATAAACTACGGTC
The DNA here is from genome assembly GCA_958496205.1 of Idaea biselata. Taxonomy (NCBI): domain Eukaryota; kingdom Metazoa; phylum Arthropoda; class Insecta; order Lepidoptera; family Geometridae; genus Idaea; species Idaea biselata. The sequence goes on from OY292395.1 coordinate 43,237,067, forward strand.
CGAAGGCATGGGATATTCGCCAATGCGGGGTAGGCTCCCGTGGCGTCTTAAGCCCTCTAAGAAATCACGTACAATGGCCCAATTGTGAGGCTAAGTGCGGAAAAGGCTCAGCGAAACTAACTAACTACTGGACCGATTTCAAAAATTCTTTTAACAATAGAAAGCTACATTATCCAGGAGTAACATAGGCTACGTTTGATTCCGATATTCTCCCGGGATCGGGACTTATTTTATAATGTAGTTTATCATGTTTTTGTTTTCAAATTCCAGCCTACAACAACATCAACACACTAACACACCCGACTTTACTCACAAACCTGTCAATACTACGACTGGACGGCAACCCCATCAGCTCCTGGGAACAAATGCTCAACATCGGCCGGTTGAGACATCTCAAAGTTCTCAGTCTGAACGACTGTCAGATAGAAACCATTAGAATTGACGGTGGAGATGATCTGTTTGTCCATTTGGAGGTTTTATTCTTGAATCGGAATAGAGTTAATGATGTAAGTATAAATAAGGTTTCTTTCGGAGATAAGCTTATATACAACTACTGATGAGACCTCCAAAACCCCAATTAGCTAGTGGAAGATCACTATCTCGTATTTCCAACAGCCCAATTGGCCTGTGAAAGATCTTCTCTTTGGAGGTACACTCTATCTTGTACTTCCTAAAGCCCAATTGGCCGGTGGAAGATCTTTCCTTTGGAGGTACACTCTATCTTGTACTTCCTAAAGCCCAATTGGCCGGTGGAAGATCTTTCCTTTGGAGGTACACTCTATCTCGTACCTTCAAAAGCCCAATTGGCAGGTAGAAGATCTTCCCTTTAAAGGTACACACTATCTCGTACTTCCTAAAGCCCAATTGGCTGGTAGAAGATCTTCTCTTTGAAGGTACACTCTATCTCGTACTTCCTAATGCCCAATTGGCTGGTAGAAGATCTTCTCTTTGAAGGTACACTCTATCTCGTACTTCCTAAAGCCCAATTGGCTGGTAGAAGATCTTCTCGTTGAAGGTACACTCTATCTCGTACTTCCTAATGCCCAATTGGCTGGTAGAAGATCTTCTCTTTGAAGGTACACTCTATCTCGTACTTCCTAAAGCCCAATTGGCTGGTAGAAGATCTTCTCTTTGAAGGTACACTCTATCTCGTACTTCCTAATGCCCAATTGGCTGGTAGAAGATCTTCTCTTTGAAGGTACACTCTATCTCGTACTTCCTAAAGCCCAATTGGCTGGTAGAAGATCTTCTCTTTGAAGGTACACTCTATCTCGTACTTCCTAATGCCCAATTGGCTGGTAGAAGATCTTCTCTTTGAAGGTACACTCTATCTCGTACTTCCTAATGCCCAATTGGCTGGAAGAAGATCTTCTCTTTGAAGGTACACTCTATCTCGTACCTTCAAAAGCCCAATTGGCAGGTAGAAGATCTTCCCTTTAAAGGTACACACTATCTCGTACTTCCTAATGCCCAATTGGCTGGTAGAAGATCTTCTCTTTGAAGGTACACTCTATCTCGTACTTCCTAATGCCCAATTGGCTGGTAGAAGATCTTCTCTTTGAAGGTACACTCTATCTCGTACTTCCTAAAGCCCAATTGGCTGGTAGAAGATCTTCTCTTTGAAGGTACACTCTATCTCGTACTTCCTAATGCCCAATTGGCCGGTAGCTCTTCTTGTATACGGCTTGTATTCAATTTGTATGTATGATTTCAGTGGAGATCACTCAGCGAGCTAAACAAACTGAAGAGTCTGAGAAAGTTATATTTTTTGAAGAACCCGATACAAACCACTGAAGACTACGACACTGGATCTCAAATGATTATCGCTAAGATTGCTACGTTACAGGTAACGTACCAACAAATATACCTCACAGGCACGGAAAGTGGCCCAAAGTTGAAAATTTGGGTCTTTGGCAATATTGTTGTTTTTTTTTGGGGAACTGATCATCGTGTTAAGAACGTGGCGACTGTTACCATTTCCATACAAACTTAATACCAAAATAAATTATGAAAAAATTAGTTTTCTACCTTAATATCGATATTATTCGGATTAAGATTTTACTTTTAAAGGGTGGCTTTTTGGCTAAGATGTTGAGTTTGTGAAGTAAGGTGCTTGTGGAGTTGGGGCGTGTAGAGTTATAAGCTTGGCTTTAGGTACATGACATCTGATAACTTGTTGACAGTGCCCATCATATGATCTCGCTCTCGTCTTGGCTACATTTTACATGAAAATGTTTTTGAGGGTCGATATTATTCGGATTAAGATGTTACTTTTATAGGGTCCCCCACCACAAGGTTTTCCAAAATATTCATTCGAAATGAAATAAAACGGAGAAACATTTTTTCATTATTCCTGCGTAAATTACTCGAACCGGTTCACTACGTACAATTTTTTTTACATCCAAAGTCCGTTTCATGCTTTTCCCAATTCATCCAATTGTCAATACGTACAATTCTGTTTATATCCAAAGTCCGTTTCATGCTTTCCCCGATTCGTCCAATTGTCACTACATACATTTCATTATTGATTTGTCTCATCAATTGTTTTAAGTTGAGGGGAAATAAAAAAATATAGAAATATGAGATCAGTGATCAGAACCTTTTATTAACCATATTATATAGGTACTCTTTAGGTAATTAAACTTTTAAAACACAATCCTCTGATTGTTTTATAACTTAAACAAAAATTCTATAGGTTACATCTCATTTGTTTTATATTATTCCCAATAAAAAGTAATTTACGCTGTAAAAATGAAAAAATAAAAATGTTTCTCCGTTTTACTTCATTTCGAATGAATATTTTGGAAAACCTTGTAGTGGGGGACCCTATAAAAGTAACATCTTAATCCGAATAATATCGACCCTCAAAAACATTTTCATGTAAAATGTAGCCAAGACGAGAGCGAGATCATATGATGGGCACTGTCAACAAGTTATAAGATGTCATGTACCCAAAGCCAAGCTTATAACTCTACACGCCCCAACTCCACAAGCACCTTACTTCACAAACTCAACATCTTAGCCAAAATATATGGCTGGCCGTTTTGCCATGCATGGGTTTTCTGTTAAACAATATTATTGTTCTTGCGGTAATGTAACGGCCAAGCCCATATATTTTGGCTAAGATGTTGAGTTTGTGAAGTGCGCTGATAAACACATACAACAAACGTGGTTTTTCAAAGTTAAACGCAATTTTAGCGCGATTTATTTTTACCACTGGCGATATCTAGTGATAAACTGGCGTCAGTGGTAAAGATAAATGGAAACGTCCGTCTCGTCATTGCTTTCACGGATTTCGCTCGGTTCAGAGTTTATTTTAGGGTTCCATCCATACCCAATTGTAATAATGGTACGGAACTCTTAGTGCGCGAGTCCGACCCGCACTTGTATTAAATTCAGCACCCTACAGGATTCGAACCTGCATCACCTGTCATTGTGTGCACAACCACCTACATATATTAAAACTAAATTAATTATAGTAATTAAATATTTTTTATACAAAACGCAGTGACTACTGTAATTAATCATTTTAATGCTATATCTACGTCTTAAATAATTACAATTTACCTATTTTAATTAAATTAAACTATACCTATACCTACTTACCTACGTTGTTTTACATAAAGAATTTTGAAAATGATTAAATATCTTGAATTTTTGGGGTTATTGTAAGCTTGCCACAGAAGACATAACTAATATCATAGAGCGCTGTTTGTCTAGCTAGTGGTAGATACTCCGACTTTCATGCAAAGGGCCGTGGGTTCGAATCCCGACCGACCGCGTACTAATTTTGGGTACCTACACTAATAACATCGCTCTTACGGTGAAGAAAAACATCGTGAAGAAACCGACATGTCCTAGGACACACCACGGTCCGAAGGCATGGGACATTCGCCAGTCCGGAGTAGGATCCCGTGGCGTCTTACTGCTTAACCCGTCTTAAGAAATCACGTACAATGGCCCAATTGTGAGGCTAACGGCCGAATACAGAAACGCTACTCAAAGTTTGAGTTGTACTTAAACAAGTAAGCAGCTCTTAAACTTAAAAAATCCCATAGTAATTTTGAATTTAGAAGCTGCTCAATTATTTAAGTATCTCTCAATTTTTAAGTGGCTTTTCTGTATTCGGCTGTAAGTGCGGAAAAGGCTCAGCGAAACTAACTAAGGCATGCATATCTGCTTTTACCGAACTACCTCAAGAAAGATTACTAGTTTAGGACGTGGCGAGATTACAATCACCCTCACATTATTTTTGGCACATTTAATGACCAGTATAACGGGAACGCCGAAATTGCTTTTTGAAAAAGCATCTGTTAACAAAAATACCTAGTACTGTAAGTAATTAAACGTGTAGGTAACTTTAAAAAACTTAATATAAGTTATAAGAATTTTAATCTTGCCAATTTAAGCGTTAAGGGGGCAGTTCTCGTGTTTTTTCGTTTTTCTATTGGGATCGATTTAGTTATTTATTATCTTGTTAGTGGACTGTGAAATTTTGTTTTTGGGAACAGAACGGTCGCCATCATGTCCCCGGCTATGGCACGCAAGGTAGGTACCGTTTCGTAGGTACCGTTTCCATGTTTAAAACATAGAACTGGACTGGTCTTTATTAGAGACTAAAAAGATAAAGGTCGTCTGATAGTGATCCATTTCAAACTCGTCTCTGACGGACGAGATGAGCCAGTTCCAAAGCCGAACTGTTCGGGAAATTACTTACACACCTTTAAAAAAGATAATTCAAAATTCGAACGTCGTTGTTAGAATACCCACATCTAGGTAATCTAAGGTATAAAACAAGCTGAGGACATCTTGCCGTTCAAGGCCAAAGACCGTTTCCAAAAACAAATTTGCAAAGTGAACTAATAACTAAACCAATCCCAATGGAAACCGAAAGCCTTGAGAACTGTCCCCTTAACCGTGCTTCTTACATCCATATCTATAGACGAATCTGAGTTATTACTTTGGCTAAGCAATGCCCTGTCTCGCTCTTATTAGTGATTTTAACGTCGGCGAAAACGTGACAGACACACTACTTAGACAAGCCATAGTACTTACTTAGTCATTAAATACTAGTGCGTCTATATTATATTGTTGGGTATAAACGTGGTTTCGCTTTCATCATGTTTTTCCATCAGCCTATCATCAAAATGCCGAACAGCATAGTAATTTTCGATTTCTTGCAACGTCCTCCCTTCAATATCGGGTAGGAATTTCCACAAAAATACACTGCAAACTAATATAACTGACGCATACACTAAAAATGTCCCCCACAAATTGATATACTTGAACAAATATGGTGCGAATTTCAGTGACGTTGCATGTAGTATACTCGTGTTGATTATTATTAGAGCTCCTCCCATACCACGGTATTTTACTGGCATCAAAGAAGATGTTATAGGATACGTGGTACATGTCAGACCACCGTCAACAGTAAAATTATAAATTATGAAAAATATCAAACATATTATCGAATCTTTCGAAACGTACCCCACTTTTTGTAAGACAAGTACTAAAGAAGCACTTAAAAGACACACTATTAAAATGCAACTTGTTCTCAACATTAGGGTCTTTTTGTTAACGAATTTGTTAATTATTATAAAGGAGAATATACCGAGAGGATACGTCCATGGCATGATTAAACCAGCATAATATTGCGCTGTTACATTTTGGGTCGATTGCTTAAATATATCCATGGCATAAATTATCATAACTAGTATCCCAGACCAATACAAAAGACAGTCTAAAACAAATATATGCAACGCTGGGATGTAAAACTCTCTATCAGTTAGCATTGTCCAGAACTGTCTGATCGAAAATTTGGCCTTCTTTCTGTTTAATACAAAATTTTCTCTTTGTTTGACTATTAAATTTTCCAATTCCTTACTCGATTCCGTATCGGAACCTCTGAGCCAAACGAATGCTTCTTTACACTCTGTCACCTTCCCTTTATACGCCAACCAGTAGGGAGATTCTGGCCACATTGACGCGAGGACCATTGACAACCCAATCAATGTAAGCATCAGACCAGCGACGCTTTTCCAATGTAGATAATTAAACAATATGCCGCTCAAAGCCATGGTTATGGACTGACAGAGAATATAAGCTTGCATGAAAAGCTCCCTATATCTTGGAGCGACCATCTCGCTCATGCTCAAGAAGCTGATTACGACTATACTGTTGGTACCAAGTCCTTGGAGGCATTCGCTGGTTAAAATCGCCGCTACGTTTCTAGCAGAAATCGCAACTATCCAACCTGCCGCCAAAATAAGGCACGCTAGGAGAAATCCCGATTTTCTGCCGCGCCATTGCATGAAGCTGGGCATCAGAATACTTGGTATACCAGCTAAGCCATTGACTGAACCTAAAACAACAATGTCAATTAATATACCATTTAGTTTATATCGCCAGGCATTCATAAAAGTATGGCGTAAATAGAAAGGTGCCATCGATAAATTCCGGGAAATAATGTATATAAATTAAAGATATTTTTCGGTTTTAATCGCGTGGTGTTTATTACTTTTAGCATTGTTTCGACGCTCCACATTTCGAGACCTTTACAGGTCACTTCTTCAGGATTGACTGAGATGTGATTTGTCATTCCAATGTATTAAAAAGTTACTGTGAAACGACCGTCTCGAAACGTTGAGCGTTGAAACAATGCTAAAAGTAATAAACACCACGCGATTAAAACCGAAAATGTCTTTAATTTATATCCAACATCGCGAAAACAGAAAATCTTATATATAAAATTTCCATGTCACAATGTTAGTTACCGTACTCCTCCGAAACGGCAAGACCGATTTTTACCAAATTTTATATGCGTATTCAGTAGGTCTGAGAATCGGCTACTATCTATAATTTATAAGGCAAAACAACGTTTGCCAGGTCAGCTAGTAAATCTATAATAATGGATGTGTTTACTCGCTCGGTCCTAAGTATAATATGTTTAGTAAAATGTACCATTGTTTACGTAAACATAAGACAGGGAAGGACAAGCGCTTTGCTTATTTTTGCTGACGAGGAAAATAGTGGTTAACAATTGCAAATAATTTGGTTACGTAATTTTGAATGGCCTCTTAGTAGGTAGCATAACTCGGGAAACATGCTTTAGAAATGGTTCACACACACAGCCGAAATTAATAGTTTCAATTTCTATGTATCTTATGCAGTGCCGTAACTAGCCTTTTATGCACCCGGTGCGAGCTTTCAAAACTGCGCCCCTGAAAAATGCTCTAACCAGGCGGCTCTGATTATCTCGGCTATCGGTTCCATACATAAACCATCACAACACGTTTAGCTCGGTAATTCTATGTTTTCAATGTATAGGGAAATCAAACAAATTTATAAAGTTTTGAAACTTTGGTAACATATACCTTTGGATGTGGTCTTCAAGATCCACCACTCTCCCCCCCCCTCTCCACCGCCGCTACTCCCCCCCTAACCGTCAAGTTTGTCCAAGGTAACAGTTATTTCACTTTTTTGGGAAAACTATAATATATATGAAAGAAGTGTTAGAAGATAAAATGATCCTCATTAAATCCTGAACAATTATGTCCTATGTCTTGTTTTGATAGGCTTGATGGTTTTCGAGCTGTGGCCTGTTTGGTTTTGGAAAACTTGACAATCTATACATGTAATAAAATTGTGACTGAGCGATGTCTGTTGTAGAATATATTCAAATAAATAAAATTTATGGGCACCTATTGAAGCAATAGAACTTATTTTCATGTTTTTCTACTTGTCCGTTTGTTTGTCTGTTTTTAGTTTGTCTATAGGTCTGTGGCTATGTCTACGTGAATCGGAAAAACGGCTCATCCGAATGCAACCAAATTTAGTTTTAAGATAGCGTTAGACTTCGATTAATATATACGCTATTTTTTATCCGGACATCAAGTCCGGTTATCCGAAAATTAAATCCGGTTATCCGCAAATTATATTTTCTTCTTCTTTTTCATAATTAATCTAAATTTTGTAACGAAGAAGTATGTCAACACATGATTTCCGGATATCAGAAAATTTTAAAAACTACGGAAGAATATAGCTTCGGAGTACGATTATACTTCGAACGTATAGACTTTTCTTTATCCGGATATCATGTCCGATTATCCGGCATTTATGTCCGGTTATCCGGAAATTATGTTTTTTTTTCTGCTTTACCATAAATAATTTGAATTTTGTTCTAAACCAATATGTCAAAACATGGTTTCCGGATATACAAAACTATTGAAAGTTTCGTACTGTTTGTTGCCCATAAATTGATTATCTATAATTACTGTATATTATATGTTTTACAGGCAAACAAATTTATTAAGTTTTGAAACTAAGGTGACTTATACCTTTGGGTGTGATGCTCATACATAACCCACTACTCTCCCCCTCCTTCCACCTGCCGCTACACTCCCCTTTACCTTCAGAAGTCACTCCCCGTCACCTTGGTTTCAAAACTTTATAAATTTGTTTGTCTGTAAAACATATAATATACGGTAATTATATGTAATCAATTTATGGGCAACAAACAGTACGAAACTTTCCATAGTTTTGTATATCCGGAAACCATGTTTTGACATATTAGTTTAGAACAAAATTCAAATTATTTATGGTAAAGCAGAAAAAAAACATAATTTCCGGATAACCGGACATAAATGCCGGATAATCGGACATGATATCCGGATAAAGAAAAGTCTATATGTTCGAAGTATAATCGAACTCCGAAGCTATATATTCTTCCGTAATTTTTAAAATTTTCTGATATCCGGAAATCATGTGTTGACATACTTCTTCGTTACAAAATTTAGATTAATTATGAAAAAGAAGAAGAAAATATAATTTGCGGATAACCGGATTTAATTTTCGGATAACCGGACTTGATGTCCGGATAAAAAATAGCGTATATATTAATCGAAGTCTAACGCTATCTTAAAACTAAATTTGGTTGCATTCGGATGAGCCGTTTTTCAGATTTACGTAGACATAGCCACAGACCTATAGACAAACTAAAAACAGACAAACAAACAAACGGACAAGTAGAAAAACATGAAAATAAGTTCTATTGCTTCAATAGGTGCCCATAAATTTTATTTATTTGAATATATTCTACAACAGACATCGCTCAGTCACAATTTTATTACATGTATAGATTGTCAAGTTTTCCAAAACCAAACAGGCCACAGCTCGAAAACCATCAAGCCTATCAAAAAAAGACATAGGACATCATTGTTCAGGAATTAATGAGAATCATTTTATCTTCTAACACTTCTTTCACATCTATTATAGTTTTCCCAAAAAAGTGTAAAAACTGTTACCTTGGACAAACTTGACGGTTAGGGGGGGGCGTAGCGGCGGTGGAGGGGGGGGGGAGAGTGGTGGATCTTGAAGACCGCATCCAAAGGTATATGTCACTAAAGTTTCAAAACTTTATAAATTTGTTTGTCCCAAAACATAGAATGACCGTACTAGTTACGCACTAGTGTGAACGTTACCATACTAAATGTATGAAACCGATATAATCCACCTTTACATGTGTTGTTGTTTCAAGATCGCTTGAAAAATGCGATATAGATATAGATAGTACAGTAGGGCGCGTCTACACCATGTTCGCAATAAAACAAAATGTACCTACTAGCTACCTTGCATGAGATAATATTAGATACTAGTCTGGTCATTTCTGCGCCCCTCCAGGGTCTGCGCCCTGTGCCTGGGCACTGCTGGCACCGCCCTAGTTACGGCACTGATCTTATGTATGTACATACATGTGATCGCGGGCTTTGAGCTTTGAATGAAGAAATTTTGTAATGAAAATAACCTAACACCCCCCGCTCCGCCTACCATGTTGCCATGATTACCATGTAGCTACATGGTAACCATGGCAACGTGGTACAAAATAAAAAAATAATTATAATTGCATAACTTGATAAAAAATGCTATGCAATAGCTTTACCGCGGCAGTCCCCGAGTGCCACACGTTTTTTTTTTATTTATTTTAATACTGACCAATCCAAGTAGAAGTTTCGAAATCGAGTTCTATAGAACTGTCAGAAGTGTTGGTCTTCAATTGGTTGAGTAGTACGGAGGGGTATATGACGGCGCCACCGACTGATAATGCGGCCAGTAAAGTTGCTCCGGCCACGAAGAACTTGAAACAAATAAATAGATACCTTTAGGGTCGTTCCTAACTCAATAGTGTGACAGGGATAGCGCTAGCGAATTTCGGATGTGTAAAAGAAGGACGTCAACCAAAAACTGCCACTATTAAGTGGGATTGGGCGGGTCACGTCAGTCGTATGCATCCCGACCGATGGGCTAGGATCGTCACGCAATGGGTGCCAGAAGACGGACGTCGGAATCGAGGCAGACCCTGAAAACGGTGGCGTAACGATCTTGATGCATTTGACGGAGATTGGCTAAACCTGGCCCAGGACCGGACTGCTTGGAAGGATGTTAGGGAGACCTTTGCCCAGCAGTGGGACAATATAGGTTAAAAAAAAAAAAAAAAAGAAGGACGTACGATGCGACTATGCGAAATTTTAGAGCAAAAAAATTATATATTTGCTACTTACATACAAGTTAACTAGACAGTTTATCAAAAAATGTGTTTAGCATTATCAAGAACTTATAATTTTGTTATATTGGGTGAATTATTTGAACCCGCCTTCAGGGATTCCTAAACAATAAGAAACTAGCAGAGTTCCGCGGTTTCACCCGCGTAAGTCCCGATCCCGTGGGAATATCGGGATCAAAAGTAGCCTATGTTATACTATGTTACTCAGGGTGAATGTAGCTTTCTAATAGTGAAAAAAATTTTGAAATCGGTCCAGTAGTTTTTGAGTTTATTCATTACAAACATACAGACACACAAACGCACATACACACAAACACACATACACACTAAAATACAAATCTTTCCTCTTTAAAATATTAGTGTAGATTACATAAGATATTAGCCAAAAATCTAGAAAAGTGTTGTTTCCCCGATTTTGACTAAAACAAAAAAGGCATTTCTCTCGATTTTACCACACTGTGTTCCAGGATTTGATCTTTATCATCAACACTATCGATACTATTGTCCGTGTATCCCTGGTATAGAATAGGGTTACACCATCTCTTTCCGTGGGTGTCGTAAAAGGCGACTACGGCATCTGAGGGAGACTAGCAAACCTTAAGTTCTCCCCGCGCGGTGGCGGGTAAACTGCTTGGTCTCTAAGAGGGTTTGTGTCAGGCAGGCGGCCGACTGTAAAAGTATTGCCAAATCTATTTGCAGTAGGTATAGTCAATGATGACTTACCTACTGTGCCGACCCCAAATTATTTTGGGTTTTAGCGGACCCCGGGCTCCCATCAAGGATGCAACCGGGAACATCGCTCAGATGAGATGAGGCTATCGATCGATACAATAATATAGGGTGTTTATTTATTACTTATTGGCAATTGGTAATGATGACCCTAGTATTTAAATTTTCAATAATCTAAATATGGCTTTTTAGTTTTTAGTCAAACTAAAAAGCAACTGCTTTTGACACTTTTCGCTACATCTTAAAATTTATTTATTTATTTTGGGGGAACCAACAGCTATTACACAAATATAAGTATACCTACATTATAGAAATGGAGAGCCAATTAGAGGTTCCCACGAATAACATTTAGGATATCCCCTGACAACCGGTTTAAATGGTTCACCCTGTATAAAGGCTTGATAATGATGATGACGAACGACAATGATGATAAGTTACTTATGCATTGTTTAGAATAATATAGTTTAAAATTATACCTGTTTAAAAAATGGAGGTGTGCGTTCCATGGCTACGTTTGTTAACAATTAAAGATTATCTAGACATTTTGTACCTAAACAGTGGCAATTAAATAGTGTTAATTCATTATCTTTACAAATAAAAAAACGGTTAAGTGCGAGTCGAACTCGCGCGCCGAGGGTTCCATACGTATGCGGGTTTGTAATTGAAGCCCAGCAATCAAAGACTTCTGGGTCGAATAAGCGCCCATACAACAGGAGGTTGTATGGGCGCTTATTCGACCCAGAAGCCGAGTTACGCTGGTTTATTAAGTTTTGTATGGGAACGCCCTTGTGCGCGGAGTGGTGGATAGCGAAACAACTTTTAAAAATATTCTTGTTGTCCATCACTGTACGACATCGACAGCGGTAAACCTTTCTAATTATCAATCAATTTTGATACCTCTTGGACCTCTTATACACATTGGGTGTTGTGCGCGCGCTTAACTACATCCCCTAATTTAAAGGGTAGAGGGTGAATTACTAAAAACATTGATTTTCTGTATTTTATTATTTATAAAGAGTTGTAGTAGTACCTCTAGCATAAAATTTGCGAAAGTCTCATACAAATAGCCATAGGGTGTCCCAGGCTATAAGGGGTAAATTTTTTTTTGCGATTTTCGATACGCATACCCTCTATATTTTTTCGATATGATCCTAATTACCTTAATATGAAATATTATTACGATCGAACAAGGATAAGCCGTGCCGACTTGACTTTGAAGTTTATCTGAACAAATTAGTACTGCGGAATAGAGAGATTAAATTTAGAAATCCAAAAAACTAGTTAAAACGAAACCAAAATCTGCTTTTCTTAATTATATTATTTAAATGACCTATTCAAAGGTTTTTTTTTTCATATTTTATCATCATCATCATCATCATCATCTGAGCGATGTTCCCCGTTGCATTACTTTAGGGAGCCCGGGCTCCGCTTTCCTGCTTTTGCGTCTCCGCTTCGCATGATTTTTGGCATTTCTCTTCTCTGTTCCTGTAGGAAATAACAGAAGTTAAATGTTCTTTTAATTTTCCTGCATCTAGAGCAGGCAACAGCTTTCCATCCTAAGAACCATCACGACATCAGGTACCTCATCTTGAAAATCAAGTTTTTTCGGTTCTGGACGTTCTTTTCGTTTGCCATTACTAAGTTTTCAGTTACTAATAGCAAATTCGTCAACGTTATGACCCAGAGCTTCGATAGTGACTTCAAGAATATATACTGAATCCCTCATGCTCAATTGACATCTATCTAAAGCGACTACTAATTTTGGGGTAATGAAGTCTTTTCTCATTGATATTTTGACAGATTTGAGCTGCTCGTATGAGACTATAGTCCTCAAATATTCTTCGGCTACCAAGCTCGTACTAGAATAATATCACGTTATATCGTTAAAGGTTTTGTCGATGACTTAGACGTGAGAGAATAATTTAAGTCGCCGAATCTTGTTCGTTTCTCCTAATCCTTCAATATTTTATCAACTTTAGCAAAATTGTGGAAAATCTAAAAGAAAATCATATATTCTTGAATACTTGTTGAGTTGCAATTCATCGGCGTGTGCAATACCAAATAAGTTGTTAAAATTACTTTACAAATTACTCCCAACGCCGCTTAAAACTATCTTTACTTTTCTTAGCATGTTTGTCTTGCCAAAGATGGTTATTTTCTTTTTACGCAGTTCAGTAATGATTTGGTAGATATTCTTGCCTTCTCCTAGAATAAAATGCACTCACGAATAGTAAGTTTCGCACTTTCATTGACAGATATATGAACTTCACGGATATTATAGGTAAGTACAACAAAACTGCTAAAACTTGTCTATTTGAAGGGTGTTTGGAACCCGTTATCTGGATGTTTTGAGATTTCTAATAAAAATATATGTATTTTTGGAGCTACGGAATTATACTGACATGTTGGACGATGAAAAATAATGAGTCAAACAAAATCAAAGAGCTATTTTTATCTTTTCGATACGAAGAGCGCGATCAACTTGGTAACTTCAGAACAATTTAGTACTGAAACATTGCGATGCAAGTCGGCACGGGTTACCGTTGATCAAATTGCATGAAATTTAACCTACACTAGTTTTGACATGATACAAATAAATTAAGAGGGTATGCGTTAAAAAATATCGACTTTTAATTTTTTGGGACACCCTAATAGCCATCCCTTAATTTTAGGGGTTGGGGGGTGAAAGTTTCAACTTTTAGAATTGTTTAGTTGTTTGTGTGCTAATACCAACCTACATACCAAATTTCAGCTTTCTAGGACTTCGGGAAGTACCATTTGAATTTTGATGATCATCAGTAAGTGAGTCAGTCAGTGACGAAATCGGGGGTTTTTAGATATCAATTAAATCTAAACTATAAGAGCTATGTAATTGAAACTGTGTATTTTTATTAAGTCCTATATAGACATTATACCCCGTGAATTACATTCATCTGGTATATTCCAAACCCAAGTTATGAGGGTTCAAAATACAGACGAAACCTTTCGAGAAAAGGTAGGTATTGCCCGTACGCTTCGCTGGCTCGTCTTGGCGGGGGCACTACCGTGCCCCCAGATATTAAGAGGCCTTACAACGTCAACGACCTTGAAACTGAAAATCCCTGTCGGGCTCATCGAAAATTGTTGATTATTTCATGACGGAATGTCGTAGAACTTTTTTTTGTGCACAGATTGTAGGTGACATTGTTTCCTACATTTTGGTGTAGTTTTAAGACAAGAACCTCCTATTGGTGCAAAGCCTATCCAAATTTTAGACAAAAAATGTCTGATTTGGCTAAAATGTCGATAGGCTTCAATACGTTTCGACATATTTGTATGGAAACTGCACTAAAATATCGGAAACAATGTCGCCTACAATCTGTACACAAAAAAAAAGTTCTACGACATTCCGTCATGAAATAATCAACAATTTTCGATGCGCCCGACATGGATTTTCAGTTTTCCGGTACAGGGCCCTTAAGGTAGAAAACTAATTTTTTCATAATTTATTTTGGTATTAAGTTTGTATGGAAATGGTAAGAGTCGCCGCGTTCTTAATGTTTGGGACATTTGTAAATTAATATACTGGCTACGTTTTGCGACATTACAGGTTTTCAATTTTTTTTTATTTAGAGAGTAGGCCGTAAACAAAGTTTGTTAGTGAAATTTCCGTAAGAACGCTCAAAAAACGGATGAATTAAAAGTTAGAGTCTGACCAGTGAGTCGTGGCAGTGAAAAAAAGCGGAAATTTTAAAAAATCTTAATAGTAAGAAATCATAGTAAGAGTAGTAGCGTTTCCCTTTTGTATGTTTAAAAGTAAAATAATAAAAAGTATCAAATCTATTTTTCTATGTATCGTCATGACATCACAGTCACAGTGTTGACACATGAAGATTTTTTAAAATTGCCGCTTTTTTCTACTGCCGCGACTCACTGGTCAGACTCTAATCGAAATTCTAATTGTCATGCAACTAATCATTGTTTCTTTGATTATTTTTTATTAACTGAAATCATTTTCGGTTCCCAAAATCGAAACACAGTACCCCTAACTGCAATTCAAGTTGCTGAAGTTGTGGTGCTTCGAAGTCAAGAGCGAACACAGCAGGAGATGGCTTATTTTTTAAATGTATATTTCGATAATTCTTTTTTTTGTGGTGAGCACTATTTTTTAACTAGTGCTTAGTAGTGGCTAGATTGCGCTGTGAGTAACGAAGTGCAATATTTTTTTTTTTTTATTCCAGGAACTGAACGGTTCGCTCATAACCCGGGAACTGCGCCGCGGCGCCGAGTACGACTATATGAAGCGATACGGGGCCGAGTGGAAGGAGTCTAGGGCGCAGCACGAGACGGCTGCAGCGTTCGACATAGAACATTGCAGATTCCAGGAACTTATCGATAGTAAGTATTGTTATTGAGACGGGAAGGTTGCGGGTTCGATCCCCGCCGTATTTTTATTGAAATACTTTCAAGACTGTTGGCACAGTAAAAATCTATAATATATCACAGTGCCACGTGAGCGTTTCCTCGCTGTAGTGAAGTAAAAAAATGTGTGTTTCACTCGGCAGCAAAATTATTTTGCATCTCGTACCTTTGAAACCCTCGCAACGCTCGTGATTAAATCCTACAATGCTTCGCTTGCTCTGCAGCCTTGCATAACAAATAACTATTGTTTTCTAGAATACGGCCTTCCAGACGACAGTCTACTGGTAAAACCACCGAAAAATGTCACTCTAACATCACAGCTACTAGAAATCACTCTCGCAGACGAAAATGGCAACACTTTCAAGAAGAAATTCCCAAACACGATGGCCGTTCAGAAACTGGTAACCCTGGCGCAGAGATTGTTCACAAAATTCGGACATATCGGCACACCGAAGCTTTATTTACTCGATGAGACTATGAAAGGGGCAGAAATATGCCTGGACAATAATATGAAAGACTTGATGTATTTTTCGATTAAAAATGGCGACAAAATCTTGGTACGTTTCAGGTAATTTGTGATGGCAACATTGATTTCAATGTATTTTTTTTCAAGCCATAGATACCTATTTATATTGTTACCGTCAGAATCGCTGGCTGCCTATAACAATGTCACTAAGAGTATATTCAAGAATTGCTATTTATTTGCTAGTGTTATTTATTATAATATATTCTGAGAATTTTAAAGGTTTTTTATCAGCCATCCTGATATCAACTTGGCTGGTTGCCTCTTTGTTCAGCAATGAATACGCGGAGTTTCTGAAAGTGGGATATACAGGGCGAACCGTGGCAGATTTATAACTTATAATATAACTTAAAATCTAAATACTTTTTTGAACTTCGCGCGTTCGATGCGGCATTCTTGCGGATTGTTTAGTCACGATGTCGCAGCGGACGAGTGAGCACCGCGAGTTCGTAGTAGAAGCGTACTTCAAGGGCAATGATTTGTACACTATTGACCGTCGACGATTTGTACATTACAATATTCGGCGTTTAAGTGAATGACCGAGTGTAAATTTAATAAGGACGTGGGTGCTGAAAGTTCGCGCTACAGGTTCAACCGTGAACATCTCAAGGCCAGGTCCTAGCCGAACGTCAAGAATGGAAGAATATGTTCAACGTGTTGAAAGCATTTGATTTATTGGGATGTGATGAAATTGAGTAGCCGATTTAGTGACATAGAGTGGCACCCAGATCACCGGATCTTGACCACATGTTTTTTTAACCTTAGGCAAAAGTTTATGACAGCAACTCAATCAATATTTCGGAATTAAAAAAACGATGGAACGAAGTTCCTTTCTATGAGAGAGAGAGAGAGACAAACAGAGAAACACGCGCACGCCGCACGGCTTACAACTATAGCAAAAAGTGTCGTTACAACTTCGGTCTTAATTTTTTCCGTCTAGCCCCCTTTCGCAACGCGCAATAAGGAACTTGGTTCCAAAATAAATTATCGTGCGGGAAGTGGACGCTATTTCGCGGTCATTATTGCAACGCGTCGCTCGGAATAATGTTGAAACATTTCGTGAATGTGTATCCCGCGACGGTTAACATTTAGATGCCATAATTTCCAAAAACTAAAATCCGCATGTGTAATCTTTAATTTGTTACGTAAAATATGTTATTTTTTTTCATCCAACATCTATTTGTTTCATTTATAAGTTGTAAATCTGCCACGGTACAAATAAATGTTACCTATTTGCCACTAACCAGGTTTTAAGTTTCATCTGCGTATATACCTGCATTAAATACAAAACAATTTGAAATATTTAGATTGAAAGTAAGCGCCTGATAAATTTTAAAAGCAAATAACACTAACGCATGATATAGTTTATTTTGACGGTAACTTTCATTTACTGTGGAATATAGAGAGGTAACATAACATCACAAGTATTCTCATGTTTTAGGGTATTTATAAAAAAAAACTAATAATATATTTGACTTGGTCGGTTTAACTTTAAATCAAAGATTTTAGTGACGCTTCATCTCACTAATAAAATAATAAATAACAGATAGCGCTATTTTAATGAAATCCTAAATCGCACAAACGAAGTTTTTCCGCGAAATGAAATATGTTTTTGAAAGATTAATTGCGCCCGTTAGAATTTTTCCGGTAAATTACCTAAGCATGAAAAATAGATGTCTTCTCTATACATATTTATATACTAATAATAAATATTTAATCTCATTGTTTACGCCTCATTTTTACAAGCTTTTATTACCCAACTATTGCAAATGGAGGGTTATGTATGATATACTAGCTGACCCGGCAAACGTTGTTTTGCCTTATAAATTATAGATGATTAAATTTTTCCTGAATTTTCTTTGCTATAAACCTCACGGAGCCCGAGACCTTTCCAACGAATGCAAAACCGTGGAAATCGGTTCGTGCGTTCTGGAGTTATAGCGTCAGGAAGGAAAACCCGACTTATTTTTATATAGTAGACTAGCTGACCCGGCAAACGTTGTTTTGCCTTATAAATTATAGAATTTTCTTTGCTATAAACCTCACGGAGCCCGAGACCTTTCTAAAGAATGCAAAACCGTGGAAATCGGTTCGAGCGTTCTGGAGTTATAGCGTCAGGAAGGAAAACACGACTTATTTTTATATAGTAGATTATTATTACATAGCCAATGTTTCACCTATGTAAAAGTTTAAATAAAAGTATTATCTATTATTCGGTCACCAGCCAACAAGCCTAACTGCTTTATTTGGGGTAAGATAATGCTGTGTGCAATATTGTAAAATATTTATCAAAATCGATTGAGCTATTTACTAGACTGAAGGCTCTTTAAAATGGTTATGTCAAGATTTTGTAGTTATTTGGTACCTATGCATATACATTTTCACAGTCCTAGAAAGCTCTAATAAAAGTTATTACATACAAAAATCAATCAAAAGTTGTATGAAAAATGTCTCGCGCGATCTGGATTTATGCGGGTGAAGCCGCAGGGCACGACAAATAATTAATCATTGGGACATGCATACATACAGGGTGTTCCGTAATGAATAGATAATCCTGCGTAGATAATCCTGTGCGTATGCGGGGGGCAAGGCGTGGATCCACCCCCTGAATTTCAGTTTTCTATTCCAAGCCGCTAGAGCTCTAGGCCATTTTTTGTGAAATTTTGAAAATTTCACAAAACATGTGAAAATATTTTAAATGCAATTTACAAACACCATTATTAGGGAAAATATTAAAAGAAAAAAGTTGGTGCCATGACTTAAACTGATACCCATTAATGTGGGAAAAGAAAGAATTTTTCAAAATTTCACAAAAAATGGCCTAGAGTTCAAACGGCTTGGAATAGAAAACTGAAATTCAGGGGGTGGATCCACGCCTTGCCCCCGCATACGCACGTACAGGATTATCCACTCATTACGGAACAGCCTGTATATACTCGTAAGCTTTTTGTTATGTATGTGTTCTGAAAGTACCTGTTCCGAATATTTTTCTGAATAAAATTCTGATTTTATCTATTTTTATTTATTTGTTTTATTGATGTGATTCTAAAGCTAAACTATTATTCTGACTGAGCAGATGTCATATTCTCGTAATAAAATTATTTAAAACATAATTTAAATATCATTGCAGTAATAATAAAATTTTGAAAACCATTAATGTCGCAAAACGTAGCCAGTAAATTAATTTACAAATGTCCCAAACATATACACGATCAGTTCCCGAAAAAAAAACGATAATATTAAAATTCAATGTCCTGCCCATAGGTCCTGCCTGACTGATTGACTCATATCAATATCAATACTTATATCACCGCAGAGCTCAAACCGGGTGGTCCTAGGTTTGTATATTTCGGAGGATTTAAATGACTTTTCAACAGACTTCAAAAAAAGGAGGCAGTTCTCAATTCGACCGTATATTGTTTGTATGTGGATATTCACAAACTCCACAAATACTTATAAGTAAGTATGTTTTATTTTGTTTCTAATATGTTGTTGTTGTAACGGCTACACAAATAGGTAGGTACTTACATCTTTGGTGATAATTTCAACTGTCTAGCTACTACGGTTCATAAGAAACAATCTGGTTGCCGACGGACAGAAAGACAGCGAAGTCTCAGTATAATAGGGCCCCGTTTTGATCCTTTGGGTCAGTGATCCTGTTAAAACATTTCATTTCTCTGCTTTGGGTACGGATTCCTTAAATTTAGCAAGACATTTATTTTTCCTACGCGTTCCCGCCAAAACTCCCATTGGATTTTTTCTAGTCTATTATTTATTATTTATTTCGGTCTGAGACCGATATGGCCAATTTGGAATAGCCAGGGTCAAGTTTTAGAATATTTCAAGTTTCTTCGAAATTCTTTCAATTTCTATAGAATAGTTTTGGCGTCGTACATCTTGTACATCTTGCCAGTATCAAGTATTTTGCATGAAATTAGCCCGATCGGGCCTATAGTTTCAAGTCAGGGGCTATGGTAAAGCGGTGGCAACTTTACTAAAACCTTCAAGGATCTTCGGCGCGAACGACGGAAAGTTCATGTTTAACACTCAATTTTGTTTTCATTATACTTGTGCACATTCACGGAACTAAATTGAATAAGATTCCACCAAAATTACACAATTTAACCGAGTTTACAACATAGTTTAACGAAAATAAAATTGGAGCACGACATGTTGTCTCCGCTTTCCCGCCGAAAGTCTCTTTCTAGTCTATGGTTATGTATGACACTGACAGAAAGAAGCCCGTTCAAAATGGACCAGCTTTGTTCCACAGATATCATGGATGTCATAATCGGCTCTTCAAACTTCAAACAAGTTACACAAACTTATTTCAATCGCAAGTTATGGAATATTTATTATTCGATTAATTACATAATATTAAAGCCATGGTGTAAGTATTTTCGTCCTACTCTTGATAAGTTAAAAGATATTAAATGTTAAAGTTTCACATCTGGGAGTGTTTACACAAAACACCACCAGATTTCGTTACTTGTCTCGAATATCCATAAATCTGAATTTGTCAAACCAATGTGGCAGTCTTATGGCAGTTAGACAAGTCATCTTTCGGTCAATAAATCTTCTTATTTAAATAATTATTTTCTTTATAAATTCTGGACCAATACGTGGAATTCTGTACCCAGGGAGAATTCTCCTAAATGTGTAAAATAACATGTTTTAGGGTGCGTTCCACCAAACTATATTTGACCGCTTAAGTATTATACTATTATTTTTACTCTGTCCTGATGTCTGTGTTTTTATTTTAAGAAAATGTTGCCCATTTCTATAAGTATTAGTTATGTTTTATGTAAGTAACTATTTTACCGGTGCAAGTATTTTAGCCTTATATATAAATATTTGTATCTGGTCTGGGTGTCCCTCTATGTATAATATGTATGTATTTACAAAAGAAAGAAAAAATAAGTATTATTATGTCTCACAGAATTGATTTATTTTTATTCTAATAGAAAAAGTAAGTTTCAGCTTGGCTGGCATAGTGTTTGTGGCGAGTGGTCTAACGCGCTGATTAAAATGACCAGATTCGAACCTGCGAATACTGCAGTAGTCAGGGGTTCGATTATTTTTAACCAACTTCCTAAAAATGATGGAGGTTCTCAATTACTCGAAGACGGGTTGACCGATTGAGATAATTCTTTTTAGGGTTCCGTACCCAAAAGGTAAAAACGGGGCCCTATTACTGACTCTTCGGTGTCTGTCTGTCCGTCTGTCACCAGGCTGTATCTGAAGAATCGTTATAGCGATACAGTTGAACTTTGCACAGAAAATGTATTTCTGTAGCCGCTAATAAAACAAATACTAAAAACAAAATAAAACGAATACTTAAGAGGGGCTCCCATACAACAAACGTGATTTAGGTACCTAAAAATTAAAAACACAACGATACCGCGATGTATTTTTATCCCTAGCGTCATCTAGTGATGGAGTGATTGACTTGCGCTAGTAGTAAAATAATCTGTGACGATTCTATATGCCAGTATTTAATATATTTGGTGGGGGCTTATTGGAAGACAGAAAAAGACAAAAGAAATGAAAAAGAGTTGAAGTTTTATTTATTACTAGCTGCGCCCTGCGGTTATTCCCGCGTACGGCGTAAGTCCCGATCCCGTAGGATTTACGGGATCAAAAGTCCTATGTCCGTCTCCCGGTTCTAAGCAACCTTTCCACCAATTTTCAGCCAAATTGGTTCAGCAGTTCTTGAGTTATAAATGCTGTAACTAACACGACTTCCTTTTATATACTACTGCGCCCTGCGGTTTCACCCGCGTTAGTCCCGATCCCGCAAGAATATCGAGATAAAAAGTAGCCTATGTTTTATTCTGGGTCTCCAGCTATATTGTCCATGTATATTCCAAGTTTCATCGCAATCGGTTCAGTAGTTTTTGCGTGAAAGAGTAACTAAGTCACATACATACACCCATACATTACATACTTACATACAAACTTTCGCGTTTATAATATTAGTAGGATAGGATGGGATAGTAAGAAGTAGGATAGGATATAGCTGTGCCCGCGACTATGCCCGCGTTGCTCGAACACCTACCTACCGCTGTGCAAAAAACCACACTTCGGTCGTCCGTTTAAGTGTGTTTTTTTGCACAGCGGTAGGTAAGGTGTTCCGTTCAGTACTTATCGTATAAATTATTCAGATTAGTGTTCCTACTTTAAGAAGCAAGTCATGTTGTGGTAAGCCTGGGGAATCAAGACTATCATAAGAAAAACTTGTTCAGCGTCGTCCGTCGTAAAATTACACCTTTTTAAAACATAACGTCAGCGCAATCTAATTTGACCAGTAACGCTATCTATTGGGCATTGACGTAAAATTGTAAGAAAATAAGCTAGTAACACATGAACTTTTTAAAACGTAACGTTAGCGTGATCTAATTCTACCAGTAACGCCATCTACAAACGATAATGTCAGCGTTTTCTTATAAAATGTAACACCCATTTTACTCTGTTAGGGGATAAATTTCCAAAAAAATATTCTATCCACCTTTATCGATAACTAACAATAAACCTAATAGCCGACTTTTCTTTCATTCTAAAAACAAAAAGTTTCATACAACAGTTCAACCCTTATTTTACACCCTCAGAGGGTGAATTTCCAAAAATCCTTAGTTAGTGCCTACGTCCTAAAAGGAACCCCCATGCAAAATTTTAGACTCCTAGCACTTGTAGTTTCTGAGATTTCGTGATGAGTGAGTCAGAGATTTTCTCTTTTATTTAAATATATTCCTCTTCTCGTGATCTAAAAATTCTGCTGGTGCTGTAATTATTTCTTTTTGGTGCCTGGCCCATCCAAGGTATCAGACATTGGTTATTACATGGGAACAACACCCCATCGTCCTCCGACCTACTATACAGTTACAATAATATTCAGGTAAGGTTTGCCTTCCTGAAAGAACATTTCCAACTAATATGTAAACATAATATTTTTTTCTATCGGTTATGAAATAGTGGAACGCGTAGACGTTCCCCCAACAGAGCGATAGCGCGGGTCAACGAGTGCGCATAAAAAAAGAGTATTATTTTTCCCCTGAACAGCTTTCAGACTTTTTTTTATTAATAATACAAATAATACAATCACCACGAGAACTATACCAGCCAAGACGAAATTAAGCTAGCACTTCGTTTATTTTTCCAAACATTAAATAATAGTTTCTTACTTCATTCATCATTCATTACATTAATCATTACTTACATAATTTTACAAAAAAGAAACTGATATAAATAGAAATGGAAAACATTTTTATTGGATCAAAAACACATACACCGACAAAGTTAAAAGAATAGTGGAGTACTTTAGCGGTCAAAAAGTCAAATTTTAGAGGAACGCACCCTATAAGTCGTAAAACTTGGCGGAATTCCGCGATTTGATCCAGAATTTATAAAGAAAAGAATTATTTTTAACTACCTTTTATTTTTAACTAATCTTATGATTTATTTATTATAGCAGTTAGTCTAGTCATCAATCTGAATTGGTAAAATTACCAATTCAGATTTATGGATATTCAAGACAAGTAACGACATCTTGTTGTGTTTTGTGTGAACACTCCCAAATGTGAAACTTTAAACTCCAATATCTTTTAACTTATCAAGAGTAGTAGAAACTAACACCATGGCTTGAGTTTGCATAAATCAATTAAATAATCCATAATTTTATATTTTCCCGGGTCTTAATCGCGTGATTTTTACTTTTTAATTCTCTTACCTCGACGTTTCGACCATGTTGCAACGGTCTTGGTCGCGAGGGGACTGACCGTCCCGGGTCTTAATCACGCGATTAAGAGCCGGGAAAATATTAAATTATGAGTTCCAATCGTGTTAGTTTAAAAAGTTTATGAATAATCCATGTCTCGTAAATATCGATGGCTCATAAAATAAAATTAAGGTACCTAGGTACCTCTAACCCTCAGTTATAATTAGGAAAAACGCCGATCTTCATTCTAAATGCCACATAATGTTATATTCACGTGATATTGGCCCAAATTGCCTTTACATGCTGGCAGATAGGTCACATTCTTATTGATTCGAGGCTTGAGGACAAAGAGTAGTACAATACTGTCGGCGGATCTAGGCCCGTCTGAAGTTAGGCTTTCCGAAAATTGTTGTCCCCATATTCCCGCCATGAGCCAATGTAAATCAGCTCTAACTTTACAGATAGTACAACATGACACATCTTTTACAACATTAATATTTTCACCCGCATAAGTGCCGATCCCGCGGGAATATGGGGACAACAATTTTCGGAAAGCCTAACTTCAGACGGGCCTAGATCCGCCGACAGTATTGTACCTATAATAGTACGGAAACTCGAGAAGTGTTCTGCGCGCGGGGTGCGCGCGGGGTGCGCGCGGGGTGCGCGCGGGTAGGGGAGAAGGGGAGCAAGATCGTGTCAACATCGATCGTTCTCCCTAAGTCGAAGCACCATGGAGTTCTTCGACATCACTCGTCTCAAGTCAGTCGAAGTGAAACTGGAGACGGAATGGACAGGTACATAACATTTATTCTTTTCCTTGAATAAAATAGATTTGCATGCTCCCATTTCCAAAACAACTTTCGTAGATGCAGGTATATTATATACTATAGCCTTCCTAGCCATCTTTCTATGATGTAGGTGTATTATATACTATAGCCTTCCTTAATGAATGGACTATCCAACACTGAAAGAATTTTTCAAATCAGACCAGCAGCTTCTGAGATTAGAGCATTTAAACAAACAAACTTTTCAGCTTTATAATAAAAGAAGATAATCAGTAACTGCCCCCATTGTCCCTCTGTGTAATAGACTCTACAATAAATGCCAAAAGTTTGGCAATGCAATTCCTGCTTACTATTCAAATCCTACTAATATTATAAAAAGATTATAAATGTGAAAATTTGCTAGTATAATATGTCTGTATGTGACATTGTGACGCTAAAACTACTGAACCGATTGCAATGAAACTTTGAATGAAGAAGAGGATGAGGATGTCCGGCACACTATCGTCTCATAGTGAGACAGTTTCTAGAGACAACGCGTTCCCAACGAGAGAGTACTTTAACTCGTAGATTAGATGACTTGGCCCTATTTCATGGGCTCTAGCTGTTGCGCACACGATGTATTGGAAATAGGGGAGATGTTTTTGAACAAAATTCGTAATTAAAAAATATAAAAATATAAATGTCTCTATTTTTACTTTTGAATTTTCACTTAATTTTCCCCATAAGCCTGTTTTTTAAGAAGTTGGTAGATGCTTAGGCTACATGAAGTACACCGTTGTAATAAGCGAAGTCAAGAAAAGTTTTTGAAAGTATTTGAACTCCTAGATCCCTTTTAGTTTTTTTTTAAAACGATTTTAAGTTGACCTTTCGGACAACATGTTTTGATTTTCTTAACTTTGAGAGCCCATAACTTATTGTTTTTTCATTATTTTGGATTAACAATGGCTTCTATAGATCAAGGATACATCTGGGACCATAATCAAATAAAAAGTTTAAGCGGAAACATGTACCAAAAAAAATATAGAGGTAAAGAGGTAAAATTTGGAAAAAAATGAGTAAATCACAAAAATAATCATTAAAAAAAATGTAAGGAGTTAGGGTCTTTTCCTTCAATTTGTATTCTACAAATAGGTCCATCTACACGCCCACCAAGTTTGTGTAACCCTCCATCAAACACCCTGTATGTTCCATACGTAGCGAGTCTTTTCGTAGCGATGTTTCACATCTGTCAGACGTTCCGTGACGGCCCACATTTTTTCTTTATCTCGATATCAAGTTATAATTTTGGAGTTCGGTTTGAGACGCCTTGGTGGACGCGAGGTCCTGATTTTTATTTTCGTGAAACCTAGTTATATTGCGTGAAAATTGTTTAATTTTGCTGGCATATTTATCAATTTAGTTTCGTGAAAGATAACGAGTGTAGTGAAAATAAAATAACAGTGCTGAACACGGAATTATCGCGTTACAAACAGATGCTCACGTGGAGTTGCAATAAAATTCGCCACCATTTTTGTTGTACTCGCCTACCCGAATTCTAGAATAAGGTACCACTCAACACGTGATAATGGCCTAAATTGCCCTTAAATGCTGGCAGAAAGGCCATAAATAAAGAACCGAATTGAAGTTTATAACTTTGAATTAATTTATGTAATGATTTCTTGGAAACATTCATAGATGGGTTACTATTTTGAAGTAGAGTGCGTTTCATCTTTAAATTCCTATGCCGTCATGTTGGTAGCAAAACCAACCAACATGACGGCATAGGTAATTAAAGATGAAACGCACTATAGCAGCCTTTACTTTTACCATAACCTTGTAGATTTGAAGGCTACATGAAAACTGATTTTCCTCTTATTCACTTAGGGCTCAAAAATTTAGAAATTATAACGGAAACACACTCAGTGGATATTTTGTACTCTTTTCCAGTAATTGAAAGTACTGAAATGAATGATGAACACAACAAGGGTACCTCTAATGATGATGCAGGCAATATTCAAACTCAGACCGAGGAATTAAAGCATGAAGTAGGAAGTGGCGATGAAAACAACACCAAACAGATGTTAGACAATATTGAATGCCATAATTTACAATTGTTGTCTGATTCAGAATACATCAATGTGTATGATGATATGATAGACATTGATGATGTTAAATTGGACATTTCGGAGACATTAGACAATGTTGGAGGTGAAACCGCTGGTGAATGGAATGATGGAAGGAATCAGGCTTCATCAAGTGAGGATATACCTCTCTGACAAAGACTCAGATCCAGAAAGAGAGTCAGGCTGAATGATGACACCGAAGGTAAGCGCCTATAGTCTTTAGCAGATGTCATGTGTATTTAGGGTTGCCAGATACGGGCTTATAATTTCCTGGACATTTCTGGCTTTACAAACGAAGTTGGAGTTTTGGAGTTCAAATCCAACTACAAAAGTGCTAACATGTTGAACGAGCAATAGTAAAAATATTACAAAATTGACAGCGGTCTCTGCAAACCTCACTTTTTACATACTTTAACTTTATTTTCATTTCAATGCTAGCGTTATTTCATTAATTCTTCTTAGTTTCCTTCACAAGTAATTAAAAAAAGATAAAAAGGACGAAATTGTACAAATTCAGTATGAAAAGAGGTATTATGACTCTAACAATAAAACTTATTCGTAAAACCCACATATGTCCCGATTCCACTGGAATATCAGGATAAAACTAGCCCATATATTGATTAAGATCTTCAGCTATCTGCATACTAAGTTTCATTGCAATCAGTTTAGTAGTATTTGCGTGATTGCATTTGCAACATAAACATCCAAACAAACAAAGATCTAAGCTTTCGCTTATAATTTTCCAGAACAAGCAGACTATTTATTTCAATCACGCACAAACTACTAAACCGATTTCGATGAAACTTGGTATGCAGATAGCTGGAGATCTGGATTAATATACATAAATGCTCATTTTATGAGGACTAACGCGGGTTAAAATGTAAATTACTTGCGAAGTAAACTAGTAGGAGGTATTTATCTTAGATTAAAACAAAAACCTAAAGATACGGTACCTAGTCTCGGAAAATGAGACAATAAAACTGCGTCTAGCTGACGCACTAGCCTCAGTCGTATGTCGAACCGTTGCCGCGAGAGCACGTGCTGTCACACTGCGATTGTCTTTTTGACATCCATAAGAATGCCTTTTTGCTTATTTACAAAGCCTGAATCATTTTTAAAGACAAATATTTTAATAAGTATACAATAATTTTATAAAAATGGATGTAGGTGTTTCTAGCTCATTTTTCGAATACGCAATGTTAGAAAATATCGTATCTAAGTATATTTTTGTTTTGATCTAAGGTATTTATCAAAAAACAACATTCTCGTGAAAAGAGACCTCGAGACCGCTGAAATATGCAAATTTTCAACTCGCACTTAAGACCGAACTGTTTGTCTGATAGTATTCCTCAATTCCGGGACAGTACCTAAGTGAAATTACTGGACACGGGACAAAACGTCAAATTCCGGGACTTTCCCGGAATTCCCGGCAATCTGGCAACCCTATGTATACTGCATACATGCAACATAGACAAACGTTTTGTTATAACATTTAATACTGTAACTTGAAGAAAACAGTCCCTGCTGATGCATATTGTACTTATTTTATTATTTATGATCCATAACTAGCTTAGCCTATTGTAGGTACTTATGCGAAATTTTAGCCCAGTCTAGCTTTTGGTTTGAGCAATACGACATTACAATAATATACCTAAGTACATAGTAGCTGTCCCGGCGTACTTCGTATCGCCACTGCCCATATCAGTGACATGTCCATGTCTGCAAATGTCACCGTTATTAAAGAATAAACGAACTTCTTTGTCCTCGGGTTTCCTACACCATATCGGCTACGTGGCCAACTGCAAAGTCATACCCGGTGAGAGTCTCACTGCCCAACACCGTATCCTTGTCATGGATCTCTGTGTAAAGACCAAAGACAAACGACCGGAACCATGTCAGCGCCGAATCAGATGGTGGATGCTTGATGAAGTCAAGTCCCAGATGCTCGCCTCAGCAATCGGTGACAAATTAGCACATTTGCTGCTGCTGAAGGCGAATCGGTACAGGAACATTGGGACAGGATTCAAGTATCTATCGCTGATTCGGCGCGGTCGGTCCTCGGTATGTCAAAGGGTGGACGCAAGTGTGACAAGGAAACTTGGTGGTGGAACGACACAGTCCAGAGGGAGACTAGGGTGAAGAAAGCCCTCTTTAAAAAGTGGCAAGCGTCCAACTCTCCTGAAGATCGCGACGCGTACAGGTCTGCCAAACGTGCCACAAAGAGAGCGGTAGCCAGAGCCAGACGGGACCACTTACAGCCATTGTACCATAAGTTGGAAACGTCTGAGGGGCAGAAGCTTATTTATAAGTTGGCACGTTCTAGGATCAAAGCGGCACAGGATATATCCAAGTGCCGCTGTGTAAAAGATCCTAATGATAACCTGCTATGCGAGGACCTCGCGGTGAAGGAGAGGTGGCGCTCTTATTTCCACGAGCTGCTCAATAAGCAGTATAAAGAGGTGCAGCCACCGGAACTCCCTCCGAATCTAGGACTTGTGCCACTGATAACACCTGAGGAGGTGCGCAAGGCTCTTCGCTGCATGAAGAATCGGAAAGCTGTCGGCGCCGATG
Organism: Idaea biselata; assembly: GCA_958496205.1. Lineage (NCBI taxonomy): Eukaryota > Metazoa > Arthropoda > Insecta > Lepidoptera > Geometridae > Idaea > Idaea biselata. The sequence goes on from OY292395.1 coordinate 43,266,450, forward strand.
GAGTCCCCATCGAAGTATGGAAAGCTATGGGTTCTCGTGGTGTGGGCATCTTAACCAACCTTTTTAACCGCATACTCGAGACCGGCAGAATCCCCGCCCAATGGAGACTGAGTGTTATCACTCCAGTGTTATAGGGCAAGGGAAGGTGCAGGAGTGTGGAAGTTATCGTGGTATGAAGGTCATGTCCCACGCCATGAAGCTCTACGAGCGTATAGTTGACTCTCGGATCCGGCAGGAGTGTACTGTCTCGGAGGGCCAGTACCTATGGTTTCCGCCCCGGTCATGCTACCATGGACCCTGTTTTCGCCCTAAGGATCGTTATGGAGAAATACAGAACGAAGAATACGCCTCTGCATTTTCTGTTCCTGGACTTGCAGAAGGCCTTCGACTGTGTTCCTCGCGTGATGATCTGGTGGGCGCTGCGGTCCAAAGGGGTGCCTGAAACTTATATTGAACCATCAGGGACATGTACCAAAATTCCGATTCAGTGGTGCGAACTGCTGTGTTGGTGACACTAAATCTTTCCCCATTACAGTCGGAGTCCACCAAGGATCCGTCCTAAGTCCGTTTCTGTTTAGCGTAATACTGGACGCACTGTCCGTAATCATCCGAGACGCACACGAGCAGCCCTCGTGGATGCTCATGTATGCTGATGATATTGCGCTAGCGGACTCGGATAAGGGACGGCTTGGAAGGCGTGTAAATGCGTGGAAAGAGTCACTTGAGAACGGCGGTTTGCAACTCAACGTAGCGAAGACCGAATACTTGGCTAGCAATACCACACCTGTCTGCGTAGACGGTCACATGGTTGAGCGGACAGACCAGTTTAAGTACTTGGGATCTGTGCTTCACGAGTCTGGCGACATCGATTGTGACGTCAAGTCCCGCATTTCGGCAGCTTGGGCCAAATGGCGAGAGGTAACTGGTGTCATCTGTGACCCGAAATTGCCGGTTAAACTGAAGGGACAGGTCTATAAAACGATCATTAGACATGTCCTTTTGTATGGTAGTGAGGCGTGGCCATTGCTTGAGCGACATAAGCAGGAGCTGCGTGTCACGGAGATGAAGATGCTGCGCTGGATGTGTGGAGTGACGCGAAAAGACCACGTCAGAAACTCCCGCATCAGGGGCAGCCTTCATGTCCGAGACATTGCAGACAAACTGCAAGAATGCCGCTTACGGTGGTACGGCCACGTTCTACGGAAACCGGGTAGTTACGTGGGAAACAAATGTCTTGCTATGGCGCCCCCGCCCGGCCGCGGCAGATTGGGAAGACCCAAGAAGTGCTGGCTTGACGTTGTAAGATCGGATATGCGTGCAAATGGCCTCACTACACGGGATGCCGAAGATCGTGCGAAGTGGAGACGTAAAAGTGGGAAAGCGGACCCCGGGCTCTCTCGAGAGATGCAACCGGGAACAACGCTCGGATGATGATGAAGATGCCATATTTACTGGATGAAGCGGCATAAGCATGATATGCAGTCATTACTGTATTTTACTGAAAGCCGAGAGCTCAGTCGGTGTCTAAGAGTCCTCCTAGCTAGATGAAATTACAAAGCGCCCCCTAAGGCACTACACAACGCCCCCCCATTTTTTCTGGGTCTTTTACCGTCCTCCTATAGGCCTGCGGCGCCCACAAGGGGGCGTTATCGCCCACTTTGGGAACCCCTGCTTTAAGATATAACACGTTTTTAAGTTAAGTTTTTAATATACCTATACTGTACATAGCAGTGTTAAGTGTGAATAGTTGATTATTGCACTGTGTATCTCTGCGCTCGACTCGAGAGCCCTCTTAATAATATGAATGATACGTCATGTCAAGAGGAATGTGATGCGCCCTATGTTCATTGTTGATATATCTCACAGAACGTCCGCGTCCCCCATACATACGTCGAGAGGAACAGAAACTGATGGCATCAGAACACCTCAGCGGGAACACCGACCGACAAGCGAACAAACATCAAACTACTAACGAAACGACTTCAGAGGAACGTTTAAAGACACACTCTACTGATAAAGTGACGCAGTTTGTGTGCGATATCTGTCATCGCACATTTAAACTAAAACGTTATTTAAAACATCATTTATTGACACATGCAAGTGAAACCCCGTTCTCGTGCGATAAGGGTGAGTATAAATGTAATAAAAATAATAATTTAAATCAGCATATATTCACACATACTTTGGAAAAACCGTTTTCATGCGATATGTGTGATTATAAATGTAAGTTTAAAGGCTGTTTAAAATTACATTTATTGAAGCATACTGGCAAAAAACGGTTCTCATGCGATAAGTGTGATTATAAATGTAATGTTAAAGGCCATTTAAAACAGCATTTATTGACACATACTGGTGAAAAACCGTTTTCATGCGATAAGTGTAAATATAAATTTAATCAAAAATGTCATTTAAAACAGCATTTATTGACACATACTGGTGAAACCCCGTTTTCATGCGATAAGTGTAATTATAAATGTTCTAACAAACGTTATTTAAAACAGCATTTATTGAAACATACTGGTGAAACCCTGTTTGCATGTGATAAGTGTAATCATAAATGTAATCTGAAAAGCAATTTAAAACGGCATTTATTGACACATGCTGATGAAAAACTGTTTTCATGCGATAAGTGCGATTATAAATGTAATATTAGATGCAGATTAAAATTACATTTATTGACACATACAGGCAAATACCGGTTCTCATGTGATACCTGTGATTATAAATGTAATCAAAAATGTTATTTAAAAAGGCATTTACTTACACATACTGTTGAAAAATTATTTTCATGCGATGCGTGTGATTATAAATGTAATCATAGATATAATTTAAGATTACATTTATTGACACATACTGGCAATAAACCGTTCTCGTGCGATAAGTGTGAGTATAAATGTAATAAAAAAAATTACTTAAAACAGCATTTTTTGACACATACTGATGAAAAACCATTGTCATGCGATATATGTGAGTATAAATGTAATTATAGAAACAATTTAAAAATGCATTTATTAACACATACTGGCAAAAAACGGTTCTCATGCGATAAATGTGATTTTAAAAGTAATCATAAATTAAGTGTAAAACGGCATTTATTGACACATACTAGCGAAAAACGGTTCTCATGCGATAAATGTGATTACAAATGTAATCGAAAAAATAATTTACAACAGCATTTATTGACACATACTGGCGAAAAACCGTTCACATGCGATAAGTGCGATTATAAATGTATTCAAAATCGAACTTTAAAACGGCATTTATTAACACATTCTCGTAAAAAAGCTGTTTGCATGCAATAAGTGTGATTCTAAATGTAATCAAAAATGTTATTTAAAACCTTAGATGATAACAAAAATAGTAGATACGGTGTATTCTAACATTGCGTATTCGAAAAATGAGCTAGAAACACCTAATGCATTTTCAGAAAGTTATTGTATTTAAGAATGATTCAGGCATTTGTAATTTGTAAATAAGCGAAAAGGCATACTTACGGATTTGAAAAAGAGGGTATGACGCAAATTGACGTTCTCGAGCGATAAGGGTGAGTATAAATGTAATAAAAATAATAATTTAAATCAGCATATATTCACACATAGGTACTTTGGAAAAACCGTTTTCATGCGATATGTGTGATTATAAATGTAAGTTTAAAGGCAGTTTAAAATTACATTTATTGAAGCATACTGGCAAAAAACGGTTCTCATGCGATAAGTGTGATTATAAATGTAATGTTAAAGGCCATTTAAAACAGCATTTATTGACACATACTGGTGAAAAACCGTTCTCATGCGATAAGTGTGATCAGCACAGAAATACATATATTCCATATATACTATATACAGGGTTACAAGTTGAGTCGACCTAGATCCTTTAGGAAGTTATAGGTACCACAATTTCTAATTAATTTTACTATGAAACACCATAACCAAAAATTTCCGATTTTGATTTTAAAATTATCCCGTCTTTAGAAAATTTATTTTCAAGGGAAAGCCTAGCCTAGGAATAGCCTTGAGCTACATATAAAAATTAATAGAAATTTATCCCGTCTTTTTTTCAATTGGCCTAAGTTTGGTTGGGTTTCTATCATCTGATTTACGAGGGTTCATTCCATTCTCTTTCTCCATACAAACGTAGTTTACGTTTTCCTCCCTGGATAAAGACATTAGAGCAAATATGTTCATGCCATAAAACCTATATCTGTCATGTCTTGTCAATGTACGAACCTTTTTTTTTTCTAATTAAAATAATAAAAAAAAATAAAAAATTTAAAAAATAATTCGGAAGATGAATAGTCATACCAGATATAAGTTTTATGGTATAAACATATTTGCTCTAATGTCTTTATCCAGGGAGGTAAACGTAAACTACGTTTGTATGGAGAAAGAGAATGGAATAAACGCCCTTACGTGTGTTTGCTATTTTTCTGTAGGAGACTAGTTGTTTTATTATTATCAACACTAAAAGAAAATCGGCGTTTTTCCTTAGGAATTTTACCTGGGGGTTAGAGGTACCTTTATTTTATTGTATGTGCCATCGATATTTACGAGACATGGATTATTCAATTGATTAATGCAAACTTAAGCCATGGTGTTAGTATTTTCGTCCTACCCTTGATAACTTAAAAGATATTGGATGTTAAAGTTTCAAAAAAAAAAATGGCTTATACCAAATTGCTTTATTTACTAGAATATTACGAAAAAACTGGCACGATCATTCACTAGTTACTTATCTAATTGTATGAAATCTTAAAAATCTTTAGATTAAGTACATAACATAAAATATTGTATGCCTGTAGTGGGTAAGTGATTGTATCCAAAATATTTTAATTTAAGACCCCTATGTACATCACTTAAACAATAAATATTCTTGATTCTTGATTCACATTTGGGAGTGTTTACACAAAACACCACAAGATGTCGTTTCTTGTCTTGAATATCCATTAAGTATTATATCCGTTGTCTAGTCACCGTAACACAAGCTTAGTCGCTTACCACGGGGCTAGATGGCGCTGTGTGTTGTTCACAGAATTTATTTATTTATTTATTTATTTATTTATTTATTAATCTGAATTTGTAAAAACAATAATGGCAGTTGTGACCAACTGCCATTATTGGTTTTACAAATTCATCTTTCGGTCAATAAATCTTCTAAGTTAAAAATAATTCTTTTCTTTAAAAATTCTGGACCAAATCGCGAAATTCTGCCATGTTTTAGGACTAAGGTATAGGGTGCGTCCCTCTAAAATTTGACTTTTTACCGCTAAATTACTCCACTATTCTTTTACTATGTCAGTGTCTGTGTTTTTAATCCAACAAAAATGTTTTCCATTTCTATTTATATCAGTTATCTTCTTCTAATACATAAAAATACCATGTAACAATGTTAGTTACCGTACTCCTCCGAAACGGACGAACCGATTTTTACCAAATTTTATATGCGTATTCAGTAGGTCTGAGAATCGGCTACTATCTATAATTTATATAATAAGGCAATACGACGTTTGCCGGGTCAGTTTTTTGTAAAATTAAGTAATGATTAATGTATTGAATGATGAATAAAGTACGAAACTATTATTTAATGTTTCGAAAAAGAAACGAAGTGCTAGCTTAATTTCGTCTTGGCTGGTATAGTTCTCGTGGTAAAATTGTATTATTTACAAAAAAGTCTGAAAGCTGTTCAGTGGAAAAATAATATTTTTTTTTTATGCCCACTCGTCGACCCGCGCTGAAGCTCCGATTGACGTGACCCGCCCAATCCCACTTTAATATTGGCAGTTTTTGTACAGTCAGCATCAAAAGTCGATGACCACATTTAAAATTTCAAAATCGCTATACATCATAATATACCAAAATTGCTTATCATAACAAGCGCCATAATAGAATAAACATTTCTTAAGTTCAAAACTTGCTGAACACTACAAAGTCAAAAATCTCTGAACTCTCATTGTCAAAAATTACTGATCATTATATTTTGCAAAAATATCTTAACATCAAGCTTTACAAAACTGACTGATCAATAGCAAATCATTGTTCCGGCCGGATATCTAGTGTAATAATCATCATAATGTTCAAAAATAACTTAACATAATAAATGAACACAAGTAACTGAACATTAATTTATTTCGGCTACCTAGTATGTAAACCAGGGGTTCCCTTACTTATTTGAGACGCGCCCCCTTTCAACTTATTGTTCAGAAATTGACCCACTAAAGAATCAATATTAAGTTCTTGACATATGCGTTAATTTCAAATAATTTAATTGGTCGTATTAAACAGTCTGAAATGCATTTTCTCAGCGATCGTAGGTGGCCCGCGCCCCCCTGTAAAGGTCCCTGTGCCCCTCCTGGGGTGCGCGCCCCCCACTTAGGGAACCCCTGATGTAAACGTTTGAATGAAGCTGAACTGGGTATTGAAAAATCAGCTAGTGACTATTTTCCGATTTATCTAAATACCAAATTATGTCAATTATGATTATAAATAAATCTGAAATATACAAAGTTATTTTTGCTGTGGATAAAATAAAAAATCGTGTTTTAAAATGTCAGTTTAAAATCATGTGGGTATTTGGAAAACAATGTGCCAAATATATGATAAAATAAATAGATGTTAAAATAACCCGCAACCGCAATGGATATCCGATATACATAACTGACAATTAAGTGGAAATATTCTTTTAAAATTCGTGGGTAAATCTTTTTCCAAATACCCATAATAATTATTTTTATACCTGCACAATATTAGTTTTATCCACAGCCAATTTTTTTTTTGTTTATTTGAGATTTACTTACAATCATAATTTACATAATTTGGTATTTAGATAAATTTGAAAATAGTTACTATTATTATTAGAACGTTTACACACTAGGTAGCCGAAATAAATTAATGTTCAGTTACTTGTGTTCACTTATTTATTATGTTAAGTTATTTTTGAACATTATGATGATTATTACACTAGATATCCGGCCGGAACAAAGATTTGCTATTGATCAGTCAGTTTTGTAAAGCTTGATGTTAAGATATTTTTGCAAAATATAATGATTAGTAATTTTTGACAATGAGATGTTCAGAGATTTTTGACTTTGTAGTGTTCAGCAAGTTTTGAACTTAAGAAATGTTTATTCTATTATGGCGCTTGTTATGTTAAGCAATTTTGGTATATTATGATGTATAGCGATTTTGAAATTTTAAATGTGGTCATCGACTTTTGATGCTGACTGTACCTACATCAGCTATCCTGGTCTTTGAGCGCAAAGTGGTGTTCCGTACACGATCGATCCGCTTCACACCGAGCATGCTGCGCTCCATAGCTCTTTGGCAAACCTTGAGTTTGGACTTTTGAATTTCGGTCAGAGACCAGGTCTGAGTACCGTAAGTTAGGATGGGCAAGATACACATGTCGACGAGCTTCCGTTTGAGTGACATCGGAAGGTCGCCTTTCATAAACTCCTTCATGGATCAGTAGGCTTTTCAGACATTTTCGATACGGCGATCGATTTCTCGATCCTGCCTGTTTTCGAAAGCCACTATCTGGCCTAAGTAGGTATACTCGCTGACGTTGACATTGCCCATCTACCTCGACCCTACGTTTCGTGCTGTTGGTCATGACATGAGTCGTCGACCGATTCATCGCAAGTCCAACCTCGAGGCTCGCTTTGCTCAGATCGTTGAGCATTTTTTGGAGTTCGGATGCTGATGAGGCGAACAAGACGATGTCGTCGGCAAACCTGAGATTAGTTAGTCTCTTGTCACCGACGACGATGCCTCGCTCCGCCCATAACCGTTTCATAACTGATAGAAAAAAATATTATATTTACATATTAGTTGAAAATGTTCTTTCAGGAAGGCAAACCTTACCTGAATATTATTGTAACTGTATAGTAGGTCGGAGGACGATGGGCTGTTGTTCCCATGTAATGACCATTGTCTGATACCTTGGACGGGCCAGGCACCAAGAAGAAATAATTACCGCACCAGCATAATGATAATGAACCGTAAAACAAATTATGTGGGGTATCTATGGATAGGTCTTCAAAAATGATATTAAGGTTTCTAATATTATTTTTTTCTAAACTGAATAGTTTGCACGAGAGACGCTCCCAAAGTGGTAAAATGTGTGTCCCCCCCCCCTTGTAACTTCTAAAATATTGGAATGATAAATGTAAAAATTATATATATGATGTACATTACTATGCAAACTTCCAACGAAAATTGGTTTGAACGAGATCTATTAAGTAGTTTTTTTTAAACGTCATAAATCGTAAACCACAATTTACTATACTATACGTACTACCAGTAAGTAATGGGAGAAAAATAGTTTATTGGAAAAATAAAAAGCGTTTTAAAAAAAACCAGTTCATTTCTCGGTAATTGTACGATAATAAAAAACAATGCTACTGTTGATTATTGTAAAATAACATTAGGGGGCGTCCATAAATTACGTGAGATGTTTAAGGGGGGGAGTAAAATCTCATCTAATCTTACGTTGGTGAGAGGGTCTCGGCAAATATCACGCATTTTTTTCTGATTGAAACAAAAAAAAAATATACTATTTTGGTCCATTTAATCCAAATTGTACACTGAAAAAAAAATCCTGCTACCGGAGCTGTATTTTACTGCTCCAGTAACTCCCGCGTCGTAAACGCGTCGCTGATTGGTTGATTGACGCCATTACGCAAGATGGATTCTCTTCAATGCTCGCTAAAGCAGCTTGAGCACGCCCTCGGTTTCTAAAATATATATTTCCGCTAGTTCTTCATTGTGAGTGCTTCCTTGCTGGACTTTTATTCTTCCGCACCCCTGGGACAATCTGTGAATAATTTTCTGCGTGTTCTTCGGCCCGCACCTGGATTTCAACTTCATCTGCACCACGAGGCTGGACCGTTCAGTTGGTTGAAAAGGTACGTTGGCTTTCTCTGTATCCGCCTAGCCGTAAGAATTGTTGTCAGACACCAAATACTTTCCAGGTCTTTCCAGGTTTCAGTAGGTCTCACATGAGAACTCTTTTTTTCAATAACCTAACCCGCACCGCGTTAAAGACTTACCCTCCATGGTAACGCCATCTGGTGGGAAACTGTTACAAGCCCCACCATAGCGTAGTGGGACATTTGGAATACCGGGACAAAAGCAATAACGTTAATTGCTAATGATGTCATTACATTATTAGAAAGTACCGTTATCGCTTTTGCCCCAGTATTACAAATGCCTCATCGGACCCTAAATAATAACAATGGAATGTTTTCTAAGACTTTTGTTAACAAAGTAACAATTACGAAGGTATATTATGTAACAGTTGCTTTGTAATTGTATAAAACATAATAATTATTATTAAAAAAAATGAACACAAAACTTGTTTTAATTTATTTAAGGGTTCGGTAGAACATTTTGCTTACTAAAAGGGTTTCCCTCACCGGAAAATTTCGAGAACCGCTGCCTTACATGAAATGACATTCGTTTATTTCTGGGAGGCTGTGTTTCATTCATTCAATTTGACTTCGGCATCGGTATGAGTAATCGACGCGTCGATTTGAAACAACCGCGGTAGCCTCCTGCGAGGCTACTTTTTTATTTGTAACAGTTTGGTAAGTCTTACCGCTTACGCCTTATTCAGCTCCACATTTGAAAAGAAATCAGCCAAATATCTCAATTATTGCAGTCAGTATAAGCAATTAAATAGGTGTCAGTGGTCGCATTTTAGTAGAAAAATGAAAAAAAAAAGGCCATAACTACTAAACTACGAAAAATCGCGGAACATACATAGGGGTGATTCGGGTACCCCTTAGAGTCCTCTACCTCTGGACTTTCGCTTAACACTCGTTCCTGGGACACCCTGAATTTATACCTACCTACTTGTCACATTCCCCGGTGAATCCCCTGCATTATTATTATTTATTTTAGAGATAAATTATTTATCAATTCAAGGGGTCATCGTCACAGAATAAATAATAGTACTACGTACAGAAGCTGCACGGCTTTGATCTTGAAGAAAGCCGCCATTTTAATAGCCTACAAAATTTCCGACGCACCTGGTGCAATCGAAATCGCGCCTTACTACTGTGTTACTACTAAGCTCATAAGAGCGCAATTTCTTTGTGTTCAGAATTTACCTACGCCTCAGTTCAAGCGTCAGGGTTGTACCATAGAGTGTAGGTATCTTTTTTTTAATATATAAAATTTCCATGTCACAATGTTAGTTACCGTACTCCTCCGAAACGGCTTGACGGATTTTTACCAAATTTTATGTGCGTATTCAGTAGGTCTGAGAATCGGCTACCATCTATAATTTATAAGGCAAAACGACGTTTGCCGGGTCAGCAATAATTATATAATAGTTGAGTTGTACATAAGCAAAGTAAAATAAATAACAACACAATTTTAAGAAAATCATTTATTGTATTTACAATTGTTTAACTTTAATATAGTGTTGTATGTATTTCTTACCATCTCTAAAGTACCTATTTTAAACTTTAATGTTTGTAGGTAGGTACGTATTACGTACGTATTGTATTGTAGGTACGCGTACGAACGAATGGAATTAAAATTTTAGGTATTCTTTAATGAGAAATTTAACAACGTACGCGCGCTTCGCTTGCGACAACCGCACTGAACTTGGATCGCCGGCCGGCGGTCCGAGACCGATCGGCCGGGCGGTAGGTAATTATAGCGCACAAGTACATAGAGTGACGGAGGCCTGTCATTGTGTACCTACTTAGATAGGTAATAGAATCACTACGTTTCATGCCTTTAGGTTTATTAGAACTAGTATTTACACACGTGGCTGGCTTCGCAAGTGACCGATTCGTAATACATATAATAAATACCTACCTATGCTGCTTATAGCTAGTATCTGTGGGAATTTCAATGCAGTTGCTCCCAGAGTAACAAATACGCTTGCATAATAAAAACATCTCTCCAAAAAATTTGCGATAAAAATCAAAAGTGTACGAGTGAGTGTACGTAAAAGTACCTACCTATCTAAACTTTTTTTTAAACAATAGGAAAAATAACCAAAGAGTATGAATTAATTCGTCACCAACTGGCCACATATAAAATTGTCATTGGCAACCGTAGTGTCAACAAAAAAGTAACCTGTTTACAAATGGTAGCCAGCCAGACAAATTCAAAACTGAAAAGTCATGAACGGTGCTATTTTTAATTAATTACAGCGTTAAAAGTAAAAATAATAGTGATGGGTAATTGTTTAGCGAGTGTTTTTCGTCGTCGAAGTATGCGTAGGCAAATCGTTTTGATTCTAATCGGCCTCGACAACGCGGGAAAGACGAAAACAGTGAATAATCTTGCCGGTGAAAAAGTTGATAAAGTGCTTCCAACTGTAGGGTTTAAGGCTGTTAATTTAGTTCATAAAGATACACCTGTAACTGTCTACGATCTAGGCGGGGGACCGCACTTTCGTCAGATCTGGTCACAGTACTACAGCGAAGTTCATGGCGTTATATTTGTTATTGATTCAAGTGATTTTTCACGGTTGGACGAGTGTAAAGAGGTGTTAGAGGAGGTTTTATCGCACGATAAGATTTCTGGTAAGTACTTGGAATGGTTTTGTGTATTTTCTTTGAGTGGTTTATCGTCATGGTAACGTTGGTTTGGGATGGGAATGGGTAGGTAGGTAGTTAGTCGATAAATTGACTTTAATAACTATCTAGGTACTTACACTAATATTTTAAAGAGGAAATATTTGTGTTTGTGTGTGTTTGTAATGAATAAACTTAAAAACTACTAGACCGATTTTAAAAATTATTTCACTATAAGATTATCGACTATACATTATCGAGGAGTAACATAGGCTACTTTTGATATTCCCGCGGGATGGGGAATTATGCGGGAGAAACCGCGGGGCACAGTACCTACTCTATATTTCAGAAACTTAGATCAAAAATGTAAACTAAGAATTGTCAATTTTAAAGGAAAAAGTAAATAAAGAGCTGTCACTTTTAAATACATGTATGGGATTTTTGTTTGCATTAAAATCAAAATAAAAAAAAATCAAAGTACGTTTATTCATTCGGATATTAGCAAGATATCTCTTTGAAATGTCAGTTTTTTTTTTATTTAATCTACGTTGTGTCTTCGGAACGTGACCTCTAATGAGAAGAAGACACTAGAAACTCATGGGGTTTTTTTTGTATATTTTTTTGCAGTAATCATGTGATTTACATTGTCGCATATACAGGGTTACAGGTTAAGTCGACCTAGATCCTTGAAGAGGTTGTAGTTTGCATCATTTCTGACAAATTTCACTATGCAACACCATACCCCAAACTAACCGTGTTCGAGATATTGGACTTTGTAGTTTTTTTTTAAAAATCCCGTCGTTTTAAAAACCCAAAAAAAAATAGGTCAATGGAAAACCATTGACCTATTTTTTTTTGGGTTCCGCCGAATATCTTTCATGCATTTTTTTTTCAATATTTTAGAGAGAAAAATAAAGTAATCACTGATTTATTTTAATTTGTTACAATCAATAGTCTACTGCAACCCAGTCGGTTCATGTATCTTAAATTTTAGTATTGATATTAATAAAACAATTTGTCTCCTACACAAAAATAGAAAACACAGACAAATCAGATGATAGAAACCCAAAAAATAATAGGCCAATGGAAAAAAAGACGGGATTTTTTTAAAAAAACTTCAAATTAAAATATCTCGAACACGGTTAGTTTGGGGTATAGTGTTGCATAGTGAAATTTGTCAGAAATGATGCAAACTACAACCTCTTCAAGGATCTAGGTCGACTTAACCTGTAACCCTGTATATTATTGAACAAAAGTGGAACTGGAATATATATAGTAGGTATATTATGCTGCAAACAGTAGACCTCGCAAGTAATTAGCCCCTAATAGTGGGCGAAATGAATCAAAAATCCCCGACGCCCTATTTCCTAGGTTATCTAGTGTCGACAGTTTATCTTTCACTGTAATTAAATAGACTAGGTTTCACCCGGGTAAGTCCCAAAGAATCAAAATGGCGAGTAAACAAAAGATTGTAAAAAGAAGCGTAGATTTAAAAAAGAAAGGGAACGCAAGGCGGGACTCGAACCTGCCTGCACTACGAGTACCTATAGGTCGTAATGTACCACATCGATATATATGAAAAAAAAATGCATTATCGATAAAGTCCTAGCCAGTAATGCCAATAATCTTATCAGTTGTTCCACAACACTGGGCATTATAATTAAAAAATGTCATTAAATTAGTTTTATCGCTTCCAGTATTCTGGTACCTATCCGAAATTGGCATTTACTCCATACAACTCGATCCTAACGAGTTACTTTCGAATGAGGTTATACTTACCTACCCATATCTTTCACGCAAAAAATTGGAACTGATTTTCGTATGGTGGTGTGTCTCACCTTATTTTTTACATGGGTAATACGCCTTATGCACCGTCAGGCCGCCCTCGGGGGAAAGCGGCTCGGTGTGTTCAGTGTTGGGCTCCCTGCCGTAGATGTACCAACTGAACCCCCACGGTATCCCTCGCTCCGCAAGTGTCGAGGCCAGCGGGAATTCCTCGCGTACTACATCAACCAACCCCGACAGCGGCGGCCTTTCCAGGCCCAATCTCTGGCCCGAAAGACATTCCCTCTCCGAGAGGCGCGGACACGCCACCGTCTCGAGTCCCCCAAAGCCGGTGGTAAACCCCCCCGAGTTCACCACCAAGGGTCGAAACGTAGGGGCATGGTCATGCATGGCAGATATAAGTTTTATGGCAAAAACATTTTTCTCTCACATCGAAATATCGACCTACACATCGATATTTTCTTTCGATGTGTCCTGTAGGTGTGGACAAAGCTGGTAGCCTACAAATAGCGTGGTGAGTGGTATACCTAACTGGGGCCTAAGAAAATTCAAAACGATCATTTGGAATCTTATTGTTTTCTTTATAAATTTTGTTTTTTTTCTATCAAAACTTTTCTAGGGAAACCAGTGCTGGTACTGGCCAATAAAAATGACAAGTCGGGCGCGTTAGACGATATTGATGTGGTCGAGAAACTGAACATAGAGCCTTTAGTCAATAGGTAAGTGTAGACTATTGTTTTTCTATAGTTTTTTGCGTAAACAAATTAGTAACAAAACGAAACAAAACTCAAACATCACACACATCAGTGCATTTGCGTTGTGTCCATACAAGATGATTCCCTGCCAAACTTCGTAATGTACCTCCGAAACTGGACGATCTCCATATCTTCTTTTTATATACCTATAGAAAGTCGTGTTAGTTACACTATTTATAACTCAAGAACGGCTGAACCGATTTAGCTGAAAATTGGTGGGGAGATAGCTTAGAACCGGGAGAAGGACATAGGACCCGACTTTCTTAGAGGCTATACCGGCTTACAAATCGGAAGACAGATCGACTAGCCTGCTTGGTATTACGTTAGTGGTGTATTATAAGTACTATACACCTGCTTTTTGAAAAAATTGCTTTCAAAAACTTTAGTACCCGGCGGGCGGGCAGTTTTTGAAAGCATTTTTTGAAAAAGCAGTATTTCCTAAGTGTGGATTAACACTAAGAAATAATGCTTACTATAAAACTATTGTTTTCTTTCAGATATCGCTGTCCTACTCTAGTAGAATCTTACAGCGCTACTCAAGCTGTAACAAAGTCAAAAAAGCCAAAAATAGACCCCGGTCTCCGTAAAGGTTACCACTGGCTTCTAAACTACATAATAAAACGCTACGGCGACATAAACCTGCGTGTACAGACAGACATACACGCCGAATTAGAACGCCGTAAACGTATGCTGAACAAAGCATCTAATACGGCCTCGTTTAGCGACGAAATAGCGACACAAACAGGCTTTGAAAACCCCAATTATGATATAAATAAAACGATAAATGTATCAGATAAGAATGGAAATGATTCCAATGCGTTGCAAGGTGTGATTATCGTAAAACCGGTGAACAATTCTGTTGATTCGACTATTACGATTGAGAGTCTAGATTCTGAGACTACTAGTAATATGGCGAAACCGAAACTGTCGCCTCTGTTCGGTCGGTCCAGTAATTCTACAGTGAACGAAACGGTGCGAATAGAATTGGAACCGAGAAATGAGTTTCGGAAATTGTCACCGATTGTTAGGAACAAGAGCGGTGGGAATCAGCATATTGATTTTATGAATCTGCCCCAATCTAGTCCTACTTATAAAAAGATTAAGGTAAGTTAGGATTCTCTTATTCTTTTGAGTTTCTACCTATACTTAGCTACTAAGTTCTTTTATGTATAGGAAGAACATTATGGGACCTACAATAGAGCCCTGCGGCACACTGTATACCCTAAATATTGCACGATGTTACACACAGCGCAATCTAGCCCCAAACTAAGCACTAGGCTTGTAGTATGGGTACTAGACAACCTATACACTACATATTATTATAGGACTTTTATTTTTGTAAATACATACGTACAATACACAGAAAACACACAGACTAGAAACAAATATTTAATTTTAAATACCACCACCCGGGGGGAATCGAACCCGTAACTATCCTCTATTTGGGATTCTATCCTCTATTTCAGAATGATATAGAACTATCATCAGCTGAGGAAGTTACCATTTAAACGTGAAATCTTGCTTGCGCGATCTAGGTTTCTGCATTCTAACGAGGGCTTGAAATGGGCGTTATCGTAACTACTAATTAATTTACCTAACCTAACAATGGAGGAAATTCACTTATATACAGGGTGTCCGGAGACCAGTGGATATCCCTGCACGGGCGGGTGGATGGGAAGGGTTGCCTGCCCAGAATTCATTTTTTTTCTTTCTATCTCAAACGGTTCGAGTTATACGTCACTTTTTAGTAAAAGTTGAAAAATGTCTACTTTTTGGCACATTTCGGGTCATCACGTCCACAGATTAAGCGATAGCACTTATTTTGTTTTTGCCATGTGTTCACTAATATTGATGTTTGTAAATCACCTTGAATTTTTTTTAAATACTATAGCTAGTAACTTACAGGATGTCCCCAAAGATAGATTTATTTTTATAAACTTTACTTTCTGCTAAGTTTGAGCATCTGTGGTGTAAAAAAAATGTATGAAACCTGTCAGGCCGACTATTGTAAAAAAATGCCTATTTCATAAGGATTCTAAAACAGTATTAAACTAATAACTTTTTGTCATAAGTTACTAAGCTACTGCCCATGAATGTATCGAAGTTAGTATCTAACATGAAAAAATTGAAACAAGTATTGTACAAAAAATGACATTTATTAAACTTTAATATGTCTTATTGTTACAGCAAGTGCTTAAATTGTCATCCCCCTGACTCCATACAGTCCCTTAACCTTTTTATAAACGATCTCTGAAGGACACTTGAGTATATTTTTTTTTTCACTTATTTGTTTTGCCGCTTCATGGCTGCGTAGACGCAGGTCTTCAATTGTGGTTATGGGTTTTTTGTATACTTGTTCCTTTAAATACCCCCAGTAAAAAAAATAAGTGGATTTAGATCAGGCGAACGTGGAGGCCACAATATTGGACCTAATCGGGCAATCCATCTGCTTGGATAACTTTCATTTAAATAGTTTTTCACTCGCACGGCATAATGTGTAGGACAGCCGTCATATTGTTTATTTTTATTTAAACCTTTCTCAAAATAAATTTAAAATTAAGTACCTACCAAATAAATAAATTAACTCTGAACAGACTGTATGAATCGCAAGCCTTTTACATGTCACTCTAGCACCAAACTGCCGTGGTAAAGCTATTACATAGCATTTTTTTATCAACTTATGCAATTATAATTATTTATTTATTTTGTACCATGTTGCCATGGTAGGTGAAGTGGGGGGTGTTAGGTTTTATTTTCGTTACGGAATTTCTTGATTCGGTGGCCGCGCTCAAAGTCCGCGATAAAAGCTATGCAATAGCATAAAAGGATCTAAATTACACTTTCCAAAAAAATGCCGCCGTAAATGTTCGTGGCAGTCCATCTGGATTGGCCGATTAGGTCCAATATTGTGGCCTCCACGTTCGCCTCATCTAAATCCACTTATTTTTTTTTACTGGGGGTGTTTAAAGGAACAAGTATACAAAAAACCCATAACCACAATTGAAGACCTGCGTCTACGCAGCCATGAAGCGGCACAACAAATAAGTGAAAAAAAATATACTTAAGTGTCCTTCAGAGATCGTTTATAAAAAGGTTAAGGGACTGTATGGAGTCAAGGGGATGACAATATAAGCACTTGCTGTAACAATAAGACATATTAAAGTTTAATAAATGTCATTTTTTGTACAATACTTGTTTAAATTTTTTCATGTTAGATACTAACTTCGATGCATTCATGGGCAGTAGCTTAGTAACTTATGACAAAAAGTTATTAGTATAATACTGTTTTAGAATCCTTATGAAATAGGCATTTTTTTACAATAGTCGGCCAGATAGGTTTCATACATTTTTTTTACACCACAGATGCTCAAACTTAGCAGAAAGTAAAGTTTATAAAAATAAATCTATCTTTGGGGACATCCTGTAAGTTACTAGCTATAGTATTAAAAAAAATTTCAAGGTGATTTAAAAACATCAATATTAGTGAACACATGGCAAAAACAAAATAAGTGCTATCGCTTAATCTGTGGACGTGATGACCCGAAATGTGCCAAAAAGTAGACATTTTTCGACTTTTACTAAAAAGTGACGTATAACTCGAACCGTTTGAGATAGAAAGAAAAAAAATGAATTCTGGGCAGCCAACCCTTCCCCGCCACCCGCCCGTGCAGGAATATCTACTGGTCTCCGGACACCCTGTATATAATTTAACTTAATCGCTTCATAATCGGATAATCTTATATCTACACTACAAAATCTATATAATAATAACTACATAATCATAGTCAAGAGACGGAAATAATGTCAAATATGAAACAAGTCTTGAAAATAAAGGATACAAACGCATTTTTAACATTTGATAAAGAACATAAAATAAAAAAATAAACAAATATTCCAGAAAGAGTTGGAACTATCGTCGAACGAAGAAGTAACCACAGACTATGGTAAACGTAACGCGACTTGGGACGGTGTACGGAAGACCGTAGTGGTGAACGATATAGATCTAGTTCACACCCATCGAGAGATCGTATTGAACGAACGAGGTAGGTAATCTATCTTCTTCTATTATTTATTATAAAGCTGAAGATAGATATTATAAAGCGCTAATCTCAGGAACCACTGGTCCGTTTTGAAAAATTCTTTCAGTGTTGGATAGTCCATTTATTTGGACTACTTTTGATCCCGATATTCCCACGGGATCGGGACTTACGTGGGTGAAACCGCGGGGCGCAGCTAGTTTATGTGTTTATGTATTCATACTTACCTATTAAGGTTATCTAAAAGATACATCTGGCTCGAGCATTTTGAGAAGCAATTTCGTTCATCACTTCGAATATCCTTACCAATTTTTGACCCGACTTTTAAAATGAAAGAGTTTCTCAATTCGACCGTACCTACTTTTATATTTTTTTATGGGCCAACGCGAAGCTCTCGCCTTTCAATATAAAAAAGAATCATAACAATCGGTCAAGCCGTAAACAAAAAATATCATATAGGTACCTAAGTTCCTATGTATACTTCGTTTTAATTTCAGACTACGATCTGACGTTTTGCTTCTTTTTAGTTGTCATTTTTCTTCAGGAACATGTGTCAAATTATAAGGGTATGCGCCCACGAGCAAATTGGTTGCCTGGCAACTTTTTTGTCGCCGTGCGCGCGCTTTCATTACACTACGTTCAGCAACAAATTAGTTGTCAGTTGCTCGTGCGCGCATACCTAAGTCTACAATTAAAAAAACGACGTATATGTGTACCTAGGCGACGAATTGAGAACCTCCTCCTATGTTTGAAGTCGGTTAACCGGTATTTCCTTAACTCCACAGAGTACAACAAGTCGGCGTGTTCGGAGGTGACGCTGCAGACGGCGAGCCTCCCCCCGCCGCCGCCGGGGTCGGCCCCGCGCCCCGCCTCCGCCTCGCAGCTCGTGCGGAGACAGCTGGAGCTCAGCGCGGCGCACAAACGTAGACTCAGTCTTAGATGTGAGTTTATAGGACGGGGATTTTATTACAAGGAAAAGAAAATATGTTTGTTTAGGCACACGACTAAGGCCGGCAGCACATGAACGTTTTCCGTATACGGAATATAGACTCAGGATTCCGTGACCCTAGCGTAAACTTTCTTCTTTTTTTCATTCGGAATGTTTACAGTCGGTATATTTTCCGTTCGAAATATTTATCATTTTTAATGTTTAAATAAAACGAACGTATGCGGTAATCAAGACATTTTATATTGATTTGAAGCATTCAGGATTCCGAATACGGAAAAGGAATTCGGAAAACGTATACGAAAAACGTAGGCAACATGGTAGGCGGAGTGGGGGGTTTTATTTTTCGATAAGGAATTTCTTAATTCGGTGACCGCGCGCAATGCCCGCGATAAAAGCTATGCAATAGTTTAAAACTAACTCGAAAGTAAGTACCTTATATTGTAAATACTTAATCTAAATAATGCTTATGCAATAAAAACTGGCTATCGGTTGCATAATATCATCCACTATATTTTTTCGAAAAAAAATTTACTTACCTGTGAATCCTGTGATAAGAAACCCCGTATTAATTTTAGATGTTTCCTTCCTTTTTTACACCGTTTAACCACACAGTAGACCATTTTTATTCGAGAAAACCTCTCCCTCAGATCCCTTATTCGCCTTTTACTACACCCACGGGAACAGATGGGGTAACCCTATCGTATGCCGGGGATAGACGGCAAATATTGCATTAAACTACCATCTACGTGACCGCACATTTATCAGCGCCGCGCCGTATTTTTGAATGGGTTGGCTGGCACACCCAAAGCTGTGAGCAGATGGCGCTGGGGTCGGATGATCTTTTTTTTTTGATGGTCCCCCAAAAATGAAACCGCCGAGTTTTTTTTTCTTTCGGTCTGAGACCGATAAGGCCAATTTGGCGCCGAGAGTTGTAAAAAACACCTGTTTGACAGTTCTTAATTCAAACCTAAGATCAGTCGACCAACGCCCTCTGCCGGGATAAAAAGTTAGTGTTCCTCCTTATTAATTGTATGTAAATGATGTCAAACCTCGTGACTTTCATATTATGCATCTGGTGTGCATCGGGTGAAAGGTGCGAGGTTTGATATCTATATCTATAAAATGCTTTGTCCTGACTGAATGACTGATCAACGCACAGCCTAAACCACTCATAGTAGAGAGCTGAAATTTGGAGAGTGTGTTTTTTATGTGATGTAGACATCCGATAAGAAAGGATTTTTGAAAATTCCCACGGGATCGGAATTTACGCGAGTAAAACCGCGGGACACAGCTAGTCATTACATACAATCAATGAATTCTAAAATGCGGCGCGTACGGTGCTGATAAATGTGCGATCACCTTATTACACCATCTGTTACAGACATGCAACGCAACAAGACAAGCCCGGAGCGTGTCTCCATGTTGTTCCTACCGAAGGCGCCGCAACGTCTCGATAAAGGAGACTTCGACCACGCCGCTACTATCAACTGATGTAAGGTACGTGCGTGCTATATCTTAGACCACTAGTATTTGAGGTCCTCCGTACCTCAAAACTATAAGCGTATAAGTGTCATCGGTGTAGTTTGAGCTTTGGTATCCTTCCTGTATGATGTTCGCTTAGTGTGACGGGTTTGTTACTTCCTAAACTTCCTATCAATGTCATTATAAACGGATTTTTCTGTAGGTACCGTTGTTTTTTTTTTCAGGTAAAACCAAAGAATTGAAGACCCTTGGCTGCCTCTCGCCGATATCTAGCGCCTCCGTTATTGTAATGAAGAATTTATTGAAGATCCCGATCCCGTGGGAATATCGGGATCAAAAGTAGCCTATGTTACTTTTCAATAATGTAGCTTTCTATTGGTGGATTTTTTTTTAATTCGGTTTAGTAGTAAACAAAGAAACTAACAAATATTTTCTCTTTATAATGTAGATTAGGAGTAAGATGCCCAACAAATGTCTTGGCCTAGGTCACTGACCTGAATTATATTATGGACAGGAAGTCTCGCACTAAATTTTGTGCCTAGTTAATCTGCGCCATGTTGCGTTGTTGTCGGGCGTTTTCTATTGAAAGTGATGGTGACCGTCTCCGGAACTATTAGTTCTATGGACAGTCACCATCACTTTCAATAGAAAATTCACGACGACAGCGCAACATGGCGCAAATCAAATTGGCACAAAGATCTAATTTCATTTTGTATGGTATAGCAATTCCAGCGTTGTATAGTTTTTTAACCAATTGTATAGTTTCATTTCAGTAGCCTAGGTACATAAGTTTTGGTATTCGGCGCTAAAATGTTCATCGTATAAATTGACAGGGTATAAACTAAGGCACTTTGGAATTATGTTTTTGTAGAATATACCTACTGCCTTTATTAGTAGACAATGACGGAAAAATGTATAATTCATTAGTTTTTAATATTATGTAGGTATGTTACTAAATGGGTGTCCGAGTACGGGGTGGTTGTTCTAAACGTCTAGGCGAACACCTTTTGTTCTATAACGTTTAAAAATCCGAATTTTTATAAAAAAAAATGCTTGAATAATAGCTGTTTTTTGAACTAATGGACATCAACTATTAAAATAGTAGCCAATGCTATTTTTTTTTAAGTTTTGATCTTTAACTTCAAGCTGACTATCAAGCAAACATCACCTCATTTTCTTTTGTAAAAAAAAAAGCGAATATCTCAAAGTGGTGGTACAAATATTGTTCGCCTAGACGTCTAGAACAAAGAACAACCCCCTTCATGGTCGGACACCCATTTCATAACATACTGTAAGTATATTGTATTTCGGGGACGGTAGTACAAACCGAATGGTTGTTCTTGAGGTCTAGGTGGACTTTTGTACGACACTTGGAAATTAGAACTTTTTTTTAGATAATTTTGAGGTTATGTTTTCCTGAAGTAAGCTATGGTGTGGTGACCAAAGTCACACAGACAGACAAAAATGTGATCCTATAAGAATTACAAGAGAGGGTTCCTATTTTTACCAACGGAATCCTAAAAACAGCTGTTTTTGACAGTAGAGGTAAATAATGTTTGGATTGTAGTAGTCGAAACCAAATAAAAGGACAACTAAAGGTCAATGACCTTTGACTCTAAAAAACAGCTAATTTTTCAAGTAACTATTAAAACTCTTGTAGAAGTTGTTCGCCTAGACGTCTAGAACATCCCTCTTTAGGCCTAAATTGCGTCCTCGGAACACGCTGTATAATAAACAATATTAATAGTGCGAATATACAGCTGTTAACAACCATTTATAAATACCTATAACGGTATTTTGAGGTCAAAAATGTTATGAAAAGTTACAGGGTTAAACTTTTCATAACATTTTTAACATTTTTTTAACAGTGTTACGCACCATAATAATACTATAGTCATATTATATTCTCAGTGTTGCCATCAGTTTTTCCCGCCACTAATTTGGTGGCAAATGGTAATCGCTATTCCCAAATACCACCTCACCAGTAGTGATGGCGCAGAGATGGTGGAAATTGCGAATTATAATATTATTATGCCATGGACTAAGACAAATATTTAATTTAGTTTTGTATTTTGTATACCTACTTAGATAGTTACATAAAAGTTGAATTAAATAAATGTTACATTCTTGTTTGTAGTTTTATTCAATTCGATTCAATTCAATAATTTATTCATAATATAGGTTTGGTGAACAGGTGGTAGGTTAACAATAAATATTAGTTCCTCTATATTTGCCAATTCGGTATATGAAAATATGATTTCATGACTTAGGTTGTGAAAACAAATTAGTCAAATATTATATTGTTATTTTTATCCACTTTTTTTTAATCTAAAGGTGCTGCCATACTGCTGTTTAAAAATGTTTACATTCATTTTCTAACACTTATATATTTACTAATAACAAATGTTAGGAATTGTTAAATGTTTTAAGTGCTGATGGAAAATGTTTATAAACATTAGAAAAAATCGGCTCGCTCGCAGTTTGGATTTACGTTACGTTATGCAGTCGCATCACTACCAAAAGTGGCCGTGGGCGAGCACCTACACTTTACCTAAAACAGCACACTGCACGAATTTCTTTATAATATGGTGCTGTAAATGTAGGCTGTTTTAGGTAGAGATGAAACGGATATCCGGTAACTATCCGGTATCCGGCCTATCCGGCTCAAATTTGAAATCCGGCCGAATACCGGATGGTAAACGAGTATCCGGCCGGATACCGGATGTCAAATAAATACGTAGGTACGACAAAGATTTAATCTCAAAAAGCCAATAAACGTGGAATAGTATCGGAGTAATTTTACCACTTTTTGTATTTGTCTGTCAACTTTGAAAGTTCTTGTCACAGAAAAAGACAAAACATGTTGTCACTACTCCGACTCCACGTTTATTAATAAGGCTGAATGAGAACAAAATAATTAATTCTTAAACTGTATTAAGGGCAAATTCTGATAAATAAACACCAATTTCTCTGCGTTAAAATTTAACAGGCGGCTTGGCTTGTCTTCGTACACACGATCCCCATTGCACGACGCGCCACAGAGGTCGTCAAAACTACACTACATACTATGTCTGTGATAATCACACTTATCGCATGAGAACGGTTTTTCACCATTATGTGTCAATAAATGTGTTTTAAAACTGCTACTATGATTAAATTTATAATCAAACTTATCACATGAAAATGTTTTTTTTACTAGTATGCGTTAATAAATGCTGTTTTAAATAACATTTTTGATTACATTTAGAATCACACTTATTGCATGCAGACAGGTTTTTTACGAGAATGTGTTAATAAATGTTGTTTTAAAGTTCGATTTCGACTACATTTATAATCGCACTTATCGCATGTGAACGGTTTTTTGCCAGTATGTGTCAATAAGTGCTGTTTTAAATTATATTTTCGATTACATTTGTTATCACACTTATCGCATGCGAACTGTTTTTCGCCAGTATGTGTCAATAAATGTAATTTTAAACTAACTCTATAATTACATTTATAATCACAATTATCGCATGAAAAAGGTTTTTT
The DNA here is from genome assembly GCA_958496205.1 of Idaea biselata. NCBI lineage: Eukaryota > Metazoa > Arthropoda > Insecta > Lepidoptera > Geometridae > Idaea > Idaea biselata. The sequence goes on from OY292395.1 coordinate 43,290,519, forward strand.
ACCAGTATGTGTCAATAAATGCCGTTTTAAATTGCCTTTCCAATTACATTTATAATGACACTTATCACATGCAAACAGGGTTTCACCAGTATGTTTCAATAAATGCCGTTTTAAATTGCTGTTCTGATTACATTTATAATTACACTTATCACATGCAAACAGGGTTTCACCAGTATGTGTCAAAAAATGCCGTTTTAAATTGCTTTTCTTATTACATTTATAATTACACTTATCACATGCAAACAGGGTTTCACCAGTATGTTTCACTAAATGCTGTTTTAAATAACATTTATATTTACACTTATTGCATGAAAACGGGTTTTCACCAGTATGTGTCAATAAATGCCGTTTTAAATTGCCTTTCTTATTACATTTATAATTACACTTATCGCATGAGAACAGTTTTTTGCCAGTATGTGTCAATAAATGTAATTTTAAACTAATACTATGATTACATTTATAATCACAATTATCGCATGAAAACGGTTTTTTACCAGAATGTGTCAATAAATGCCGTTTTAAATTGCCTTTCCGATTACATTTATAATGACACTTATCACATGCAAACAGGGTTTCACAAGTATGTTTCAATAAATGCTGTTTTAAATAACATTTATATTTACACTTATTGCATGAAAACGGTTTTTTACCAGTATGTATCAATAAATGCTTTTTTAAATAACGTTTTAGTTTAAATGTGCGATGACAGATATCGCACACAAACTGCGTCACTTTATCAGTAGAGTGTGTCTTTAAATGTTCCTCTGAAGTCGTTTCGTTAGTAGTTTGAAGTTTGTTCGCTTGTCGGTCGGTGTTCCCGCTGAGGTGTTCCGATACCATCAGTTTCTGTTCCTCTCGACGTATGTATGGGGGACGTTCTGTGAGATATATTAACATAATATAGGGTGCATTCCTTATTGTTACTTATCCTCCATATTATTACGAGGGTTTTCGAGTCGAGCGCATAGATATGCGGCGCAAGATTCTACTATTAAGAGGGTGGGTGGGTACTGTTACCATTTCCATACAAAAATAATACCAAAATAGAACTATAAAAATTTAGTTTTCTACCCTAATATCGGTATTATTCGGATTAAGATTTTGATTTTACAGGGTTTTCCAAAATATTCATTCGAAAAGAAATAAAACGGAAATGCATTTCGTTCAATTTTACAGCGTAAATTACTAGTTTACATCTCATTTGTTTTATATTATTCCCAATAAAAAGTAATTTACGCTGGAAAAATAAACGAAATGTATTTCCGTTTTATTTCATTTCGAATGAATATTTTGGAAAACTTTGTGATAAAATAAAATCTTTTACGAATAATACCGATATTCGGGTAGGAAACAAAATTTTTCATAATTCTATTTTGGTATTATGTTTGTATGGAAGTGGTTACAGTACCTAGTACCCACCCCCTTAACTTTTAACACTAGAATTTAGACAAAAGGTCTCATTAGATTCAGTGTACCGTACCTAATACTCTAAAAATTAAAGAAATTTTTCAGTTTGAATTGCATGGTGTTTATTACTTTTAGCATTGTTTCAACCCTCAACGTATCGAAACTATTCGAAACCTTTCCAGGTCCCTTCAGGATTGACTGAGATGTGATTTGCCATTGTAATGTATTAACAGAAGAAAAACCTAATACTCTATTTCAGAAACTAAGATCTAAATTGTAAACAAAATACAATATACAATTATTTGAAAGTGACAGCTCTATATTTACTTTTTCCTTTAAAATTGATAGTTATTTCTTTACATTTTTGATCTAAGTTTCTAAAATATGTACTTATAGGTTTTTGTATGCAACATACATATAATTCTACTCTATAGAAAGTGGTTATGTCAAACGGACGGACAGACAGCAGATACTTTAGCGTTGAATTAGACATATTTAGATATCTATATATTTTATGAAACAAAGTAGTGGACCAACTTTTTATGACATAGGCTAGCATCCGTATGAAACAAAGTAGTGGACCAACTTTTTATGACATAGGCTAGCATCCGTTTGTCTAGACAGGAAACCATGGGATATAGCTAGTCATAGAATAAAATCATTAAATGCATCAGCAGGTACTGTTTTCTTCCAGTTTCAGTATCTGCATGGTACAGAATCTTTTCGTATGTTGCATATACACAGTAAATGAGACATAATAGTCTATGACTTATAGACTATCGGCACTTACCTTTGGTGTCATCATTCAGCCTGACTCTCTTTCTGGATCTGAGTCTTTGTGAGAGAGGTATATCCTGACTCGATGAAGCCGTATTCCTTCCATCATTCCATTCACCAGCGGTTTCACCTCCAACATTGTCTAATGTCTCCGAAATGTCCAATTTAACATCATCAATGTCTATCATATCATCATACACGTTAATGTATTCCGAACTAGACAACACTTGTGAACTATGGCATTCAATATTGTCTAACATCTGTTTGGTGTTGTTTTCATCGTCACTTCCTACTTTATGCTTTAATTCCTCGGTTTGAGTTTGAATATTGCCTTCATCATCAGAGGTACCCTTGTTGTGTTGATCATTCACTTCAGTACCTTCAATCACTGAAAAAGAATACACAATATGCTCTGAGTATGTTTCTAATGACTGTCTAGCTAGGTAGAAGTTTTTATGTTGCTTTTAAATTTGCAAGTTATAATAAAGTTACTAGTAGTACCTACTACTTTGTAATGCTAATCAATTTATAAACAACTAGCTGTGTCCAGCGGTTTTACCCGCGTAAAGATACGAATTTGGCAACGGGCGACATGAGACGGCAGCGGACGACGTGCCGCGGCGACACTACTGGTTTCTATGTATTTCTATGATATTCCCTACGCCTGCTCAACGACGTTCGTGGCGCTGACTACATAGGGAGTTTCATAGAAATACATAGAAACCAGTAGTATCGCCGCGACACGTCGTCCACTGCCGCGTCATGTCGCCCGTTGCCAACTCGTACCTTAAGTCCCGATCCCGTGGGAATATCAGGATCAAAAGCCCATCCTCGATAATGTAGCTGTCTTTTGGTGAAAGAAGCCTTAGATATGTTGAGAAATATATGTTTAAATACCCCATTATTTCATAATATTTGTAGTGAAAACAACCATGTAGTAAGTTTATAATCGTACATTAAGAAACTTGTGGCATACATTGTAGAGTCTATTACACAGAGGGACAACCGCGGCAGCTGCTGGTTATAACTTCATATAGATAGGCATGCGGATAGTTACGTGGGAAACAAATGTCTTGCTATGGCGCCTCCGCCCGGCCGCGGCAGATTGGGAAGACCCAAGAAGTGCTGGCTTGACGTTGTAAGATCGGATATGCGTGCAAATAGCCTCACTACACGGGATGCGGAAGATCGTGCGAAGTGGAGACGTAAAAGTAGGAAAGAGGACCCCGGGCTCTCGAGAGAGATGGAACCGGGAACAACGCTCGGATGATGATGAGATAGATAGGCATGCAAAGTCAATGAAATTGAGGAAAAGAATGAATGTAAGGTTTATACCTGCCCAGTCCGTCTCCAGTTTGACTTCAACTGACTTGAGAAGAGTGATGTCGAAGAACTCCATGGTGCTTCGACAGAAGAACAGCGTCGTTCACAAAATCTTGCTCCTGTACACGGTTGTAATAAGGTCCTACACGCGCGCAGAACACTCCTTGAATTACTATGGATTTCCGAAACAGATAAAAGCAATCAAACTCCGATTATAGTAGAGATGATAGCTGAGATAGCCACTATCAACCACTGCGATAGATTTATTAGGGGTCGAAAGTGAGCAGTAAGAACGGAACGGCTTGACCTAGAAACTTGAAATTTGACAAAGATATTGATATGGGGTAGTAAGTGAAACTCTAATTTTTTTTTCTAAAATTCAACCCCTAAGAGTGTTCAATTGGGGATCAAAGTTTCTATGGGAATTGATTCAAAGAGATTTTGTTATTGTTTTCGCGGGTACCTACTATCCGAAGCCCGACGGGTTTCGGGTTCCCATCTTGTCACAAAAGAAAACTATATAGCAACTAATTGAATAAAAACAATATTATGCAGACTCACTCATTTAAACTTTACTTATGGGGGATGTCCCGACTAAAAATGAAATAATAAGCCCCTAGTACAGGGGTTCCCAAACTGGGGGGCGTGGGCCACCTGTGCAGGTAATACCTGCGATTGCTGAGAGAATGCATTCCAGACGGCTCGATACGACCAATGAAATATTTAAAATTGACGCCTGTGAAGAACATAATATTGTATCCTCAGTCGGCCAATATCAGCCTCAAGACTGGCCGTGCGGTCACTTCACGAGCGCTATCAAAGGTACCAAATAACTTGACCAGATAATTTGGAGTGATGGACGGGGGGCTAGAATTTTTTTTAAGGTCGAAAGGGGGCGCGTCTCAAATAAGTTAAGGAGCCCTAGTAGGTAGAAAAACCAAAAAAGATATGCATTTATCGGGGCAAAATCGGGGATTTTCTGACGGTTAAGGGGGTTGCCATGTGTATTTCATAAACTGGAGATTTGTAAATATCACTAAAAGTCATTAAAATATTTGCCAGTAATTTTTTTTTTTTTAGAATATCATTGTCGAACTCCGAAAATTCACTAAATCTAGCGACAACATCACTGAAATGGCAGCACTGGAACACACTCTTAATGCGACAAAGACTTCACTCACATGTCAACTGTCAGACAGGCCCTTGCTGTCACTGTCACAGCTAACCACTCGCGCGAAAAAAAGTGACAGGTGGGCAGAAACGAAATCTAATACCTACCGCGCATGCGTTAAGTGGGTCCGCGTGGGTGGTCCGCGCGCGTTTTTATAAACAAAGCCACTTGATACGTTTGTACGTTTGTTTACAATAACAAATTGTGCTAATGGGAAAAGTTATGGTCGAAACCACAGATCTATAATTTTTTATACCATTCACACTCCTAAAAGCTTATTTTATTCACGCAAAACAGTGATTTTATGGGACTTTTACTCACGCTGTTTGAATTTAGAATTTAGAACACAATACTCGTCGTCCATCTAACTGCATATACAACCTCCTTGCGTGAAAAAAAAACTTGATACAAACTCCTTGCGCTAAGAATACTCGACATACAAATTCTTTTTAGGGTTCCGTACCCAAATGATAAAAACGGAACACTTTTACTGATACTTTACCGTCTGTCTGTCCGTCTGTCACCAGGCTTTATCTCATAAACTGTGATAGCTAGACAATTGAAATTTTCACAGTAGATGTATTTCTTTAGCCGCTATAACAACAAATAGATAAAAAAACTTTTATGTGATTTTGACATAAAAACGCAACGATACCGCGATGTATTTTCACCCCTAGCACTTATTACTATCTAGAGACTGGCGCCAGTGGTAAAATAAATTTTAACGTTCGCGTTGCGTTCACGGATTGGTTGCCGCTCCAGTGTTCATTTCAGGGTTCCGAAATTTGTGATAGTGGTACGGAAACCTTCGTACGCGACGCGAGTCCGACTCGCACTTGACCGGTTTTTTCCTCGTAGTCATGGTATAAAGTACCTATAGTATGCAACTCTTGAATAAAGTAAGGATTTACATTGAGGGCCATGTACCACTGGCGTCGCTCAGGATTCTAACACTTGAATCCCTCGCTACGCTCGTGATTCATCTACGGCCCTCGCACTAAATCCGTCTTTTATTCACTAGTTGCATAATATACTATTATGCTACGCAAAAAGATCCACAAAGCGTGGGAGCGAGAAATCCTAAGTCATATTCAAATCGCCCAAGAAAAAAAGAGACAGTGATTGAAATATGAATGTATCATGTTTCTTGCGAGTAAGAGGCGATAGCGTCCCAGTCTATTTTTTTTGGCACAACTCTGTGCCTACTTTGTATTTCTTGTACATTCTTTATTTATGGTAGAAACGTGATATTGGCCCAAATTGCCCTTAAATGCTGGTGGGTGAATCTACTCAAGATTATTCTTCACATAGTAAAAAAAAATCTTTCAAAATATCCCGAGAATAGCCTTGATTTTAAGCTAGGTCTATAAATACATCAAATATATGCTGTGTTAAAACAAAGTTAGACTAGAAAACACAATATTTTCGAATATATTGGCAAATGTAAAAAACATGGTGTTGGTAATAATGACGATCTGTGCGAATAATGACGTTGTTGCAGATTATAATGACGTACTGTTGCCGACAGTGACGAATGTATTGTAAAGTTTATTTTTTTGATATTAATAATGAAATAAAAATATGCAAGAATGATAAACAATATTTATTTCTTTAATTATAGGCCAGCGTCTGGGGAGTTTCCCTGTTACGTTGCCTTGCAAAAGGTGGTGTAATGTTTTTTTATGATTTTAGGTTATTAAGGTAAATTAGCTTAATATAAATCTAAGTTTTTGACTTCGAGGCACGACGGGGTATGTACGATATTTTGAGTTTTATGTGCTTAAATGTCGTTTTTTTTTAAAGTTATGTATCAATAGTAGGTTGTATGACAAAAGGGCCATGGACAGGTGTGTAAATGATAAAAACCTTACATTCCGTCACTACATCTCAATGTTGTAAGTCTGACAGATTAAAAGTTACAATCAAAAAAAGAAACAAAAAACCATCTAAATAAATCGTCAAAATGATGGGATCTGTGGTATTGCTAGCCAAGTATTCGCTCTTCGCTACGTTGAGTTGCAAACCGCCGTTCTCAAGCGACTCTTTACACGCCTTCCAAGCCGTTCCTTATCCGAGTCCGCTAGCGCAATACATAACTTAACTTCCACACACCTGCACAGAGCCCTTGCCCTTGAACAGTGGAGTAATAACACTCAGTCTCCATTCGGCAGGGATCCTGCCGGTCTCCAGTATGCGGTTAAAAAGGTTGGTTAAGATGCCCACACCACGAGAGTCCAAACCCTTCCATACTTCGATGGGGACTCCATCGGCGCCGACAGCTTTCCGATTTTTCATGCAGCAAAGAGCCTTGCGTACCTCAGGAGTAATCAGTGGCACAAGTCCTTGATTTGGAGGGAGTTCCGGTGGCTGCACCTCTTTATACTGTTTATTTAGCAGCTCGTGGAAATAAGAGCGCCATCTGTCCTTCACCGCGAGGTCCTCACATAGCAGGTTACCATTAGGATCTTTTATACAGCGGCACTTGGATATATCCTGTGTCGCTTTGATCCTAGAACGTGCCAACTTATAAATAAGCTTCTGCCCCTCAGACGTTTCCAACTTATCGTACAATGGCTGTAAGTGGTCCTGTCTGGCTCTGGCTCTTTTTGTGTCACGTTTGGCAGACCTGTACGCGTTGCGATCTTCTGGAGAGTTGGACGATTGCCACTTTTTAAAGAGGGCTTTCTTCACCCTAGTCTCTGGACCGTGCTGTTCCACCGCCAAGTTTCCTTGTCACACTTGCGTCCTCCCTTAGACATACCGAGGACCGACCGCGCCGAACCAGCGATAGATATCTGAATCCTGTCCCAGTGTTCCTGTACCGATTCGCCTTCAGCATTAGCACATTTGCCGCCGATTGCTAAGGCGAGCATCTGGGACTTGACTTCATCAAGCATCCACCATCTGATTCGGCGCCGACATGGTTCCGGTCGTTTGTCTTTACACAGAGAGCCATGACAAGGATACGGTGTTGGGCAGTGAGACTCTCACCGGGTATGACTTTGCAGTTGGCCACGTTGCCGTATGGTGTCTCCTAGTGATTAGAAAATCGATTTGGGTAGCGCGCCCCCCCCGCCCTGTAGGTGATCGAGTGGTTGGGCTTCTTTTTGAAATATGTGTTCTAGCCAGATCGGGAGTGGCACACGTACGCAGGATTTCTTCCCCTTCCGCATTCTGACTGCCGTACCCGTAGCCTCCATGAACACGTTCAAATTTCGCCCCCATATCACCCACATGACCGTTCAGATCACCACCCAAAACGATCCCCTGTGACAACGGGATGGCTCCAAGGACCTCGCCGAGTTTATTCCAAAACGACCTCTTATTAGCGTCGCTACAACCGACCTGTAGCGCGTAAGCACTTACTAAGTGAGTAGGAACCCCCCAATAAGCACCTTCACGCACATAAGTCGGTCACTAAAGCGATTCACCTCCAAGATATCGTCATGCGACCCCTCAGCGAGTACCACAGCCACCCCATTCTCTCCACAGGGTGCACCCGTGTAGATCTGCTTGTAGCCATTCCCAATGAGCCGAGATCTGCTGCCTTTCCATCGAGTCTCCTGCAGGAACGTCACGGCCACCTTCCGCCTGGAAAGTACGTGGCTAGCTCTCTCGCTCGTCCGGTTAGCGTGCCTATGTTCCACGTTGCGAAGCGGAGTTTCACTTTGTGTTTAGGGGCTCGCGTCTTTGGCCGTGCCCGCCCGTGGTACGGTAGGCCTCGGTAGTCAGGCGAAGCTCCTGGGCGCCATTATGCGGCGGTGCCCTATCCGTGTGGCAATCATTTTTCGACCTTTCCATAAAAGATTTGGCAAATTTCGACTTCTATGGGAGCGACTGCCGTCTGACCTCCCAACCCCGAAGGGAAGTCTGGGCCAGAGCCTCGTCCGTTTATCTGCAGGTGCACCAAGCTAGCAGGTGAGGTACCTAGCACCCAATACAGATTATCATTATTAGCAAAAGACGTCATTGTCGTTTCTCGTAATGTTCCTAATAATGATGTTCTTGACAGTGACGAGTTCTGGAAAGATGGCCGCCACGACCGAAATACGTTAATGGTAACATAAACAATCACTGCACGTCATTTGTTTTCGAGAATACTTCACCACCGTTGATAAATAAGAGTTAACTATGTTCACATAATTAAAATAAAGCTATATACAACACCAATGACGTTTGGAATGGAAAATGTTGGAGAATGTGATTCGCTAGCTTGCCGCTCGAAAAATAAACGTCCTTTCACTGTGATGGATGGCGGTCGACTGAGGCCAGAGGGGGGCTCAGCGCTTGAGTCAAATGGGACGATTCGGGCGCGTCCCGTTTTTTCAGAATTTTGCAAAACAATCGTGTTGCCGAAAATGACGGATTTTTTTTGAACATTTTTCGTCTTAATTTTTAATTAATTTACAACTTAATTTTTAAATATATTTTGAACAAAATACTTTGAATATTAATTAAGCAATATAAAATTCCCAGGCGGGTCTACTTTACTGACCATTTATTTGATTCATGGTGTAAAATATCCAAAACCTAGCAATTGCGACATCTGAAATATTGCAGTTTTTGAGAGGTTTTTTCTAATAGTTCCTTTTTTAGCTAACTAATCACGGAATACCTAAAATACCTCAGTGCCTTAAGACGAAAGTCTTCAATCAGTGTGTGTTGCCAGTGATGACATACGGATCCGAAACGTGGTGCTTCACTATAGGCCTTATGAATAAGCTTAGAGTTGCTCAAAGAGCTATGGAGAGAGCTATGCTCGGGGTTTCTCTACGGGATCGAATCAGAAATGAGGAGATACGTAAAAGAACGAGGGTCACCGACATAGCCAAACGGATTAGCTCTTTGAAGTGGCAGTGGGCAGGACATATAGCACGGAGAGCAGATGGTCGTTGGGGCCGAAAAGTTCTCGAATGGAGACCGCGGATCGGAAAGCGCAGCGTTGGACGTCCACCAACGAGATGGACGGACGACTTAGTTAAGGCCGCGGGTTCACGATGGATGCAGGCCACTTATGACCGAAGCATCTGGAAATCTATGAGGGAGGCTTATGTCCAGCAGTGGACTTCTTACAGCTGAAATGATGATGATGATGAATCACGGAATGGCTTTGATTGCTTCTGCTGCATTTATTTAGGCAGTAGATTATAAAGTAAAAGTCTTGAATTTGTTTCTTAGAGAGGAGTAATAAGGAGAGACATTAATTTCGGGGGTCTTGAAGAATCACCCCCGCGTCCCGTTTTCCCAGAATTTTGCAAAACAATCGTGTTGCCGAAAATGACGGATTTTTTAGAACATTTTTCGACTTAATTTTTAATTAATTTACAACTTAATTTTTAAATATATTTTGAATAAAATAGGGTCAGTCGGGGTAATTTTGAGACACCCAAATTTCGTGAAAAAATAAGACACTTTAATAATTGATGTTAAATATTTGAATTTTGTGTCTTAATTGACTTATAAACGAAGCTTATATTATCTAACGTTAAACATAACAAATTTTTATTGTCGTCTCTCGTTGTCTTGATAGGTTTTTAAAACAATTTATTTCAAATGAAGAAATTTGGCGCAAAAATATTTTTTCGCCGTCTATGAACTTTGGCAGTTGCCGATCACTCGTTGCATCTGTACGCATATATCCCCGTCCTGCGCGTGCGATGGGGATAGGCCTCGCGAGGACGGCTGGTCTCGTCTGTCTGTTATGTACCAGCGTGCGATGCGCTCGTGTTGTTTAGGGGGAAAAAATAAGACGCGTTTTCGGGAAAACATAAGACACCTGTAGTGTAATAATAAGACACGTATTTATCAATATGCCTCGAAATGACGTGCCAAAAACGAAAATCTACAGCGAACTTAAATTACAAGAAGCCTTAGAAAGATTCCAGAAAGGCGATTTATCATACCGGCAGGCTTTATCTGAGTATTAAATTTTAAATAACACGTCAAAACAAGGTAGAAAAATGGTATTGAGTGAAGAGGAAGAAGATGATTTAGCTCCATAAATCAGAACAAGAGAGGGGCATTGATGTTTGAGATTGATTTCGAAAAATTTACCGTTGAAAATGTGTAATTTTGGTGGAATCTTATTCAATTTAGTTCCGTGAATGTGCACAAGTGTAGTGAAAACAAAATTGAGTGTTAAACATGGACTTTCCGTGGTTCGCGCCGAAGCTCCTTGAAGGTTTAGTAAAGTTGCCACCGCTTTACCATAGCCCCTGACTTGAAACTATAGGCCCGATCGGGCTAATTTCATGCAAAATACTTGATACTGGCAAGATGTACGACGCCAAGACTATATTAGGAAGAAACTTGAAATATTGTAAAACTTGACCCTGGCTGTACCAAATTGGCCATATCGGTCTCAGACCGAAATAAATAAATAAAAAAAACCGGGCAAGTGCGACACTCGCGCACGTAGGGTTCCGTACCACTATGACATTTGGGTACGGAACCCTAAAATGATTTACATCCAATTTTTAAATTTGATAGGAAAATGTGAAATATTTAGCTTCGATCCTTACTCCCTTCATTCATACGACCACACTACTCAAAAAAAAAAGAAAAAAAAAACTTTGGCACAAAGAAAATCTGAAACTTATAAGAAACTCTTTGGTAAGTGAAGGCAGACTGGTATATTTGACAGACAGGGCGGCCATTTTGAATTCCACGACCTACTCGATTCCCTTGTAGTTTTTGAAACACGTTTGTTGTATGGGAGCCCCTCTTAAATATTTGTTTTATTTTGTTTTTAGTAGTTGTAGCGGCAACCGAAATACATCTTCTGTGAAAATTTCAACCGTCTAGCTATTACGGTTCATGAGATACAGCCTGGTGACAGACGGACGGACGGACGGACAGACAGACAGACAGACAGACAGACAGCGAAGTCTCAGTAATAGGGTCCCGTTTTTGCCCTTTGGGTACGGAACCCTAAAAAAGAAAAAAACCCAAGGAATTTTGGCGGGAACCCGTAGCCAAAGGGTCAAAACGAAGTCCTATTACTGAGACTTCGCTATCTCTCTGTCCGTCGGCAACCAGATTGTTTCCTATGAACCGTAGTAGCTAGCTAGACAGTCAGAAGATGTACGTAGCTTTCTAATGGTGAAAGATTTTTTGAAATCGGTTTAGTAGTTTTTAAGTTTATGTAAGTATTACAAACATACAGACACACATACACACAAAATACAAATATTTCCTCTCTAAAATATTAGTGTAGATTACATTACACACCCCAGACAAACACACATAAATCGCGGTCAAATCATACATCCTTTTACAATTTGCCGTACATAATCGAGAAATAAATAAACATTTCGAAATCCATATGTATTTAATAACATTATTTATTTATTACCTATTCTCATGTCGTATCACCAAGTATCCTATTATATACTTATACTAGCTCCGTCCTGCGGTTTCACACGCGTAAGCCCCGATGCCGTGGGAATATCGGGATCAAAGGTAGGCTATGTCCTACTCGATAATGTGGCTTTCTCTAATGAAAGAATTTTTCAAATAGAACAGCGGTTCCTGAGATTAGCGCGTTCAAACTAACAAACTCGTCAGCTTTATCAAATTAGTACCTATGAAGTATGATTAGAAACTCGCACATTAATCTACCTACTAGTGTAATTTTATAAGACACATAAAGTTAACGAATATTTCTGTAATGTAAATAACTATTAATTATTTAAGTAAATAATTATTGAAACATCACCTCTGTTGAAGTTTTAAGACAAATAATTATAAATGCAGCCAATAAAATGGTAAGCACTTCAACAACTGGCGTAGTAACGACTGGACTAAGACGTAGAATGAGAGTATAGTGACCGGCACGAAAGTTGAAAAGTTTAGGCGTGGAAGGGGAAAGTTCGCGCAGTACATTTTACATGCGCTTTCTATGAAAAATCGACTTTTGCGCATCCGCCATTTTGTTTCAACTAATCTGCCGCCTACTATACCTAAGTGTGCGAAACATAGGTGGACATGTGGAACATGAACTGTAAGACAGTAGGGTTGCCAACCATACTATAATATATTAGTATTGTACTATATTTCAGCTCAGCGTACTATATGGGGGATTTCTGTTCCTATTGTTAAATCCTTGATAGAAGTTATTGTACCTGAGCTTGTTATTATATTCAATAGGTGCATAGATTGTGGCGTGTTTCCTGATCAAATGAAATTTAGTAAAGTAATTCCATTATTTAAATCCGGTAGTACATCGGACCCCTCTAATTTTAGACCCATATCAGTACTACCTACATTAAGCAAAATTTTTGAAAAAATTATATTGAACCAGCTACTAAAGCATTTTGATGACAACAATATTTTACACAATAAACAGTTCGGTTTTAGTAAGGGTCGCTCGACTACTGATGCGGGCATTGCATTAATTGAAAACATATTTGATGCTTGGGAGGAGTCGCATGATGCATATGGCGTATTCTGTGACCTCTCCAAAGCGTTCGATTGTGTTCGACATGATACTTTGATCATGAAGCTACGACACTACGGTATCGGGGACGGCGCATTGGATCTTCTTTCTTCTTACCTGAGTGATAGGATTCAGTGTGTCGACATTAACGGTAAACGTTCCCCTGGATCACCTGTAACTTTAGGAGTTCCTCAAGGATCCATATTGGGACCTTTTTTATTTCTAGTATATATTAACGACTTACCTTTCCTCGTGAAGGAAAATCATGGGATAGTATTGTTCGCAGATGATACCTCATTGGTATTTAAAGTAAAAAGACGACAATCTAATATTGACGACGTGAACAATGCTCTCTCTAGATTAGTATATTGGTTTAATGTTAATAATATGCTACTAAATGGATCTAAAACTAAATGTATTCGATTCACACTACCAAATGTAAAACAAGTTAAAACTTCTGTAAAAATTGATAATGAGGAGATCGAAATAGTCGATAAAGCTGTCTTTCTGGGTACAACTTTAGACGCTAAGCTTCAATGGGGCCCACACGTGGAAGCTCTGTCGAAAAGGCTTAGTTCCGCAGCGTACGCAGTTAAGAAAATCCGGGAATACACAGATGTTGAGACGGCCCGCCTAGTCTACTTCAGTTACTTTCACAGCATCATGTCATATGGTATCCTGCTGTGGGGGTGTGCTGCTGACATAGAAACCATTTTTGTTTTGCAAAAGAGAGCGGTGCGAGCTATCTACAAAATGGGCCCCAGGGAATCGCTTGAAGAAAAGTTTAAAGAGATAAACATTTTAACTGTTTACTCTCAATACATTTATGAAAATCTGCTATACGTACATAAGAATAAATCAAGTAAATTTCACAAATACAGTGATGTCCGCCAGGTTAATTTGAGACACAAGGATGATCTGACTGTGCCCTATAGTAGGCTCCAGAAAATAAGTAAGTCGTTCTGTAGCACTAGTGTACTTTATTATAATAAACTACCTGAAGACGTATTTGACATGTCCATTACAAGATTCAAAAAATATATTAAACTTAAATTGTGTAATAAGGCGTACTATAGCACGTCAAAATATTTTGATGAGAAGAATCCATGGACATGATTGTTAACTGCTCCTGTTCAGATTAAGATCTGTATTATGACGATTGTAATATAAAACATGATAAAAAAAATAATTGGAAAAAAAAAACCCCATGAGTTTCTTGTGGTTTCTTCTCATCGGAGGGCGCGTTCCGAAACCTCGGTAAATTAAAATCTCGACGTTTCAAAACGTACGTATGTGTGTATAATATACGTTCTAAATGAATAAAAAAAAAAAAAAAAAAAAAAAAAATATATATACTTATATATATTTTTGAAAGCACATATAGTACGCAAAAATACTATATTTCTGGCATAATTTGTAAAAAGTTGTTTCTTTTATAAATTCCTCCTCTCTGCATTTACTACGAGTAGAAAACAGTCCTCTACAGAGTAGAGGACGTTTTCTACGAGTATGTAGAGGGAAAAAAAGAAAAGCCATGAAAAAGGAGCTCATAATTTAAAGATTGAATGTAGGGAATTTTTTTTTTTATATTCAAGAAAGAAAGAGTAGGTATTTGAAAGTGTGAAAAAAAGGTTAAGTTCAAAAAATACGTATTTTTTCGAAATATTCTACAAAACACCGCTCTAATTTTTGTACCTACTATATTTTTTTTGGGTTGTACTATATTTTTCGAAAAAACTGTTGGCAACCCTAGTAGACAGTAAACATGTTAGAAATCAATAATAGCAATTAACTTATTTTCCTAACCATTTCATTGTTTTATTGTATTGTGACCCAAGTAATCACTTTGACTTTATTCCTTAGTTCTACGCCTGTAAGCCTTTCAATGTTTGTTTTTCAATCAATGTTTTCTTCCAAGAGCTTTGATAAATCCCTAGCTTGTAATACCTTCTTGGATAGCTAATGAAACGTAGATATTTTTAAATACACCTGCCGAATAGCGTTCATAGATTTTTTTCAGTAGGTATGTTACCAAGAAAAATAAACTTATTACGGTTTTATCTAAATTTATTACAGTCCGCCGTCTACAGCTACAACCCAGTCGGTTCATGAATCTGAAAGTTTAGTGTTAATAATAATAAAACATCTAGTCCCCTACAGAAAAAAAGCAAACACACGTAAATCAGATGATAGAAACCCAACCAAACTTAGGCCAATTATTGAAAAAAAAAAGACGGATTTTTTTAAAATCAAAATCGGAAAGTTTGGATATTGTGTTTCAAAGTGAAATTAGTCAGAAATTGTGGTACCTATAACCTCCAAGATCTAGATCGACTTAGCCTGTAACCCTGTATATAGTATATATGGATATGGACTATATGTATGTCTGTGATAATCACAATTATCGCACGAGAACTGGTTTTTAATGTGTCAATAAATGCCGTTTTAAATGAAATTTTTGATTACATTTATACTCACACTTATCGCATGAGAACGGTTTTTTGCCAGTATGTGTCAATAAATGTAATTTTAAACGGCCTCTAAAATTACATTTATAATGACACGCATCGCACGAAAATAATTTTTCAACAGTATGTGTAAGTAAATGCTGTTTTAAAACACATTTTTGATTACATTTATAATCACACTTATCACATGAGAACCGTTTTTTGCCAGTATGTGTCGTTAAATGTGATTTTAAGCTGCTTCTATGATTACATTTATAATCACACTTATCACACGCAAGCAGGGTTTCACCAGTATGTTTCAATAAATGCTGTTTTAAATACCATTTTTGAAAACATTTAAATTTACACTCATCACATGAAAACGGTTTTTCACGTTTTTCACCAGTATGTGTCAATAAATGCTGTTTTAAAGCACATTTTTGATTACATTTATAATCACACTTATCGCATGAAAACCGTTTTTTGCCAATATGTGTCAATAAATGTAATTTTAAACTGCCTCTATGATTACATTTATAATCACAATTATCGCATGAAAACGGTTTTTCACCAGTATGTGTCAATAAATGCCGTTTTAAATTGCCTTTCTGATTACATTTATAATTACACTTATTACATCCAAACAGGGTTTCACCAGTATGTGTCAATAAATGCTGTTGTAAATGGCTTTTTTGATTACATTTTAAATTACGTTTTAAATAGCCTTTAACATTACATTTATAATCACACTTATCGCATGAGAACCGTTTTTCACCAGTATGTGTCAATAAATGCTGTTTTAAATAGCCTTTAACATTACATTTATAATCACACTTATCGCATGAGAACCTTTTTTCACCAGTATGTATCAATAAATGCTTTTTTAAATAACGTTTTAGTTTAAATGTATGATGACAGATATTGCACATAAACTGCGTCACTTTATCAGTAGAGTGTGTCTTTAAATGTTCCTCTGAAGTAATTTCGTTAGTAGTTTGAAGTTCACTAGATGAAGCTTGATTTCTTCCATCATTTAATTCACCAGCGGTTTCACCTCCAACATTGTCTAACGTCTTCGAAATGTCAAATTTAACATCATCAATGTCTATCATATCATCATACACGTTGATGTATTCTGAATCAGACGACACTTGTGAATTATGGCATTCAATATTGTCTAACATCTGTTTGGTGTCATTTTCATCATCACTTCCTACTTCTTGCTTTAATTTATTCAGAATCTGAAAATCACTTTTATCATCAGAAGTACCGTTATTATGTTCATTATTAATTTCTGTATCTTCGTCTTCTGGAAGAGAATATTGTTTTTATCATTAACTTGGATACTAAAATACTAAAAATAATTGTGGCTTGCTGGCATCAATTCCCATAAGGCTTATACTGTTTGTTATAAGTAAAACTAAAAAGTCCCCATAAATCCCATGTGGAAAAGAGTTCCTTTAGGTAAAAGGTTGTTTTTAACTGACTCCCAAAAAAAGGAGCACATAGGTTCCCAATTTGTCACGTATACAGGGTTACAGAAAAAGTCGTGCTAGATCCGTTGAGGGCGTGGAGTACCCATCATTTCTGACTTATTTCACTATGAAACACCCTACCCTAAACTTAACCCTTTTTGAGATATTCGACTTTTAATTTTTTCATTGAAAATTGCCGATATTTAAGCTACTAAATTTATTTTTGTTTATTTTGTGTGTCTTATTATTATTATTATTGCATTTTGACATGCGTAATAAGATGCTTAAAGACGTCAATCATTAAAATAGTACATTAGTTAATTGAATAGACCGTAGCAGACAAGTGAAAGTTAAGAAATAAAAAAATAAATTAGAAAGTTTATTTTTCTCTAAGGGATATCTAAAAAAAACTATATGGCAATTGTTCGGCAGATGTTTTTTAAAATATCTACGTTTCATCAGCTATCTAACGAGGTATAATAATCAAGTGTTTTATTCAAATACATTATAAAAAAAATTAGTTTCATAGGCGACAGTGGAGAAGAAAATTTATACTTAGCCCTAAAAAATAAAATAAAACAATAGGTAAGCATGAAATGTTATTTATTAAAGCTTTTCACACAACTTTTTCTTGTTTACAGTTCATGTTCAACATGGCCGCCTCTATTTCTGATACATTGTCGCATTCTTCTACGGAGACCAGTCTTCACTACTCCAGTGGTCAATGTGGTCCTCATTTTGTTAGCTGCATCCACAATCCTTTGTCTTAAGTCTTCCACAGACGAAACTGGATTCGGCTCGCTGTATACTAGACTTTTCATGCACCCCCACACATGAAAATCCATGGGGGTAATGTCCGGACTTCTTGCTGGCCATGGCAACGGCCCACCTCGTCCTGTCCATTTGTATCCTATCCAATAAATATTTCTACCTCAATATCGATATAATTCGGATTAAGATTTTACTTTTAAAGGGTCCCCACCGCAAGGTTTTTCAAAATATTCATTAACATTCAAATAAAACGGAGAAACATTTTTCAATGATTTTCAATGAAAAAAATGCTTTCGGTTTTATTTCATTTCGAATGAATATTTTGGTCAACCTTGCGGTGGGGACCCTTTAAAAGTGAAATCTTAATCCGAATAATATCAATATTAAGGTAGAAAACTAAATTTTTCATAATTTTCATTTCCATACAAACTTAATACCAAAATATTAAGTTTGTATGGAAATGGTAACAGTCGCCACGTTCTTAACCTCAAATTATAAGTGGGATTTCTGTATTTGACTGTACTGTACTGTATGTCACCAGACAGACAGAATGTTTGAGCACTAAGTTAGAACAATATGTCAAGACAATTATCTACAGTACTTCTAGCTGTATAAGTCCAGATCCCGTAGATAAACCCTCTTTCGATAAACCCTTTCTCTTAATATCAGCTCTCTACAATCAGCGGTTTAGGCTGTACTTTGATCAGTCAGTCAGGACAAAGCATTTTATAGATACTTACCTCTAAATTACGTGATGTAGATATAGGTTTTGGTAGGTTGTTATGCGAAAGTTGGAACCATACAATGAAGTATCAATCTAATCCAAAGATATAAATGTAATGTCACCTGTCCAGTCTCTCTCCAGTTTGACTACAGGCTCCTGACCGCCTGTCTCCAGACCCAGACATGTCATGTCAAAGGACTCCATGGTGCTTCCCTTAGATTAAAACAAAAAACTAGTTCTTCCAGTCAAGATCGGCGCACACTCCGTTGTACAAAACTGAAAGAAAACACCCTAAGCTTGGTCCGAGTTGTTTATAGTTTGTCTAATATAATTTATGATCCGACTTTTGGCAGGAGTCAAAAATATCATCCAAATAAATGTATTCTTTTTTTAAATAATATACTACTGACAAACGTTATACTTCATGGATAGCACAGACCATTGAGATACTACGTACGTACGTATGGATAGGTGCCGTCTTCTAGTGAAGTGAAGTGATATCAATAATGGATAACCACAGATTATAAAAAATCGCTGATATAAAAGAGGTTTAATAATAAATAATCGAACATAGTTTATTTATTCTAAAAACCTAAATTCGATAAATTTTGCAATATTAACAAACCAGAAATAGTTAAATATTATTATATTATTATTGACCGAGCGAGCTTAACAAGAAAAGCGTCTCTTCTTTGCGAAAATTGCTTTCATTAAGTATGATTTATAGGATTTAAAGGTTCATGAATCATGGTAGACATGTGAGTCCGGGCCGGGAAGTGAGCGTGCCTTTAACAGATCCGGTACCACATAGGATATGTGGCCTCTCCATCGGCCCCAGCGATGTTGTCGTTAGCTCCTCTTCCGAAGAACGAGTGGTGAGCGGCTTCATTGCTCCGGTACCAGACTGAACAATCTGGTATTGCCATTTTGGGCAAGAGGCAGCTATCTTTTTAGAGAACGGAACTAGATTTGTTCCACGCCATTTGTTCCATTGGGGGCACGATCAGTCTAAAACAGATCCCTGACGGTTACTCCTCGGAGTGGCCTGACGGACGGTACAGCGGACTCCTATCTCCATACCCAAAGTGATCATAGTTGGGGACGCTTTAGCATTATTATAAATAGGTTATAGTGTTCGGGGTTCCGTTGTGCCGGAGCAACCTGCCTATCAGTACCCAAGGTAATTTCTAAGGAACAGCTGTTGGATTTCCAAATAAATAAATACTTATCCCGGACGGTGCTCTTGGGAGTGGCCTCGGGGTACAGCGGACTTCACCTGCAAGCCTGAATGTTGTCCGTCAAGCGGCGACGTAATATACGCTATAACACATACTGTTAGTTCAGTTTCGACACGGGGCTGTGCCAGAGCAACGCACTAAGCTGTTGGCAGTACATCAGCGTGCTCTGGCTACGGCCCAGGAATTTGCCGAAGCATCCATGTGGTTGTGGCGGTACGAGACTACGACTCAGCGACTCCTCCGGTAGAGGCCGACTCTCCTCGATGGTCCATAGGCCTATAGGTATAGGCTGCTATAGCCGAGGGCCGGCCTATGCTGACGGATCACATCCCGGCGCTGTTCCCGTAGAGTAGAGTGACGCGAGGGGGTCGAGGTCCCAAGAAATAGAGTTAGCTAAGACAGCGGCCGCTCCACCTACTTGTACCTATACTAAGGAAATATAACTAGATTGTTATTGTGGAATTCAATTAATTATCGATTGTAAGTTCAGAGGAGTACTAATCGTCAAGATCGGCGTTTTTCCCTAGGGATTTTCCCTGGGGGTTAGAGGTACCATAATTTTATTTTATGTGCCATCGCAAGAAGACCTGACATGACGAGACATGGATTATTCAATTGATTTATGCGAACTAAAGCTATGGTGTAAGTAATTTCGTCCTACTCTTGTTAAGTTAAAAGATATTTGAAGATAAGATGTTGAAGTTTCACATTTAGGAGTCAAGTGTTAACACAAAACACCACAAGATGTCGTTACTTGTCTTGAATATTCATAAATCTGAATTGGTATACCAATAATATGGCAGTTAATCAAGTCATTTTGCGGTCAATAAATCTTATTAGTTAAAATAATTATTTTCTTTATAAATTCTGGACCGATACGTGGAATTCTGAAGCCATTTATTACTTTTACAAATTCAGATTTATGGATATTCGAGACAAGTAACGACATCTGGTGAAATAAGTTCGTGTAACAAATTGATTGAAGTACCGAATATGATATCTGTGGAACATAGCTGGTCCATTTTGAACGGTCTTCATAAAGAGTCTGACCAGTGAGTCGTGGCAGTGAAAAAAAGCGGCAATTTTAAAAAAATCTTCATGTGTTAGTAATAACTATATAGCTAATTATAGATTTGATACTTTTTATTAAAAGTAAAATAATAAAAAGTATCAAATCTATTTTTTCTATGTATCGTCATGACATCACAGTGTCTACACATGAAGATTTTTTTTAAATTGCCGCTTGTTTTCAACTGCCACGACTCACTGGTCAGACTCTAGCTCAGAATTCTTTCTATGTTTGTTGTATTTAAAGATTTATTCGATTATGGCCATTTGAAATAGTGTTGTCTATCGATAGTCACACTATCGATAGACTATCGATATGCTATCGATAGACTAGGCAAAATCAATAGTATTGATAATCTATCGATATTATCGACACGTGTAAATGCTATCGATAGTATCGATAGCGCTTCATTAGCAACACTATCGGTTACGGCGATATTATCGATACTATCGATAGTTTTATGTCCAATATAATCGATACTATTGATAGTATCGATACTATTGATAGTATCGAAAAATCACTGGCAATCGATAGAAAGAAACTATCGATAGAATCGATAGTATCGATTTTTTTTGGTGAAAAAAAACAGAAATTACAATAGTATCGATACTTTCATTAGTATCGGACATAACAAAATCGATAGTGTCGATAGTATTGCCATTATCAATAGTATTGTCCATAAAATGGTTTCAATACTATCGATAGCATCGATAGTATTTACACGTGGCGATACTATCAATAGAACAATCGATATCCTGAATATTTTTCGAGGTCAACTATCGATAGTGAAACTATCGATTGTTTTGCAACACTAATTTGAAAATTAGCCAGTGTCAGTTTTGACAGTTTGCCTTTTTGACAGTGACAGTCTACTTAAATGACACTTCTTCAGGCGAAAACAAGCCCTTTGTCGAATATATTCTAACTTGTTTCCTTTGACACATTACCCTCATGAAGTATCGTATTTATTTTAGTTAACTTTTTTAATTTTATTTTATTTTAAAAATTTTTGTTAATGTTAACTGTAGAGTGCGTTTCATCTTTAAATTCCTATGCCGTCATGTCGGTAGCAAAACAAAAAAGTGTAAAATACAAAAAAAATAATGTGCTACCTTGAATTTAGGGGGATTTGTATATAAAGAATGAATGAACGAATCTTCCTGTATTCAAGGTTTAGGGTATAGCACATTCAAGATATTATGGCAAGACTTTTTTGTTTTGCTACCAACATGACGGCATAGGTAATTAAAGATGAAACGCAATAGACCAAGCGTATTGTCATATTTCATCGACGGAATCCGCCCACTCGACTATCGAAAATTGGTATGAATATGAAAAATATCGGTATTCCAAAGTTCGTAATCCATTAATATAAATTATTTTATCAATTTAATACATTTAAACGTATCTTAAATAATATCATATTAAACCGCTTTTAAATGTGATGTGTAGTTTACGAGATTAATAGAGTTAGTAGTTTGAAAAATAATATGGTCGAGATTATTTCCTTTGGTTTGTCATTTGCGAATTATTCGAGTAATTTAATTATAGTTATGCTACTAAGAGACGAGTTAACCTCGAGTTTTTCCCACGCGGTGGCGGATAAACTTCTTGGTCCCTAAGAGGGTTGGACTCAAGCAGGCGGCCGTAAAAATATTGCCAAATCTATTTGCAGTAGGTATGGTCAATAATATTTTACCCACAGGGCCAACCCCGAATAATTTGGGGTCCCCGGGCCCCCAGGGTTTGCTACAACGAAGAGGTATGCAACCGGGAACATCGCTCAGATAAACTACACATTATAAAAATCTTTAAAAATATTCCTTTTTTGTATAAAAATTAGAAAAATGGGTTTTACTTGAGGTGATTTTGCTAATCGAAAATATGATCAGTGATCAAGATCATCTGATCACTGACAATTACCGACTTCTTTGGTAAACTAAAAGTTTATTATAAGCAACTTTGCTACTTTGTAGACTAAAGTAAGTAAAGTAGTAAATGTAAACTTTACTACTTTGTACTTAAGCAAACCACAACAAGCCACGGCCATGTTACGGTTTGGATCCTTTTATTAATAAACAAAAATCCAAATATAAATCAATTCCTTTATAATAAATATCTAATAAGTGGTTTATTTCACCCCAAGGTCGATTTTCATTCGCATGTATTCTACACTGTCTGCTTGACAGAACATAGAATAAAGTACATAGATTGTAGTCGAAATCGCCGCTGTGATAAAGCATATTAAACTTATTAAAGTAAAGAAAAGCCTATTACAAAATTCCGGAATAAACATGTAACTAGCGATTCAAAGTCTAAGAGAATAATAATCGATAATCGAATAGATCCAGTAACGATTAAACACTACCTCATCCCTTCGGAGACCTGTCACAGGAATCAAGATTATATTTGAGCTTTGGCGGGAAAGCGGTGACAGCACCGACGACGACAAGTATTTTCGTTAAACTATGTTGTAAACCCAGATAAATTGTGTAATTTTAGTGGAATCTTATTCAACTTATTTCCGTTCTAAGCACAAGTGTACTGGAAACAAAATTGAGTGATAAACAAGAACCTTTCGTCGTTCCCTCATAAGCCCCCTTGAAGGTTTACACACACACAGACCCCCACAGCGTTTACACCCACCACAGGGTTTACACCCCACAGCTTTACCATAGCTCCTGACTTGAAATTAGGAGCCCGATCGGGCTAATTTAATGCAAAATACCTACTTGATACTGGCAAGATGTAAGAGTGTTGTAAGTAAACTCAGAAAAAACTCGTTAGATGGCATCTCGAGAGTCCGGAGCCAAAAAAAAAAAAAGCTATATTTGACAATGAAGCCCTTTTACAGAAAAAAAAATAAGCTAATTTTTTATTATAGTATTTCTTTCTTTTTGTTATAGTATTTCTTTCTTTGGCTTTGGTAGAGTGCTTTAGCATCAGTATCTTAAGAGTATAAGTGTTCGGTGATCGATCAGTATAGTTTGTGTTACTGGAAAACCTAGTTTAAAGTTATACGTTCGTCACTCTACGAGGGTAAATAACGCTAAGCCTTACCTCAGCCTGCAATCGCATAAAGGCTTTGTTCTGCGATTTGGTAATACGGATCGTGCGCTGTATTTTACTGGAAGCTCCATGGAGTCCCTCGACATCAAACTGGAGAGAGACTGGACAGGTATTATTACATTAAGTACATTTAACATTTAATGCTTTATTTGTACAACAGACAGTATCAAAAGTAAGACAAATAACACAGATAGCTTGGTAGCTATTTAGGTACCTACAAAGCTTTCAATCAATTGGAATGTATGTTTTCATAAACTTTCTCATATTATTACCTATCATACGTAAACCTATTTTACGTTTATAATTTCAGACTATAATCTGACGTTTTCGTTCTTTGTAGTTGAAATTTTTTTGTTCAGGAAAATGTGTCAAATCATAGTCTACAATTAAAAAACGAAGTAGGTAACATGTAAAGTACAAATGACTTGTACCCAAGAATAGTGAAGATTTTAGATTACACTTGCCCACTGGCATACAATATTTTAAATTACCTACTAAGTTACAGAAATCATTATGCTTAAATATGTGTAAATGTGTTTGTTACATGTTCACGGAATATTTTGTATTATTTTCCAGTAGAGGAAGATACAGAAATGAATGATGAACAAAACAAGAGTACCTCTGATGATGAAGGCAATATCCAGATTATGAAGAAAATTAAGCAAGAAGTAGAAAGTGATGATGGAGGCAATAACCAGATTATGAAGAAAATTAAGCAAGAAGTAGAAAGTGATGATGAAATCGACACCAAACGGATGGATATGGAAGTGAATGATGAACAAAACAAGAGTACCTTTGATGATGAAGGCAATATCCAGATTTTGAAGAAATTAAAGCAAGAAGTAGAAAGTGATGATGAAGGCAATATCCCGATGCTGAAGAAATTAAAGCATGAAGTAGAAAGTGATGATGAAAACAGAACCAACCATATGGATACTGAAGTGAATGATGAACAAAACAATGGCACCTTTGATGATGAAGGCAATATCCAGATTCTGAAGAAATTAAAGCATGAAGAAGAAAATGATGATGAAAACGACACCAAACAGGTGTTAGTCAATATTGAGTGTCATAATTCTCAAGTATCATCTAATTCGGTATACACCAATGTATACGACGATATGATAGACATTGACGATGTTAAATTTGACGCTTCGGAGAAGATAAAAAGTGTTGAAGGTGAAATAGCCGGTAAATTGAATGATGGAAGGAATCAAGCTTCATCAAGTGAGGATATATCACAAGGATCTAGATCCAGAGGAGAAAAAACTAATATTTCAAAGTCACATTCCAGCATGCACTCTACTGAAAGACTTTATTTTTGCAATATGTGTGAATATAAAAGTAGTACAAATCACAATTTGAAACAACATTTATTAACACATACTGGTGAAAAACCGTATTCTTGTGAAAAGTGTGATTACAAATGTATTCAGAAAAGTAGATTAAAAAGCCATTTGTTACAACATACTGGTGAAAAACTGTTTTCTTGCGAAAAGTGTGACTATAAATGTATTTTTAAAAACAGTTTCACACAGCATTTATTGTCACATTCTGGTGAAAAACTGTTCTCTTGTGAAAAGTGTGAATATAAATGTAACTATAAAAGCAGTTTAAAACAGCATTTATTGGTACATACTGGCGAAAAACCGTTTTCATGTGATAAGTGCGATTTTAAATGTATTCAAAAAAAACGTTTACAAATGCATTTTTTGACACATTCAGGTGAAAAACAGTTTTCCTGTAAAAAGTGTGACTATAAATCTAATTACAAATACAGCTTAAAACGTCATTTATTGACTCATACTGATGTAAGATCATTTTCTTGTGAAAAGTGTGAATTTAAATGTAAAACAAGATGTAATTTAAAACAGCATTTATTGAAACATGCTAGCGAAAAACCATTTTCTTGTAAAGAGTGTGATTACAAATGTAACCAAGCAGGCCAATTTAAGCAGCATTTATTGCGACATACTGGTGAAAAACTGTTTTCTTGTGAAAAGTGTGAATATAAATGCAATACAAAACACAATTTAAAACAGCATTTTTCGATACATACTGGTGATGATAATGGTCCTTCATTATCATATGATGGATGTGATATCAAAAGTATTACAAAAACCGATTTAAAACAGCCTACTGGTGAAAATAAGTTTTCTTGTGAAAAGTGTAATTTTCAATGCAATGCTAAAAGCGGTTTAAAACGTCATTCATTGACACATACTGGTGAAAAACCGTTTCCTTGTGAAGAGTGTGATTTTAAATGTAATAGTAAACGAAGTTTGAGTCGTCATCTATTGACACATACTGGTGAAAAACCTTTCTCGTGTGATAGCTGTCATTATAAATGTAATAATAAAAGCAGTTTGAATCGTCATTTATTGACACATACTGGTGAAAAAACACTTTCTTGTAATAAGTGTGATTATAAATGTAACCAGACAGGCCAATTAAAACAGCATTTTTTGTCACATACTGGTGAAAAACTGTTGTAGATGTAATACAAAACACGATTTAAAACTCCATTTTTCGATACCTACTTACTGGTTAGACTGAAAACCTATTGTAATGCGAAAGGTATGTATGATTTAACTTAAGAGGACAGTCTCCATTATCTTTCTCCATACAAACGTAGTCGACTGTTTCCTCCCTGGATAATTAAAAGACATTAGAGCAAATATGTTTATACCATAAAACCTATATCTGACATGACTATGCCCCTACTTTTTGATTTTTTTATTTTCTAATTAGAATAGTAATAAAAGAAACAAAAAAGAAAAAGATAGGGGCATAGTCATGACAGATATAGGTTTTATGGCATAAACATATTTGCTCTAATGTCTTTATCCAGGGAGGAAACAGTCGACTATGTTTCTATGGAGAAAGAGTATGGAGACTGTCCTCTTAAGTTAATTTAAAAAAAAACATTTTCTTGTGAATAGTGTAATTAATTATGGATTATAAATGTATTTTGAAAAACATTAATTAATACATACTGGTAAAACACTTTTTTTGTGAAAAATATGAATGCATATAAATGTATACAAAACGTAAAAAAACTTACTTTCATTATGTGATGGTATAAAAATATTCTATTTTTAGATGTGAAGTATTTTTCCTTTAAAATGTTTCTATGAACACTCAGTGCAGGCTTAAGGCTTAAAAGCACTAATAAAATAAAAATAGATGATCGTTTAATATTGAATTATCTCATCATAACCCAAGAAATTATTGCTATAAATACGCCCTTCGGCTACACACTATCATAGCATGTTTTGACTATTTATTATGCCTCATACACACTAGCATGTTTTGCCTCACCCTGGATGGTGTATTGTTTTGTTTTATAATAAACTATGATGCACTATATTCTAATTGATATTTTCATTTTGCGTACCTAACTGTAAGCCTACAAACTTCGGCCAGCGGTTGAACGGCTGCAGCAGACTGGGTGCGTATACGTAGACGTGCACGCACCGCCGCGCCGCGCCGCTGAGTTGTAATGTATGAAACTGTATGAGACGACTCACTGCTTGCGTAATGTAGACGCCGCAAGCAGTGTGTCCTGTCTCATACATTACAACTCAGTGGTACGTGCACGTCTACGCTTACGTATACGCATCCGGTCTCGTAATTTCACCTGACGCGCCTTATCCAGAGCAAGCCCTGCTTAGCAGCTCTGTTACTTATATAATATACAGAACGCAAATAGGATCAAAATGATAAAATAAAACGTAGATATCTATCAATCTTGCTGTTTTTATTTATTAAGTATTATACTATGATACATAAAACTTGTAATAAAGAATGAGATCACTACGTAGTATTTGTTGCAGTCGGAACTCGAAAGCGGTCAAAATTAGATTTGCCCAAGCGTTTTGGTATAATTTTGACTGATTTTTCGGTCAAAATTCTGACTAATTTATCTTTAATCTTAAATTATCTTTAAATTTGTATTTTCGGTCAAAACTAGTTTTGACCTGGTCCATCAAAATAAGAAACCAACGCGCTTGCTTTGCTCGCCAATCGAATGGTCACAACTCACAACACTAACTTTAACTAATTTAAGCTATTGAAGTGTCCTACGTGACCAAATGCACGTAAAGTGCGATGCGGCGCGGCACGAATTGAAGCGAACGCGATCTATCGACTTGCCATTTACTCGTGAACGGCGCGGCGGCGGCGGAGGAAAACGGTAATGGTGTAGCACAATTCGCGCGCACGTAGGACAGAGTCGCCGCGTCGCACCGCACCGCATTGAATTCGCATCGGATCGCTTCGCAATCGCGTTCGAATCTGATCGCCCATGTAGTACGCTGCGTAAGTCACTTATCATATCACACTGGCAAATTCAAAGCGACGCAATCACTCAGCGAGTTCGCCGCAAGCGCGCTGGGAATACATCTTGAGGTGATGTTATATTTTAGTGAACAATATTGTGTTACAGGTGAACAATCTTGTGTTACAGGTGAACAACCTTGTGTTTCGAGTGAACAATCTTGTGTTACGGGTGAACAATTTCGTGTTATGGGTGAACAACTTTGTGTTACAGGTGAACAATTATGACCATGAGCGTCAGGTAAAACTAGTTTTGACCGCTTTCGGGTTTTGACTGAAATTATCTTATTTAATGTAATTTCGTTATACAGAGTCATTTAATTTACAAAATATACATAAAGTTGACTTAATACACTATACAAACTACTAGTTTACGGGGTTATGTTTTGGAGAATTTACATTTTTTCTAATCGCAGGGAAAAAAAATCGCCTAGAACAAACTCGTTTCGGATTTCATTAACCCCGCTAGAACACATTGTATATTTTGGATTACATTTATACATACTAGGACTGGAATATTGTTTAGAGTGCACATCTCTACACTTGGAAAATTTAGTTTTTGAAAAAATGCTTTTCAGCCAAACGCGACGTGCCTCACTCGAAAATACCAAGAGATGCAATTAATTTCATCCCAATAGCGCCAGCGTTAAGACGCAGGACAACGGATTTGTAAACGTTGGAGCTTCAAATCTTGTCGGCTAGTGTTTTTTTTCTTACAAAAACTAAATTTTGTATGTTTTCGTACGACGACCTCTGTGGCGCGTCGTGCGAAAGCGCGACTGCAATGCAGGAG
This sequence comes from Idaea biselata, assembly GCA_958496205.1. NCBI lineage: Eukaryota > Metazoa > Arthropoda > Insecta > Lepidoptera > Geometridae > Idaea > Idaea biselata. The sequence goes on from OY292395.1 coordinate 43,319,558, forward strand.
GTTGCGGGTCGATTCCCGCCGGGTGCAAGTATTTATGCTTATAGAAAAAATATTTGTGTCTGGTCTGGGTGTATGTATAATCCCTCTATGTATAATATGTTTGTATTTACAAAAGAAAAATAAATATAAGTATTTTATCCGTTGTCTAGTCACCGTAACACAAGCTTAGTCGCTTACCACGGGGCTAGATGGCGCTGTGTGTTGTTCAGAATTAAAAAAAAAGTCATTAAAACCAGCCAGACACAAGATACAAAGTATTTTTTACAAGTTTATACGAGTATTATACAAAATACAAAAAATCTTTTGCCCCATCAGTTGATTTAAAAAAAAAACAGGCAAATTAGTACACTCTAGAAAACTTCCTATCAGCGATACATTAATTTATACAGAATTGACATAATACAACGTCTTTCGTGGACGGTAATAAAAGCCGTAAGGGGTTTGTTCTAGACGTCTAGGCGAACAACTTTTCTACGACTTTTAGAAATACAGACTATTTTTCGAAAATGTTGAGTTTAAAGTTGACTAAAAAATCAGTCGACTACGGTTGTATGGAGTAATAGTACCCATTTCTTAGAGTTATAAGGTCATTAGCATTACCTTCAGTTGACCCCTTAATTAGTTTGGACTACCTACTACATTAATTATTTCATTCTTTTATTTCTTTACTTACGTATAAATTAGGTCAAACGTAACCTAATTTATACGAAAAAAAAAGTTCGAATTTCTAAAAGTAGTTTGCCTAGACGTCTAGAACAACCACTTATTGGTTTTTATTACCGTCCCCAAACACATTGTATAGAGTGAGTCTGAGTCTATCATAATAACATAAATACTAAAATTAAAATGTTAAATATATTTTTTGTTTTGTAATTATTACCTAATAATAATGTATGTAAGTATCTACTTAATATAAATTAAAATAAATTATAAATAAAGTAAAATGCTGTCAAAAATGCACTTTTATTTTTGGTAAAACAATCTCAAAACGTTGATTTAGGGCTAATTTCTCTAACCTTATTAATAAACGTGGAGTAATGTCTTACTCACTACTAGTGAGAACTTACTTTGTCTTTTTCCGTGACAAGAACTTTCAAAACAAAAAGTGGTAAAATTACTCCGACCTTACTCCACGTTTATTAATAAGGCTATCAATCTCTAGATAAAAGATAAATGTCCATTAGAATGTTGCTCTGACGCATTAAAATGACAAAATATTTTAAAATGAAATAAATATTTGGTTGCGTTGGGTTTTATTCAACAAATATCTTAAGGGGAAAGTCTACCTAATCTTTTCTCCATACAAACTTTACAAACGTGGTCGACTGTTTCCTCCCTGGATAAAGATATTAGAGAAAATATGTTTATGCCATAAGTCCTATATCAGCCATCAGCCCCTATGTTTTGCTTTTTTCTAAACTAAATTTTTCTAAATTTTATTTAGATTTTAATTAGAAAATCATAAAAAAACGTGTGGCACTCGGGAATTGCCGCGGTAAAGCTATTGCTTAGCACTTTTTATCAACTTATGCAATTATAATTTTATTATTTACTAGCTGACCCGGCAAACGTTGTTTTGCCTTATAAATTATAGATAGTAGCCGATTCTCAGACCTACTGAATACGTATACAAAATCTCATAAAAATCGGTCAAGCCGTTTCGGAGGAGTACGGTAACTAACACTGTGACATGGAAATTTTATATATTAGATTTATTTTGAACCATGGTTGCAACATGGAAGGCGGACACCCCCCGTGTTAGGTTTTATTTTCGTTACGGAATTTCTTGATTCGGTGGCCGCGCTCAAAGCCCGCGATAACGTAAGGGGTAGGGCATGGTTGTGACAGATATAAGTTTTATAACAAAAACATATTTGCTGTAATGTCTTTATCCAAGGAGGAAACAGTCGACTACGTTTGTATGAAGAAAGAGTAGGTAGACTGTCCCTTAAATAAATATAATAGGAATGTAGGTACTAAATACTGCATTTTATTGGAAATTTCTAAATGTAATGTCAAGTTTTCGCGTTGTTCAACTGAGATGGTTATTTTCATTACAATTTTTTTTTTAAACGGGGTATTTGCCATGTTTTAATTTGTTTTTTTTTTAATTTCATATTTCGCCAGTAATTGCAACTGACTTGTTAAAGACAAACACTAAAATAAAACACAATACAACATGGTAAATACCCCGTTCTATAAATAATATTTGTAGTTGATTTAGCCTAAATATTTATTATTAAATAATAGTTTATTATTTAAACATAGCCATTGCGTAAGGTAAATAAATAAATTTTCTAGATAAATAACATGAATTGTAACCTTTCCTAGCTGCTTACTGTGGCTGTGTTGACAAGTGTAACCTTAAATTGATTTTCTAACTATAGCAGTTTTTCACTCGCTGCACACCGCGGCTCGTAAAACATGAGAGAGGTGCGGAGAGTATTTCGCACTCTCTCACTCATTGGACTTATGAGTAGAGGCAGTGCTGCGCATCATCGCTATCGATAAGCGCAAGCGGTATTGATATTGCAACTTGCTCATCATAACCTTATGGCCAGCGGCTCGATTCTCATAATGAATAATGACATACCAGTTCGATGACAGACGCAGTGCAGACCGATGACAGATGCAGTGCAGACGCAACGCAGACACAACACAATTACAAAGAAAACTCAAAATACACTCTCATTGTATTCGTATGGTAGTTGAGAGTATATTTTGAGTTTTCTTTGCAATTGTGTTGTGTCTGCGTTGCGTCTGCACTGCGTCTGTCATCGGTCTGCACTGTCTCTGTCATCGAACTGGTATGTAATTATTTATAGTCCGGTCAAATTAGACATACAAAGTTACCTAAACCCACCAAGCTGAAAATCGGTGAGATTGTTTAAAATATCATTAAAAATAAAATTTGAAAGTTCCCCATCTTTCCCCTATAAGGAAAAAAAATATTAAAGGTCAAAGAGTTTTTCGCGATTTTCAGCAAAACGGTAAGTTTTATCATAAAAATACCTCAGACAAAAGTTGTAGATCATAAAATTATCTACAAAAAATTATTAATACTTTTTTTCTACGAGCCACCGTTTTTGAGATATAACGATTCAAAAAGTTGTAAAAGTTTTATAAATAAATAAATAAGTAAATATTTTAAAATATATTACAACTATAGAAATGTATATATACGTGGCGTACTCATGCATATTATGACGATTACAACTTTTTGAATCGTTATATCTCAAAAACGGTGGCTCGTAGAAAAAAAGTATTAATAAATTTTTGTAGATAATTTTATGATCTACAACTTTTGTCTGTGGTATTTTTATGATAAAACTTACCGTTTTGCTGAAAATCGCGAAACCTTTTTGACCTTCAATAAAAAAATTTCCTTACAGGGGAAAGATGGGGAACTTTCAAATTTGTTTTTAATGATATTTTAAACAATCTTACCGATTTCAGCTTGGTGGGAATTTAGGTAACTTTACTCTTATTTTTTGGTCTAATTTGACCGGACTATTACGAGAATTGAGACGGTGTGCAGCAAGTGAAAACTGTACTACATATAACCACAGTCTATAAAGCTAACAATCTACATTTTTAATAAAAAATCTACGTCATACTTAACATGGCTCGTTTTTACCCGACTACCGCAAAAAGGGTGGTTTTCATTTTACCCCTTTTTTGAAGTGGGTTTTTAATTACAAATATTTTACAAGGAGCTAAATGCAAAATCAAACCCGTTCCGGTTCGAACCCGTGACACGGTGAATTAATGATTATGCATCCCGTTTTTTTTTTCAAATTTATTTTTTTACCTAGAACCTTGCCTCAAAGAGTCCTCATCAGCGAAACTCGCCCGGTTTTTTCTTTCGCACCGTTTTTGGTGTTGCCTTATGAAAGCACTTAATCGATTTAACAAGAACTGCTTATCATGACCTTCTAATACCAGCTGATTCTTCAACACTGTCACCATATGTCTGTTAGCCGAAGCCACGGCCCAATAATAGTATAGTAACAACAGTAATACTGCAAATGCAGGCACTGCAAACGTAGATGTGCCTAACAAAAAGATGAATTCCCTTAATATATAGGGAAAAGTATTAAAAGTTTGTATGACAAAGTCCCAGACTGTTCTGTACCCTCGGAAAGGACCACAGTTTATAGATGGCAGTAATTCCGCCACAGAATAGATAACTGGCAACATTGATATTACAAAACCTAATAGCAACACTGACATGAATAAAGATTTCGATTTAGAAGCCTTGTAGACTACAGGAGAGGGCGTGCAGTTGATAAGGCAAGCGAATTTCTTTATATAAAAAATGATAAAGTAGAAAAATGAACCGATAATTGGTAGGAACGGACAGAAAAACGTTCCCATCCACACTATTGTCTGTATGTAGACGATATCGAGCACATGTTTTGGCAAATAGAAATCGTGCTCGCCTATTATCTTCAAGCATCGGCTTTGAGAGTGCCTCGCGATGAAAGAACGAGGTAAATTCACGAGGAAAGTTGTGACAATTTGCACAGAAAAATCAGTTAGGATTAGCTTGTAAAACTGTTGCCCCACAAACGTCTCCCAACATTCTAGTTTCGATTGGTCGTCGTTGGTAAAAGAACAGACAACTCCATTTTCCGAAATGTGCACATAAATTTGGCTGAGCAAAACGCCCAGAGACGAAAGCCTGAGCAAAATCGTCCTGAGCAAAGAAATCAGAATCACATGCGCAGGAGTGTAATTCTCGCATTTTATTAAGTAACTGAATACCTCTGGAACTATCAGATTTAGAAGCACTATAGTTATAAAGGGAAGGAATTCTAATAGAGTGCTTTGTAATTGACCAAAATTCATGGAGTCTCTATAAAAATTTAGAGTCAATTTCTCTGCTTTAGACCCATTTACCAACTCAGCTTTATTGTCTTCCCAATAGACATTTTCTTCAGCCAATTTATCAGTGGAGTAATTGAAGACTTTAAAAATCAAGACCCCCGACCCGATTAAAATGGTAAAAACTAATAAATTTACTATTAAACGTTTGAAATACAACAAAATTGTATTTTCCCGAGACCTCAACTGAATTTCCTCTTTGAACCTTTCCTCTTCTAAATTCCCTTTAACCTCGTTATAAATACCTTTGTGCTTGATTTTTGCGGACTTATTATTGTGGATACAAAAGTCCCAACCTCCAAAAACTAGATTGCAATACATATAGAACTGGCCTTCGGATTCGACCAACCGTTCTTTAAAGCCTTTAGCTCCACTTTTGACGATCATTATTAGAGAAAATAACGCCCAGGATATGGGCACTATAATATAAGCCATAGGCATGTTGTAATAGAGTGGTTTTTCCAAGAAATCTTTAATATAATACTCGTAAATTTGATCTGTGTAGACTCCATAGAATAAGACAGTTCTTTCAATGAAGCCAGTTCCTTGAATCAAGTCTAAAAATATGTTAGTTTCAGTCGTGTTTCTTTCAAAATAATAAAGGGAGCAACATTCGGTGGTATTAGTGAAGTTGCAGGTCAAGTATTTTTCGTGTAAAACAATTTTGGGTACAATTAGAAAGACTACGATGAGAAAGGATATGGTGAGGTTGAGGAAAAGCAGCCATCTTAAGAAAAGGAAGTAAGAAACGACGCCAGTACCGAATTTTCCTTCGATTTCTCTCATTGGGGAGTGCCAGAGTTCTAGTTTTGTTAGTAGTTCCGCGAATCGGATACGGAACCGATGCCAGACTTTCCGTTGACGCCATTGCAGGTGTTCCAGCCCTTGCAGGCGGAGTTTTGTTGCGTTCTGGAAACAAATAAATAAATGATTATTCCATAAGGTGTCGGGAAAAGGCCCGACTGCAATGCAGAAGGTTGCGGGTTCGATTCGAATAAATATTTATTTCTGGTTTGGGAGTTTTCTATGTATCATATGTTTGTATTTACAAAAAAAAAGTATAATATGTACTTATAGTTTATCCGTTGTCTAGTTATAGTAACCACAGTACAAGCCTAGTGCTTAATTTGGGCTAGATTGCGCTGTGTGTAATGTCGTACAATATTTTTTATTTCTATGAACCATTTAAACGGGCATTTAGGGGAATATCCTTAACTATAAGAGATAGCTAAAAATGCTGAATGGAGTTGCGTCCCCGATTTTGACAAAAACTGAAATAGCATTATTAGATTTTTGAAAAATTTATTACCCTATCCAGGAATCGAACCTTGTCTTTATGAAAAAAAAAACACTATATTATTATTATTTTACCGATCGATGGTGTTGCTGATAATGAGCAAATCCTGGAAACAAACACAGAAGAAACTCGGTTGTCACTAGGGCATGAATTCCGGGATCCCGGGATATCGTAATCCCGGGATCTCGGACGCAAAATTTCGATATTATAATCCCGGGATTGAGTGATCCGATATCGAGATTTGAGCAATTTACTATTTGAGTATAAATTAAGGTTTTTAGCTATATTTTTCCTCATGGAATGATTGAATGGAACTATTAAAATTAAACCCAAATCAGTCTACCCCTGAGGAAGAGATCTGTAAAGATTTAGAAGCGTAGGAAATTGGTAAAATGTTTAAAACAATAAAAGTAACGTGGTTCATTGCAATTTTTAAGACAAGTATTTTTTATACAAGCTCGCATGCAAATTTTTTCTGCTAACATCATTTTAGTGGTGCGCCTAGAATTTGGCGCGAAAGTTTAGACACTTTCGGGTTTAGGCTATTTGTCCGCCATATTTCCAAAATGATGGGGTGTACGGCCCTCGGGGTAACTTATTTACGTAATGAAACCACTAGAGTCTTAAATATATTAAATATTTTATATTTAACACATTTTTATTGTATTAAATTCGCTTTTTTAACGATATCTAAAATCCCAGTATCAATCCCGGGATCCCGGGATTGAGCTCTTAATATCAATATCGACCCGGGATTGAAAACCTTCCGATATTGCATGCCCTAGTTGTCACTAAGCTCACTATTTTCTCATTCCTGCACCCATGACAAACATGGTAAACATGATAAATATCCCGTTATCTACACTAATATTATAAAGAGGAAAGATTTGTATTTGTGTGTGTGTGTGTGTGTGTCTGGATGTTTGTAATGAAGAAACTTAAAAACTGCAGGACCGATTTCAAAAATTCTTTCAGCAAAAGAAAGCTACTTACATTATCGAGGAGTAACATAAGCTACTTTTGATCCCGATATTCCCACGGGATCGGGACTTACACGGTTGAAACCGCGGGACGCAGCTCGTTAACAATATTTGTAGAAAAATAATATTAGTAGGTACTACGATTTATTACAACTATTTCCAAAATGTCTGACCGCATGTCTGGTGTATCTAATTTTAGAAGCGTGACTATCTGACTCATAATTTTGTCACGTGTTTCGTGTCAACATAGTAGTTTACGTTGTAATCTTCTCTTCTATTATTATAAAGTTGGAGAGTTTGTTTTTTAATGTGAAACATCTATAGGCGAGGGTAAACCTAAAAATCCGCGTGGCGATACAGGTCATGGCGACGCCTCGCCACGCTATAAGTATATGCAATGCATAAGGTTGCGGGTTCGATTCCCGCCGGGTGCAAGTATTTATGCTTAAAAATATATATTTGTGTCTGGTCTGGGTGTTTTCTATGTATCATTCATATGTCTGTATTTACCAAAAAAAAAGTATAATGTGTAGTATATCCGTTGGCTAGTACCCACAATACAAGCCTAGTGCTTAGTTTGGGGCTAGATTGCGCTGTTTTCAACGTCTTGCAATTATTATTTATTTATTTATATAATATATCTACCTATATGATGGAATATAATATGAAGGTACTATTATATAGGTACGTAGCGAGTCGATGTTTCACATCTGCCAGGCGTCCCGTGTTTGTTTGTTTGATCGCGCGAATCTCAGGAACCGTTGATCCGATTTGAAAAAATCTTTCAGTGTTGGATAGTCCATTTATTGAGGAAGGCTATAGGCTATATTATATTTCAAAAAAATAGGCGGACGAAGTCGCGGACCCTGCAAGTATTATAATATAGCGGTTTCCCCTGGGAATACTTATTCAAAAATTCTTTCTTATCAGATGCAAAAGAATACACTCTTCAAATTTCAGCCCTTTATTATCAGCGGTTTAGGCTGTGCGTTGATCAGTCAGTCGGTCAGGGCAGAGCCTTTTATAGATAATAGATATTTCGTAAAATCGGGACCCTCTTGCTAAGTCTTGTGATGGAACCCTTGTTGCGCGAGTCCGACTCGCACTTGGCAGGTTTTTTTCTTCTTATACAGCGTGTTTCGAGGTGAGTGATTTAAGCCGAAACGGGGTTGGGCTAGTTTTGAGTTTAATATTTATTTGAAAATCGGATGTTTCTTAGAGTTAGAGGTCATTGACCTTAAGTTGTATTTTATTTAGTTTTGACTACTCTCATGTAAAAAACAGCTGTTTTTTTTTTTCAGAAATAAAAGTTCGAAGTTACAGAAGTTGTAGAACAAAAGTTGTTCGCCCAGACCTCTAGAACAACCCCCTTTCGGCTTAAATTACACACTGTAATTACCAATTAACAAAGAAATGCTAACAAATATAATACCTGTAATCTCGCTTTCAGGTCCCGTTTCTGGTTCATGGGAACCGGCATGGCTTTAATCTGCATAATCTCTTCCCAGGTACGCTCCTCGTTGGACAGGTTCTCTGCAAGTGTCACATGCTGTACGTCACTAGCTGGCGTAGGTCCCGATGCCGTGTTACTCCTCGACAATGTAGCTTTCTTTTGGTAAAACAATTGTTGAGATCGGTCTAGTAGTTTTTAGTTTATTCATTACAAACATACACACACAAATACAAATCTTTCTTCTTTCAAATATTAATGTAGATTTATATGTATCTTTTTGTTTCCATATTATTAATATTATGTTTTAATCTATCTACAGTAAACTAGCATCAATAACAAGACAAATAGATAGAAAGCTTAAAAGTAAAACGTTGTACAATTGGGCGACTTTATCGCTAAAAGCGATAAGGTATCTGCATATATTAGACTAGCTGACCCGGCGAACTTTGTTCCGCCTTAGAGGCAAAACAAATAAAGTAATCAAGTTTTTCTACTGGTTTTAAGCTACCTCCCCACCAATTTTCAGCCGAATCGGTTCAGCCGTTCTTGAGTTATAAAAAAAAACCGGCCAAGTGTGAGTTGGACTCGCCCACTAAGGGTTCCGGTTATATTCGGTTGGGTAAGAAATCGTACCGAATATTATCCGGTATTCGATATCCGGTAAAATTTCTATTCGGCGCATCACTATTAATTATAATTAGTAATGCAACATGGTAATTATTAATTAGTGGTAGTAATTACCACGTTAATTAAAAACTGACAATGGCCCAGTCTAGTGTTTGTTTAAGGGCGCGATTCCATTAGGCAAGCATTGTGTTTTCGAAAAACAAATTAATGCCTAGGAGAATATCTGCCCGTGAGAGCGTATACGAGCGACCAATAGAATTTGGTTCAAAATAAAAAAAAATAGAATAAAGTAGGGATGGGCCGAAATTATTCGTTTCAAATTCAGTTTAACCGAACTTCGCCAGTTTAAACAGAACTTCGGCATTCGGTCGAAATTCTGCTAAAATTCCGAACTACGGCAGACCGAAGATCGGCAGGTGCAGCTAGGCAAATAAACTCCTATTTGTAGAGGAAATGTGGGCCCAGTTGACCACTAAAACCTCATTTTTTTGTGGTCGACTGGGCCCACGTTTGTTTAGGATGTGGGCCCAGTCGACCACTAACAAAATTAGAAGAAGCGAATGGGCCCCGGTCTCAGTTTCGAAGAGGACCATTCGCCCCCTAACCCAAAAAAACCATGTTAGCCTTATTAATAAACGTGGAGTAAGGTTGGAGTAGTGAGAATATGGTATTTTTCCTTGACAAGAACTTGCAGTTGACAGACTGAAACAAAAAGTGGTAAAATTATTCCGACCTTATTCCACGTTTATTAAAAAGGCTATCGGCCGGATACAGAAACGCAACTCAAAATTTCAGTTCTACGTAAACCTACTAGTAAAAGTACTACGCACCTCTCAAATTAAAAAAATCCCATACTATTTTTAAATTTAGAAGCTGCTCAATTATATTTAAGTACGGCTTAAAGGAAATTGTTCATTTTCCGAGGGGCCTCTAAAATAAAAAATTCAAACCTCAAAAATTAAAATATATTTTTACAACTACATAACGTTCTGACACGGCGCCAAAAGTGGGCCCATGAATGGGCATCCTCTTTTAAGTAGCGTTTTTGTATTCGGCTGTTTGTAAGTTTAAGATATAATAGTACAACATAGTAACGTACCGGATAGATCTGGTAACATGGAGAGATGGACATCTCTACTCTGCGTGGTGCGAGCGAAGGTAGACTGGCGTCTCTCATTCTGTGACCGCGCGCGCTTCACTGTCGTCGCTATAAGCGGAAACGTACATATGTTGTAGTTTAGCAGGGATAGCAATGACAGACAACGGTTTTAAAAATTAATCGGCTTTTAATCCCCGATCCCTACTTGTTTTTTTTATATTGCATAAGCCCAAGCACATACAAAGGAAGGGCTTATTGTTGTAAAGACAGATTGCCCTGACAAAAGTAAAAAAAAAGCAGGGATCGGGGATTGGAAACAGGTTAATTTTTAAAACCGGTGTCGGTCATTGACTCCGCGCTGAATCAATTTCGGTTACCGGTTTTTAACCGGTTTAGCTTAAAAACCGATATCTATAAATAATAACCGTTTTCGTGAGCAAAATTAACTGGTTAATTTCATTTTTCTAGTTTCAATAGTAGGCCATCTATTGTATCTAGTAAGGGTAGACATTATGAGATTTACAAGTTTTTACTCGAATCTCGGGCGGCGGCGCGCAGGGCTTGGTTTTGTTTGAGTATTTTCACTTGACACAATCCCTTTTGGTTTTTAGTACGTAATACTCACTATTCCTGGCCTGCTTGGAAGGCAGTAAGGTAGCCAACTTGGCAGCATCAGCTCGCTGTAGATGGTCGAACAGGTCCTGCTCCCCCCCCGGATACAGCTCCTGATAGAACTCCCCCCCAGCCTCCTCCCATCCCTCCTGCCGTTTGCAGCGCCCTTTGTGCTTCGATGAGTTGCCTCCTGACATTGTTACTGCATTGTTTACCTGGGAATTTTATGGAACTTCATGTACTTGTACTAATAACTCCACTATATGTAGGTACCCCCATTTTTACCCTCGTAAGCCCTGGGCCTCTACTTTAATTCTACGAACGATAAAACGAAACAATAATTTGAGAAGAAAATCTGTCATCCATCCATCCGAAAATTTAATTTTCTGATTGTTTTGAAGGACAGATGACACATTTTTTTCCTTTCTTTCATTTGTTCGTAGAATTTAAGTATCTCTTCTGATCACGCTTGAATATTGGGATAAAAAGTAGTGTTAACCCAGATCTCCGGCTATCTACTAACCGGAGTTACAAATTCACATATAGACATACACTTGTGAACAACTTACTAGGATGATAGGAATAGGATATCCGCTATTATTGAAGGAGAAATGGTAGATTTTATTTTGTGTTTCAATCACCCAAAAGATCAAGCGATCACGTTGAAACTTTGTATGTAGATAGCCAGATATCTAGATTAACACATGGGCTAATTTTTATCCGGATATTACCTACACGGTCCCTTGAGGATATCAGGATCAAAAGTAGCCTATGTTACTCCTCAATAATGTAGTTATCTATTGGTATAAGATTTTTTGAAATTGATCCAGTAGTTTCAGAGCTTATTAATTACAAACAAACAAATAAATCTTTTCTCTAATTCCAATAATTCTTTCACCAATAGAAAGCTACATCAAGGAGTAACATAGGCTACTTTGATCCTGATATTCTTATGAGATCGGGACTTACACGGGTGGAACCGCAGGATGCAGCTAGTAACTTATAATAATATTAACTTGATATGGTACATTTCACTCACAATTCGTAATAAAATTGTCACAAGTTATCACAAACTTTTACCTTATGAATGACTCATAAACCTCATTGATTTGGTTTATTTTGTAGCATAAAAGGTGAATCATGTTGGCCGTTATGATTTCATTAGTTAACCCACAGATTTGGTAGGTAACAACGTTATTTAGTGTATTACTGAGAATGTATACAGATAAACAGACAGATTTTATTTATAGATTTATTGCACTTAACAGTGCTTATCTACAAAGTAGTGAGGTCTTTTGCTTGAATGTATGTTATTAAAACGGCAGTTTTTATTAAAAAATCACGTACCTATAATATTTATAAATGTTCTTTGTTGTTTGAATTTCGAACGGCGACACTTTTTTAATTAAAATCTACGGTCAGGCAAAAACAGTCCAACTCACCGTGTGGGAAACAAAAGAATTTCGAAGTAATTATCCCATTTAGACACGCACTTTGATTCGGAAATGTGTTGAGATATTTCACTGTTCGAGTTTCACTGAAAATTATCAAGAATTTATTTTGAATTTTAGTTGAAAACAAATTATTTTCGGCAACAAAACATCTGCAATGCGAGGAGTGGTGCTTTGCGTTGAGAAACTAAAATTCGATATTTTTATTCAACTGTCAAAGTCAATGTCAACTATTGTTAAATAATGTCAACTATATAACAAAGTATAGATTTTCAAGTTAAAAAATGAAGTCGATAGCAAAACTTAAGTTTTGTTTATATTTTAAACCTTTACTTAGGTTAATTGGACAATTTAACTGACAATTATAATGAACTTACAAGCCTCCAACTATAAATAATAATGTCATTACAGTTTCAGAACGCTCGCTCTTAATTCAAATGAGCTGTCATTCCACTATTGTGTGCAGGTAGGTAGGTACTTCATGTAGGACAAGGAATTTTCTCACAATTCAAAATAAAATCTATTATTTAGTTAATTACTAATGAAAACTCACACAAATTAGTGGTAATTTATCCTTGATCGCATAAGAAAGATTGTCCTAATTTTGTAGCCATGGTTACAAGCACAACTAGCTCATCTTTATCGTAGAAACAACAATAGACAACGCGTTATCGATCCCGCAGATATTTGTATCTTTTCTATTTTTTTGTTGATTGAATTAGGCTCGCTCGCGAATAAAAAACCGTAACCTTTATTTCTTCCCCTCAATCCTGTCTCAAATACTCAGTGGATATCAGACACTGATGCGATAAAAACACGAATTGAATATCCGCTATCGGAAAAACGACCGCCCGACGATCGCGTAAACAATTTTCTGAGGAAATTCTTTCATGCAATATCCGGTTTGGCTCGCGATTCGCAGATTTTCGCGGCAATTGCGTTTTAGGCCAATCAGAGCGTCCCACCTGTAGGTTCGACCAATGGGGAGCAAGTGACGCGAACGGGGGGCAGTAATGGAGCCAATCTGTCAACCGAAGGGCTACAGAGCATGTGTGCGCGGAAAGCCCGGGAACACGCTGAAAGGCGACACGACACACCTGCGCAGCATCACTCCTCGCCACTAGATCACATCTCGCGAAAAGTAATGATTATTTCGGTCCACGGATTTTAGTTCCGCATATTCACGTCGCGGCGCTGTTAACGGGATCGCGAGAGCTACGTACTTCGATATAACTAAGGAATAGTAAAACGTTTTACAGTAAATTGAAAATTCTTTATATTCATTCGCTTTATAGATAAAACAGTTCGTAAAGTGGGTCCGAACGTTTTTACGTGCAACCGCGTCTGTGAAATGTGTTGGTGTATGTAATAATTTGTATTTCGTTGTGGGTAGATAGAATACGTCGTCCATACTTATTAACAGTGTTTGTGCGGGTGGTAGAGCAAAGTGCGAGGGTTGATAATCGATGTAAGAGTCTGGAACGAAGATAAATCCGTACGTAAATGGGAGGATGGCTGGACGTGGTGTTGTTCCATACAGTGTGACATCGACAGAAGGCTGGCTTCAGTCCAACGCGTACGCCGTACAACACGGTACCTCGCACGCCCGTTTGATAGGATAATCACGTATAATTCGTCGTCACATAAAAGACTTTTTCAAGAACTATTGTTATGTTTCTATCAATAAGAGAAGTGTTTAAAAGTCGATATGTCGGAGCGGGGCGCTCTGAATACCGTGTGAAAGACAGAAGTGGGATCTAATGGCGTTGCCGAAGCTTTTCATGGTGTTAGCATTCGTCGTTATTGCGGTGGGTGAAAATGTCCACGAGAAAGAGAAGATTAAGAAAGCCTTGGCGGCGGAAAACGAGAACTTCAAGACACGGTCTGCCAACCCTTCTGCTCAGAAGGGTTCTTTCAACAAACTGACGTCTCTAATGAACAGGACTGAAAGCAGACGGCAAGGAAACCGCCGAGGAAAGGACAATTTGAATAAAATTCACGCACTAAACCGCAAACACGATGACATGATGAATGATAATGAAGGTTCTTTGACCACCAATCTAAAAACGCCAGACAATGAGACCCTTTTCGATAAGTTTAAGCACTTGAGACCTAGCGGGGCCACTTATGAGGCCAAAGCCATGAACGATTACATTTCCCAGGCCCACGGTGTGTACTGCAACTTTGAGAATGAGACATCAGGAGTCCAAAGACACAAATGTATGTGGCAATGGAACACGACCGTCTCGAGCCATGGGCTGGGGTTTTCGGTGGTGTCTCCAGCAGACCTCGTGAGGATGAATGAGACAACCAGGGGTATGAAGTTCACTGGACCTTCTACAGACGCTGACGGGAATGTGGGAGGTGGGTATCTATTGATATAAAAAAGAAATTAATAATTTATAGCATGTTTTTGTACGTTATTATTTTCTTTCTACTGAATTTTCGGTTCTCACGATATTGGTACCGAATATTAATCCTAATTTGGTGTTATGGCGTTCTTCCTGTTTCACGTACCTACCTACTGGCAGCTTTCAGCGAAAAAAAAAAAATTAAAAAAATATATACCTAGGTAGGTACTTACACCAAAGAGTTTCCTTCGAAGAAGTTCGGTAGGTTCTGTGAAAGGCATTCCTCTACCTCTAAATCCTCTAACTAATCAATCAAGTAGTACATTCTATTAGTTGTATCCTGTGGTTGTATCGCATTGGGTGCACGCCTATAATGATATTTATAATAAGTTAAATATAAGTAAATGGCAGGTTTAGAAAATTTATTTTCAAGGAAAAATAGCATTCAAAAATTTTCACTTGTGGCGAGGCTTGAACTCGCGTCTTTGGGTAAATAAATAAATTAAATTAAATAAAATAAAATAAAATAAAATAAATTAAATTAATAGAAATTTTAAATGGCAGGTTTTAAACTAGGAACTATGAAACGCCAGGCAAAACTAAGTTTAACTAACTTAGCTCGTCAGTTTCCAAGCTTCTGCAGAGCTCAGCCGAATTAGCTAAAGCAACTTATTATAATCGGCGGTAAACATTCGGCTGTTTTGTTACTACCTGGATCTCGCGGTTCCACCCGCGTAAGTCCCGATCATGTGGGGCTTTCAAAAAATTCGAAAAAAAATCGGATGCAGCTCTCTATCAGCGGTTTAGGCAGATTTTCAAATTTTTCGACGTTTCGATTCGACTTTATCATGGTCTTGGTCACAAATTTTATAGTCTCCATTGTGCCGCCCATTGTGCCATCAAGATTTAAGTTGCTTATGTTTTACTTTAAATTATAATTTTATATTGGTGTTATAATAAATAAATATTCTATCTATATCTCCAGTCCATATCAAGATTATTATAGACAGACAGACAGTTTAGACATAGTTACATTTTCCCGGGTCTTAATCGCTTATTATTATTATTTATTTTCTTACAAATCGTGTGAATTAAAAAACATATTATACAGACAGTAGAGTTTCAGCAAAGGGGTCCCGTTTTACCCTTTGGGTAGGTACAGAACCTTCAAAAATATCCTGAAATAAGGTAGGGTAAGGTTTGAAAAAGTATCTGCAAATCGTAGGTACCTATCAAGGCACGACCGATCCCAGAGGTGGTGGGGAATGATGAAGAATCTTTGGGGGTACGAGATGATGTGTTCCTCCAAAGGGAAGATCTTCCACCGGGCGGTTGGTTTTGCCCGGTATGCCGCGGCCCGACGATGTTTCGTCGAGAGTTCTCTAAGAGCTTATCTCGGAAAGAATGTTGATCGATTCAGGATTTCGTACTAGTAACGCCATCTAGTTGATGGAAGACATCTAGGTCTAGAATCTGAACCAGAGGGTCACTTCACTGCCACTCTCATGGAGGGTCACGGAGTCATGGGAGTGGCATAGGATTCATCACCTAGTTACTTGAAGTAAATATTTTTTTTAATAACCACAGAATAGGCGATAGTTACAAAAGGATTAGGTACGCTACGGCGACGCACTTCCACCTCGACTTATCAGTGCGCAGCCTAATGCCGGCTTTCCACTGCGAGCGGAGCGGAGTTAAAAACGTGTCAGCTTAACATCCAACGATTTTTTCCATAGCGCGGAAGAGTTGTATGACTATGAAAACAACCGTTGTATGTTGAACTGACACATTAATGACTCCGCTCCGCTCGCAGTGGAAAGCCGGCAAGATATGAATAGCGCACGTCTTAACGGATCGTCAAATAGCAGTTCTTCTGTTTTAGTCTAGAACGTCTCGACGATCTATTTTTAGCTTGCTCTCTTTGTGAAAATAATAATTGTTGGACTTAAGTTGAAAATGCAGTTGCATTTTAGTTTGCAAAACCGTGTTGGGATTATGATGATGATAGATGATTACTATATGTAGTCTTTCATCTTTAAAATATTTTTACTTAGTAGCTAATAACTTATACTTAAATAACCAATAGATGTTGTATTTTTTTAAAACTCTCGTTAGGGAGCGTCCATAAATTACGTGAGGTGTTTTTTGAAATTATCTGTCCCTCCCTCCCCCCCTGGTGAGATGTCGTGAGATTGGGTTAGTCCACTTTCGCCATACCAGGTTCTACGGCTACGAAAAAAGTAGTAATCCTTTCGCCATACCTGCTCGACATGGTCGATAGGCTATGGCGAAAGAATACTCCAATTAATTTATTCAATTTTTATTAACTTTAAGTTGAAAAGTTGTTGAGTGGAATCGTGCCCCTCGCGTCCTTCTACTCATCGTCGTCATCGTTCTTCGCAATGAATTGGACGTGGGCGTGGTTTTTACCAGGCTGTAAGGACTGACTAGAAGTTATCCTGCACCGTACTAAACGTGTAAAATGTGTGATAGTAGGTAATTGGTATGGAAGTACTAGGCTATTATAAATCACCAGAAGCTCGTTACATAC
Organism: Idaea biselata; assembly: GCA_958496205.1. Lineage (NCBI taxonomy): Eukaryota > Metazoa > Arthropoda > Insecta > Lepidoptera > Geometridae > Idaea > Idaea biselata. Next base: position 43,336,866 of record OY292395.1, read on the forward strand.
ATTTTCAATTGAGATATTTCTCGCTTGAAGAAACATACGGAAATGTAATAAGTCTGAGTCATACAATACTTATAATAGCCTAGTACATCATACCTAATAATAGAGTATATTTTTTATTTCCTTCACTTTTTGTAAAAGTAGGCGTGGTCACCAATATGGCCAAGCCCAGTTTTACGCAAGGTAATAAATGGGCGTGGGTGTGTGTGTGTATGTTTGAATGACAAAGAAGATTATTAAAATATTAGATTACTTAACACTTTATTGTACCAAAATTTACAAAACTCATGGAAAAAACAAAAACTTACTAGTAATTATAATAAAGGTACCATGTGCGGCCTTATTGCTGAAAGCGATCTATTCCAGGCAACATTTAAAAAAGAGAAGTGTGATTAGATTTATAATAAGTCTTATAATAAGTAGGTAGGTACTAGTGACTTACTATCCAACAAAATGCATATTTCTAAATCATAAGATTCATAATCTTAGCATTTAAACCGACTTCAAAAAAAGTCGGTTTTAGGATGTTCGCCGATTACTCGAAGACGGCTTGACTGATTGAGATTATTCTTTTTTTAATTGAAAGGTCTTCACAAAGAGGATTTTTAGTGACAGCAGAAATGCACTAAAACTAATGAAAAAAAATTAAAAACCGACTTCATGATTTTTTTCTGTTTTTAAGTATTTTAAAATTTTGATAAAACTGTTCAAAACCCTGGCAAAAATATGACTGGTAAATAGTATTTATAGTTTCCAATGGAAATGTTATAATAGGTATGTGAAATGAGACCAATGCATTAATATAATATGAATCAACTCTTTATTTTACTATTTAACTTTAAATTATACCTTACATTGTTTACATTTTAAATGGCAGAACAGCAGCTATGCTTACATTTTAAATCACAGAACAGCAGCTATGCTTACATTTTAAATCACAGAACAGCAGCTATGCTTACATTATAAATCACAGAATAGCAAATACCTAAACTGACATTTTAAATCACAGAACAGTAGATATGCTTACATTTTAAATCACAGAACAGCAGCTATGCTTACATTTTAAATCACAGGACGGTGTTTTAACCTACAATTGACTAAATAAAACAGATAAATTACACAAAATTACAACGTACAAGATAATCCAAAATTATCTTTAACCAATCTACTATGCAATCAAAACAGTCCGATATAAAAACATGACGAAATATTTGCCATAACAAGTACAAGAATATCTAAAATTATCAATATTTTTATTTTCAATATAAAAGACATGGCGAGATATCTGCCGTTACAAGTTCAAGATATCTACCATAATAATTATTTATAACTTTTTTAACTACAACAATCGACTTTGGTAAAACTACACTTATTAAACTCACACGATTTCCGTCAATCATTATCACACAACACGGGTCTAGATCGCGTTATAGATAATCGTTTTTATGAATTACCTCGACGTAAGGGGAAACGGGTTCCACCGGCCGTGGTCCCGAGGAGACTCAACTCGGTCGGCCTTCTCGGGACCACGGCCGTTGTGACCCGTTTGTCGAAATGTCGAGGCAATTACTAAAAAATATTATAACTCTATCTAGACCTGTGTCTAATAATAATGTTTGCTATTTTTTTTACAAAAACATGGCAATATAAAACACAGACTTAACTGCCATCATTTTAAAATATGCTGTTTTAAAATTATTATAAAATCATCTTAGGTTATACAAATAATTATCTTAAAACACTAGATAATAATCACAGCACTGCAGATTTGCTTGTTTTAATTTAATTCATTGATTTAGAAATATGCATTGTGTTGGATAGTAAGTAACTAGTACCTACTTATTATAAGACTTATTATAAGTCTAATCACACTTCTCTTTTTTTACATGTTGCCTGGAATAGATCGCTTTCAGCAATAAGGCCGCACATGGTACCTTTATTATAATTACTAGTAAGTTTTTGTTTTTTTCATGAGTTTTGTAAATTTTGGTACAATAAAGTGTTAAGTAATCTAATATTTTAATAATCTTCTTTGTCATTCAAACATACACACACACACCCACGCCCATTTATTACCTTGCGTAAAACTGGGCGTGGCCATATTGGTGACCACGCCTACTTTTACAAAAAGTGAAGGAAATAAAAAATATACTCTATTATTAAGTATGATGTACCTACTAGACTATCATAAGTATGTAGAATGTATAACTCACACTTATCACATTTCCGTATGTTTCTTCAAGCGAGAAATATCTCAATTGTAAAAGTATGTAACGAACTTCTGGTGATTTATAATAGCCTAGTACTTCCATACCAATTACCTACTATCACACATTTTACACGTCTAGTACGGTGCAGGATAACTTCTAGTCAGTCCTTACAGCCTGGTAAAAACCACGCCCACGTCCAATTCATTGCGAAGAACGATGACGACGATGAGTAGAAGGACGCGAGGGGCACGATTCCACTCAACAACTTTTCAACTTAAAGTTAATAAAAATTGAATAAATAAATTGGAGTATTCTTTCGCCATAGCCTATCGACCATGTCGAGCAGGTATGGCGAAAGGATTACTACTTTTTTCGTAGCCGTAGAACCTGGTATGGCGAAAGTGGACTAACCCTGAGATTTTATTCAATCCTCCCCCATCCTCCAATCTCACGTGAGATTTTTCAAAATGTGGGTTTCTTACGTAAACGCGTTGGATTGTTATTGTAAAAAGAAAAAAAAAATGCTTCGTGTAAACTGTAGAGTGTGTTCAGTTACTGGAGCAGTAAAATACAGCTCCGGTAGCAGAATTTTTTTTTAGTGTGTACAATCTGGATTAAATGGACCAAAACAGTTTTTTTTTTGTTTCAATCAGAAAAAAAATTGCGTGATATTTGCCGAGACCCGGGAGATTACCAACGTAAGATTAGATGAGATTTGACTCGACCCCCTCCCCACCTTAAACATCTCACGTAATTTATGGACGCCCCCTTATGAGGTACCTACCTACTTTCCTACCTTTAATTAGAACTTACAGTTAATTAGTACTTTATTATACTTTATTTGAAAAACCCCATGAGTTTCTTGTGTCTTCTTCTCATTGGAGGTCGCGTTCCGAAGACACGTTCGATTACTGACGATTCAAAGTGTTCTGAATACTTATCCAAATGAATAAAACATATTTTGATTTTGACTTAAGAGGATAGTCTCCATTCTCTTTCTCCATACAAACGTAGTTTAAATTTTCCTCCCTGGATAAAGACATTAGAGCAAATATGTTTATGCCATAAAACTTATATATGTCATGACTATGCACGACTATGCATCTACCTTTTTATTTTTTCATTTTATTATTTTTTATTATTATTTTAACTAGAAAATAAAAAAAAATAAAAAGCATTGTCATGACAGATATAGGTTTTATGGCATAGACATATTTGCTCTAATGTCTTTATCCACGGAGGAAAATGTAAACTACGTTTGTATGGAGAAAGAGAATGGAGACTATCCTCTTATAAATTGTTGAGGTCTGCTGTAGTCGTACATTATATGAAAAATGTTCAATTTAATAGGTCATCGGCGAACATCCATAAAAATATTCTTTTAGCCACAACCGACTTGAGAATCTCCTCCTTTTTAAGGGGACTTTTTTCTCGATACAAACTTACAAACGTAGTTACCTCCCTGGATAAAGATATTAGAAAATAAATGTTTATACTGTAAGTCCTATCTACCTTGACCATGCCGCTGTGTTTAGATTTTTTCATTTTCTATTTTTTCTGAATTTTATTTCTATTCTAATTAATAATAACAAAACGTAAGGGCATGGTGATGGCAGATATAGGTCTTATGGCATAAGCATATCTGCTCTAATGTCTTTATCCAGGGAGGAAACAGTCGACTACGTTTGTATGGAGAATGAGTAGGTAGACTGTCCTCTTAAGTCGGTAATGGGGGTCGTCAGGGTAGAGCCCTGGCCATCAGGTTATGACCTCTGAAAAGACAAAGAAACAAAAATCTATAAGGGTTCCGGTTTTTGCCATCTGGCTACGGAACCCTAAAAAATCATAGTAGGAGTCTAGTGCTTATTTTAGGGCTAGATTGCGCTGTGTATAACGTCGTGCTATATTAATTAAATTATTAAATAATGCTTTGCATTGTTACGCATAGCGTAATCAACCCCAAACTAAGCACTAGGCTTGTACTATGGGTACTAGACAATGGATATACTACATTTTATACTTTTTTTTTGTAAATACATTACGGTAGGTAATATAGAAAACACCCAGACCAGAATTTTTACATTCTATGCATAAATACTTACCTGGCGGGAGTCGAAAGCGCGACCATCTGCGTTGCAATTGGGCTTTCCCCTGACGCGTCACAGAGGGCATTATTATAACACCTACCTTGCTATTATAAAATGAGTTTTAGGTGCCAGACCTGGTTTAAACCATGATTTCCTATACCTAGATCATTGTTTAAACCTGGAGGGTTACTGCGGTTCGTTTCGATACGACATCGATACGATAATACAATGATTCTACTGTCACATTCTGATAAGTAGTAGGGTGACAGTAGAACCATCGTATTATCGTATTGTTGTCGTATCGAAACGAACCGAAGTAACCCTCCAGGTCTGGCTTCAAAACTCATTTTATAATATCATGGCTAGAGACTAGACATCTATATGTATAAAATTCAATGTCCTGCCTGACTGACCTATATACAGAGCCCAAACTGCTGGTCCTAGAGACATGAAATTTGGAGAGTGTATTCTGTGTGGTGTATAGGGATCCTAAAAAACTAATTAACTAAGAAAGGGTTCTTGGATAATCCCGCGGGATACGCAGGTGAAATCGCGGGACTAAAATCAAAACCAAAGTACTTTTATTCATTCGGATATCACAATATATCTCTTTGAATCGTTAATTATATAATTTAATCTACTGTGTCTTCGTAACGCGATCTCCAATGAGAAGAAGACACAAGAAACTCATGGGGTTTTTTTTTGTATATTATTTGCAGTAATCATGTGATTTACATTGTCGCATATTTATATATACTCTCCTAGTTAACAATGAACGACAAATTGCAGTAGTCACGTTCTCGACCATGATCTTCCCTCTTCAAAACCCCGGATGCAAAGATTTGAGTGCTCTTGACACATGGACAATATACTTGACTATAAACTAACAGGCGTATTCACAATCCAACGGTCGTTTGAGAACAAACCTATTACTTTACTTAGAAAATTTATTTTCAAGGAAAAATAGCATTCAAAAATTTTCACTTGCGGCGAGGCTTGAACTCGCGTCTTTGAGTCAGTACCCCAACGTCTGTACCAACTAGACTACGCAAGTCCCTCTAAATATATAAAAATATATTATATTAATTGTATTTTCTAAATAAAATAGCCTTGAGCTACATACAAAAATTAAAAAGAAATTTATTACTTTACTGTTACTACTACTGACTCTTTTCATCCTGATAATCCCTCAGAATCGGGATTTACATGGGTAAAACCGCGGGGCGAAGTTACTTTATAATAAATAAATAAATTGTGTCAACAACACACAGCGCCATCTAGCCCCGTGGTAATCGACTAAGCTTGTGTTACGGTGACTAGACAACGGATATAATGCATAATAGGTTTTTTTTTTTTTTTAATACATACATTATTATACATAGAGGAACACCCAGACCAGACACAAATTTTTATTTTTTAAGCATAAATACTCGAACCCGCAACCTTCTTCATTACAGTCGTGCTTTCGCACGACGCGCCACAGGGGTCCTCAATAATATTTGTAGGATAGGTTTATTTTAATTTCTCTCGCACCCGTTGACGGTAACCCCTTAAATTGTGTCTATCGCACACCGTAAACAACATAACACTACCACAAATATGTTAGCATCGTAGTTTTTTTCTTCTCGACTGTAACTCGGGGCAAGACAGAAATAACGTGGACTGGAAATAAATAGAAACAAGGGCTAGTCGGACTCGCGCACGTAGGGTTCAGTACCATTATATAGTACCATAATTAGGTACCTACGGAACCCTAGAATAAACATTAGACCAAGTGAAATCCGTGTACGCAACGAGGACGTACCTACGTTTTCTTTTATCTTTACCACTGACGCCAGTGTACGCAAGATGGTGTCAGTGGTAAAAAAAATTTATATTATTTATTGCCATGCTAAATAAATGAGTTAAAATAACAATGAGGAGAAACACTAACTTTTTATCCCGGCAGAGGGCGTTTGTCGACTAATCTTAGGTTTGAATTAAGAACTGTCAAACAGGTATTTTTTACAACTCTCGGCGCCAAATTGGCCATATCGGTCTGAGACCGAAAGAATTAAAAAAACTCGGCGTTTGAATTGGTGGAGGGCCATCATCGGAAAAAAAAGATCATCTGATGCCAGCGCCATCTACTTACAGCTTTGCGTGTGGCACCCCATTAATAAAACAAAGAATAAAACAAAGATTAACTACCTATGTGGCAATAGGAACATGCTCAGCATAAAGCTGTGAGGCGCACTCACCAACACATCGCAAAAAAAAACAAAATGAATGAAAGGCGCTCACGCTAAGTTTAACTTAGAAAAAATCACGTTTGTTGTGTTCGAATTTCCAAAAGTTGTTCGCCTAGACGTCTAGAACAAGCCCCTTCATGGTCGGATACCCGCATGTATAGATCTAAGTAAGTACAATTAGAATCTGGACAAAGAAACATCAGACAATAATTTTACGGTTTTTTTTTCCTGAACGACTTCACGCGAATACTATTTTTAGAGTGTAAGAAGCTGGAGATAAAAACACGTAAGTATAGAAAACAAATATTTTAAAAATAAACGCCCAAGCGCGAGTGGGACTCGCGCACAAAGGGTTCCGTGCCATTTTCTTTACAAAAAATTCTTCACAACGTTACGCAACGTTGGTATTTATTCGCAATATCGTTGTTTAAATCTTTGTTTTACGTTGTTTTTGTTCCCGTTGGGTACGAAACCCTAAAAACACTCAAAGAAGTTCTTATTGATAATTGTTTCATCCGTGGGCGTATTTAAGTATCGACGCCTAATTATATAACACACAATACCTATGGTGTGGGTTGCTTTCCATGAATGACCTCTAAATTGCTTCAATGGTACGTTTTTATTTATAAATTATAATAAATAAAATTCATTTATTTCAGGCCACTTATGCCGATATCATTAACTTATCAAAGAAAGTGGGGATTATGCCAATTTGTGTTTTGAAAATTGGCATAATCCCCACTGGTGATTGATGATCATGCCAATAAACCTCATCATCATCATTGTTATCAGTACCATATTAGAAATACTAACTTAAAATTATCAATCACAAAAATATTACATTACTTAATTAAATACCAAAATGAAATGAAAATGAAATCAACTATACTATGAATTAATTAAAAAAAAAAAGAATTAATTAAAAAAAAATATATGTGAGGATTCTTTTTCTTTAACCCTGCTGTGGCTACATTATCGCGATAACGGGAATATTCGTGTTGTCGCGACGCGACACGTGTGGGGCAAAGGATTCATCCTATCGCGATGTTTGAATTCAAACAAGAATACAGACTGTATTTTGAGCAGTTCGTCATAGATCGAACACGGAGTTTTATCGTAAATTCCCACGGGATCGGGGCTTATGCGGGTAAAACTGCGCGACACACGCGCATTTATCATATAAATATTCTTTTTTTTCAAACTCCTCTGTTGGTCCCGGTTGTTATTTCTGATAGCACGTCAAGTTATAGGCCTTATGGCGACCTGACAACTCTAACACTAGGTGAGTGAGACCAATAGACAGTTGTTACCTCTGATAGCAGTCGTTAGGTCAAGCCTAAGGCCTAAGGGCGACCTGACAACTCTAACACTATTTTTAAATTGATTTTTTTATTTTTTTAGTGTTTCCTACACTTGGTTGATTGATTTATTTGAAGAAATGTTTTTCAAAAATTGCACCCGACAAGACTTGAACCTGCAACCTCTACATTCCGTGTCGCGCGCTTACCAATTGCGCTACAAGTGCTTGTTCTGTCGTGATGAAATTATGAACAACATCTCTTCGTTTTTCTTACGATTAAGGCGCGTAGCGACATCTACCGGACATCACTTTGCAGTTTACCGGCTTGCGTTTTCCCATTTACATGGAAATAAACTGAAATAAATTCAACATTGATATGTGACTTCCAGTTACCTTGTTTTTTTTTTAATTTTTTTATTGATTAAGTAATTGTTACTTAAACTATCATTAGGTAAAGATTTTCTTTTCGAAAGCGAGTTACCTACCTATGTAATGTTTGTCTCTGTCTATCAACTTTGAAACGTCAAATGACTGTAAAAGACAAACGAAACATAGAATATGCAGCTGTTAATCATCATTTATAATAAATAAGTAAGGGGGTAAAGTGATGGATCTATTGAGGTAGTGGTAGAGTCCAACCGAAACTGGTTTTCCGGCCGAAACCGAAACCGAAACTCCCGCGATCAAGTAAAAAAATTCCTTTAAATACTGAAATTTGGTGCATTTACCCATTATTCTGCATTAATTAGATCATAAAATGCAAACACAGTATATTAAGTTTGTTGTAGTTAATCATTTATTAACATAAATGTAAAAATAATAATAATAATATTTTTATTATTTTCTAAAAATATTAAGTTCTCATAGCAAAATATTTATCAGTTATTATTATTAATTATCAAGAAGCGTAACGAGAAACGAAGTTAGGCGAGCGTGCACGACAACTTTCGAAATCTTGCCGAAACTTGATTTTTGGCCGAAACTCGGCCGAAACCGAAACTGAACTTTCGGGCGGACACTAGATAGTGGTAAAAAGCGAGTGGTAAATATTCGATAAAACAACCCTCGCAATTTTAATAATGAAGAAAAGGTCATAGTTAATCCGTTTGTAGGTGGGCGAGATCAAGTAGGTACTTATTACAGTATTTACAGTGAGCAGGTACCTACTGACCTACCACCTACCTAATCTACCTACTCGTTAAACAAGCAAGATATTTTGTCGATAAAATATAGCTAAATAGGCTAAAATAGGAGTAAAATAATAATAAAAAGTCAAAGGTTAAAATGCTTCGCTGGGCGTTTTCCGTTCGTAAGTAGGTATAACCTCAAAAATTCTCCATTGCATTGTAAGTAGGTAGGTACGTGATTTTACGACGCGGGATTCTTTATTTATTAAACTAGGTTCTTCAAAAAAGGAGGAGGTTCTCAATTCAACAAGCAAAGCATAACGTATGCAACATATTGTGAGCGGTGTTGGTCTAGTGGTAGATACCCCGGCTTTCATTCTGAGAGTCGTGGGTTCGAATCCAGACCGACCGCGCACCAATGTCTTTTTCTTTAAGAAAAAGGTATGTGCGCTAATAACATCGCTCTTACGGTGAAGGAAAACATCGTGAGGAAACCAACATGTCCTAGGACTCACCACGGTCCGAAGACATGGGATATTCAGTGTTTTCTATGTATCATATGTATGTATTTACAAAAAAAAAAGTACATATAATATGTAGTATATCCGTTGTCTAGTATCCATAGTACAAGCCTTGTGCTTAGTTTGGGGCTAGATTGCGCTGTGTGTAACGTCATGCAATATTTATTTATTATTATTATTTATATTATTATATATTTTATGTTACATATACCTAGACATACCTATGTACCTACCTACCCAGTACCAGACACAAACATAAAAACTAAAGGTCAGCATAAATACTTGTCTTCAGCGGGAATCGAACTCGCGTTGCATTGTATCCGAGGATTCGACCGACGCGTCTCGGTCGCGCTACAGAGGCAGTACCTACATACTATACATAGCTGCGTCCCGCGGTTACACCCGCGTAAATCCCGATCCCGTGGGAATATCGTGATCAAAAGTAGCCTATGTTACTCAATGCATGTATGTATGTAGCTTTCTAATGGTAAAAGAATTTTTGAAGTCGGTCCAGTAGTTTTTGAGTTTATTCATACAAACATACAGACGCACACACACACACACACACAAACATACAAATCTTTCCTCTTTATAATATTAGTATAGAGTATAGATACCCCATGAGTTTCTTGTGTCTTCTTCTCATTGGAGGTCGCGTTCCGAAGACACAGTAGATTAGATATAAAAACTGACATTTCTTAGAGATATCTTGCTAATATCCAAATGAATCAACGTACTTTGATTTGATTTGATAGATTACGTAGGATGTTAAAACGTTTCCAAGTCACCACATAATTTCATTGAATCAGCATCTTTAACCAACTTTCTTTCGTTTCAGGTCATTTCCTGTATCTCCCTGTGGATCCGACGATGGAGAACATGGTGATCAAATCACCGCCTTTCCGGGGCCTGTGGGAATTTTGTAAGGTACGATTAAAGCATGGAACTGTCGCCAATGTTACCTGCGCAATTAGAGACGATTAATTGTTTATAGGTACATAAACTATCATTATGTAAATATTTTCTTTCTGAAATCGTTGCTTTACTAAGCAACGACTAACTAAACTTAGTTTAAGTAACCATTAAGAGGATAGTCTCCATTCTCTTTCTCCATACAAACGTAGTTTAAATTTTCCTCCCTGGATAAAGACATTAGAGCAAATATGTTTATGTCATAAAACCTATATCTGCTATGACAATGCATCTACCTTTTTATTTTTTTTTATTTTCTAATTAAAATAATAATAAAAAATAAAAAAATAATAAAATGAAAAAAATAAAAAGGTAGATGCATAGTCATGACAGATATAAGTTTTATGGCATAAACATATTTGCTTTAATGTCTTTATCCAGGGAGGAAAATTTAAACTAATTTAAACATACAAATTTGGAGAAAGAGAATGGAGACTATCCTCTTAAACGTTTCTGAGTGCGGCGGTTACTGCCTAAAGTCTCTATAGGGGTAGCACCGCGCTTGTTTTTTTTTAAAGCTTTTACTTTTGAGGGCTAATTTAAAGCATCCACAAATCCTGCCTATACTATGTGGCATAACCGATTGGTGAAGCAGATTTTTGCAGGTTTTTTTTGCAAAAAATCGTTGTTTCACATCTATCTGCATCACAAGTTTCTTTGCAATCGGTTTAGTAGTTTTTGCATGAAAAAGTAACAAACATAAGTAGGTACCTACTCGTTTCATACAAACTTACATTAATACATTTATAATATTAGTAGGATTTGTACAATAAAATACCAAAACTGAAAATATCTATACTTACTTAGGTACCTAGACTTTAATAAGAAACGTGGAGTAAAGTCGGAGTAATTTTACCACCTTTTGTTTCCGTCTGTCAACTTTGAAAGTTCTTGTCACGGAAAAAGACAAAGCGTATACCTAACCTACCCACTACTCCAACCTTACTCCACGTTTATTAATAAGGCTATAAAATTGTGCCTACCCCTGACTACACATTTTTTTATTCAATTGTCAAATTTATCATCTTCTAATTCCAACAGTTCGAAGCAAAGCTCCACCAAAGCACAATGCAGAACGCAAGCATACGACTCGTGTCAGAATCCACAATGGCAGAAGTACAATGGATCCTCCAAGAAGTGGCAGGAAACAACTTCGAAGTCTGGCATCCCTTCCGCTTCATGATCGGAAAGATACAACAAGATGTCCGCATACTGATAGAGATCACTCGGCCTAATTACGTGAACCTGAACCAGCCGCTGCCTCATATAGCCATAGACAATATCAGGATGATAGAATGTGTCCCGGAACCTCCGGTGTTTAATGGGGAATGTGTCCCGGGACAACTGAAGTGTAAGATTATGAAGGTGAGTTGGTAGATGGACTGGCAGCTTTGGGAGATGAGCCACTGCTCTCTCATGTTGACGATATTCGTATCAATATTAAGGTTTCTTTTGCTTGAGTATTTGACCGACACTGAATTCTCTTATCTATCTTAGTATGTATCACACAGACAGCATTATGATTGGCTATTTTCTAATTTACAGAAGGATTCTTGCATCAAGTTGAGTCAAATCTGCGATCTAGTCAAGGATTGTGATGATGGGATTGACGAAAACCAAAATTGTGGTAAGTTTCACAAGTTTCATGAAAGCTTTTACAGCAATTTATAATATTTATGTTAAATTGTTTCACCGGTCTCCCGCGGCACAGGTCTAGTCTAGTGCGGGGACCACTAGTAACTATAAATAATGTTATTTAAGATTTTTTGGTAAGAAATAAATATTTTTGTATTTTTTGTAATTACGGTAATAGGCGCCTTACACATTCAGTATTTGTTTGGAGGACCGTTATAGTGTGGAATTTTGCACAGTGGGAAGTGCACAGCGCGATGCTAATCTCAATCTCCAATACCTATTATGAAAAAGTCAAGTTTGAATGTATGGATGGATGTCGTGCTAATAAATAAAAACATAGACCAAATTTAAGTCTTTCCTATAATTGTTTCAGATAAAATGCCATACGGATCGTACTGTAACTTCGAACTGGATAATTGTGGGTTCGAAGATATACCTCAGTAAGTTTCATTACAATCTTTCATACTTATAGGCATCTAAAAGCCAAGTCCATGATAAAACCTGCCCAACTTTTTTCTTGTTTTTCCACAGACCAATCCTAAAATGGTCCCGACACAGCGGACCAACTCCAACAGACAAAACGGGCCCAAACTACGACCATACTTGTGGGCCGCCTACTTTTCGCCCCACCCAAATGGTCCCCCCTTTGATCCCAGCTCACATGAACCAGTCCCTATCATCATCCTGCATAGGATATTACTTTTTCGTCAACATGAATGTCACTGGGCCTAATCAGGAGAGGGCTGATTTTGCGTCAACGGCTGTTATGACGACGCTGACCTTTAATCCACCGCCGAGAGTCCATGGGAACAGCTCTTCGAGATATTATAATTGTTGTATGGTAAGTGAGATAGGATTTTTTTGGCTATTTCTTTCTTTTTGTTTAATGGCTCACCTAAAGATTTCCAGGTCGCCCATTTCCAGGCCTCTAACTTGACCTATCGCAATTGATAGGTAGTTCAAGTTAGAGGCCTTAGGGCTATTAGACATACCAACCAGGACGGGATTTTGTCACGGTAGAATTTTTGCTGATACATTTCTTCATGTTAAATATTTCTACCATATACTAGTACTTAACGCACTTTAATTAATATTTCAGATACGTTTCTACTACCAACAAAACGGTCGCAACTACGGCTCGCTAAGCGTCGACGTGGTAGAACTGACCAACAGAGGCAATATCACCACTTCTCTCTGGTTCTCTACCAAAGACAAGGGAGAGAATTGGTATAGGGCTACTATATTCTTACCTAATATTACTAGAAGGTAAGTGTGTGGCTATGTTCGACATAGTCTGTATTATTTTAGTAATTATATATGTTATAAGATAAGATTTGTCTGGTTGACTTTCTGGTGTCTCAGCGAATAAGCTTTGTTATCCAGCGTGGAAACGCCCCCAATATCGTGAGCACCATGCCTAGGGTAGGCGTTGCCGACAACTTATTTTTATTTGTTTAGTTTTATATTTCAATTTCCTAAGTTTTAATAATTATAATTTTAATTCTAAAGTTTTCATATAAAGTACCTAATCGTACCCTCAAATTATTATTTACTTATCTTATGCTTTAAAATGACAATTATAAACTCAAACAATGTAAGAAATATTTGACTATTTGATATCATGCGTAAATTAAAAATAGTAGCGGTCTAATAGAACACGTCCCTGAGGCACTTCCAATTATTTAGGAGATTTTACTACGAGTTACAAAGCCTCTCAAGAAACTTATGTGTATTAATATCCCAAATAAACATTCTACGAATGATTTCAGATACTACCTTAAATTTAAAACTCGTATGGGCATGCGGATTTACTCGGACTCAGCTATAGATGACTTCTCAATGGCTCCTGAATGTTTCGGTCTAAATATAGATCGAAAAGAACTGGACGATTATAATTATTACGATCCTGTATTTGAAGAGAGAACCACGCCACATTCTTCGTTTATTAATAAGACTTGTGAGTAATCATTTTATCTACAAGTATAAATTAAAAATAACTTTATTTCAGACTATAGTCTATTTATATATGTAGTGTTAATAGTTAATTTACTTAGGTAGGTAACTAAAAGTTACAAAACTATCTAATAATTTAGTAGGCTTTGTTCCGAAAATGATGATGTTCCTTTAGTTAGATAAAAAGAAAAACCAGAATCATTAGACAAACCTTACCTAAGTAAATTTTGAAAGTTTTGTTATTTAAAAACATAAACTAGCTGTGTAGGTAGTTATATGAATGATTAAAAACAATCATTGATTAGTGATTCCATACTGGTAATTATATTTACCTAATTAAATTTAATATTAAAGATTATACTTTTACTAGCGATATTAAAAAAAGTCAGAACGTAAAAAAAGTCAAACAAGTCGGACATTTTGAGAGTTTTTTACTCGTTTCGACAAAAGTACATTAGGCTCCTAGTTCCAATCCAACTAGACGGCAGCTGCAGCAGTAAATTTCATATTAATTAAACTTTAGGAAGAATTCGCAATCGATTCTTTCAAAGCGACAGCAACAGCTATGGGTTACCTTTACCATGAAATTCCTTTTCCAGTCTACCGTTTCACAACATGCGGGGCTTCCGGCCGTTTCGGTCCGAACCAATCAATGTGCGATGCCGCATACAACAACACTGGAGTGAACGTAACGGTCGTCAACACGCCGCCGTATCAAGGCATACAGGTGTGGGAGGTGCCTGATGAGGGGCTGTATACGTAAGTATTGTAATTTAAGTAGCTATGTTTATTCTGTAGGGTTTAGCATTGTTAAGGAGAAGTTGGAAGAAGAACAGCGAAATCAAGAAGAAGAACAAGAAATGGACTCGACAAAAGTTGATGTAGCTAAAACTAATAAATATTAGAAATGTCTAGGCCTGCCAGTATCTCAAAATCTAGCTTGCACTGTGTAAACTGCTTCTGCAAACCACAGAAACGATGATCAAAATTGAATTCAGAACGACTTCTCACAGTCTGTAAGATTTACCTAAATTGTTTATTGAAAACTTGCCTTTTCGGCGATCTGATACTAACCCAACACGAATTTCAATGAGGAATCATGTAGTGGTCGGTCTGTATTTTTCTGACTCCATCCATTGATCAAAGAAGGTAGATCTCATCTGTCACTAATCCTGCTGACCAATGGGAAACAACTATGAACACCTTGGGTATAAATGGAGGGGTTTGCTGTACCGTCAGGCCCCTCCGTCCGAGGAGCAACCGTCAGGGATCTGTTATAGACTGATCGACCATTTATACCCAAGGTGACCTTGTTGTAGTTGAGGACGCTACAACAAATATGCAAAGTTTAAACATCCGGGTCCCATGACCAATGGAAAACAATCAGCAAACCCAACAACAGCTTTCTATCCTTCCAAATGACTAAAAAACATAACGCAGAATCGACCACGACAAATTGTAGTTGTTGTGATTTTGTAGTCAATGCTTTCTTGCATATCTTCGGAATTAAACTTATTATATCGGTTTTGTATGTGTTTACAGCGTGATAGCAATAGGTGCGAGCGGTGGACTCGGATCTAGCTGGGCGGGAGTCTCTCACGGAGCGGCGGCGCGGGCGCTGCTGCAGCTGCATCGACACGAACACATCTACATGTTGGTGGGGCAGCTCGGGACTAACGCCTGCAAGAAGGTAACATAGATAGCAATAGGTGCGAGCGGTGGGCTCGGATCTAGCTGGGCGGGAGTCTCTCACGGAGCGGCTAGCTATGCAAGAAAGTTAGCTGGACTTTAAGAGCTCATTATCAACCTTGAACCTCTAGACAGGTCTCCAATGAAAGTCTAGAATGCAACGCTGATTACTGTAAAATGGGCAAAAGGGCTTACCCGGGTGGTCCACCACCCGGTTTCTAACAAAGATTTTTTTAGTCTTCCGAGAAGATTTCTAGGAAAACTAAGGAAATCTCTGTTGCGAAGTTTTAGCACAGGGAATCTTAGTTCAGGTTTCAGTCTCCACAAATCGTTTTATCTATCAACCTATTTATTTAGTGTGATCATTTAAATTATTGTATGTAGCAATTTGTGGAGAGAGAAATAAACCATTTTTTTGAACCAACTCTTACCAAGTTTATGAAAAGTTAATTTGTTTGGTTTAGCGAGTTCAAATCTGTGCCGGAAGCAAAATTTTGAAGAGTATTTGTCAAAATATAGCTTTTCGATACTCTATTTCGGCGACGATTTTATAAGCGAAGTCAAAGAATCACTTCATCCCAACCAATCTACTCAACCAACCCAGCGTTTCAGTACCAAAGACAATAGAAGCAATCGACTGCTAATACCGCGAATGTTTCTACAAAATACATACTTTTTTCTCGCAAATTGCGAGCAGGGGGTGAGGTAATAATCAAACTTTGTGATTGGCCGATGCATTACCTATCTAAACTTAAAGCGTGAAATAGTGAGGCGGTAGCTTCAGTTACTACTACTAAAGCGACGTACCATTTTCGTGCGGGGGGTATACATATGAGCAGTCAATTGGTTCTATTGTCTTTGACTAGTACCAACCCAACCAACCCAGTGTCTCACCAGCAACTGCTCAACCCTCAGACCCTGTCTGCTGAAGAAGGTGGTTCTCTTCTCGAAATACTAAACAAATCTGTATTACGAAGTTTTTGGACCAACTCTTACCAAGTTTTTGAAAAGTTAGTTTGCTTGGTTTAGCGACTCTTTGCCGGGAGCACAATTTTAGATAGTATTTTATTTCAAAACCTTCTCGACGCTATTTCGATTTTATAGCAAAGTCCACACACGTGTTACTTCACATCACTCCTATGAGTCATAGTGAACCAACCCAGTGTCTGACCAGCAACTGCTCCCCCTCAGACCCTGTCTGCCGGAGAAGGTGGATCCTGCTCGATCGGCTCCGGTCTCTCTACCATGTTCACAAGCAAGACGCACGAAGTGAGGAACACGCACGTCACCGACGGAGGGGGAGGCGGCGGGGGAGGGACTTACGTGTTTGTTGTGAGTATTACTCTTAAACTTTTATTTTCATAAGGTGTTAATGGCTTTATCTGTCCTGTTAAGTATTTCAATTTTAAATCATCAACTCTGTTGGTGATTTGGAAGCAACAAGAAAAGCTCATGTTTTGCACTGAATTTCATTTATTTATCACACCACAACTTTTTCTAATCTATACTTATTAAACGGTAGGTACCTATTTCCAATAGGGTGGCTCAATGAGGAGGAACACTAACTTTTTATCCCGGCAGAGGGCGTTAGTCGAATGATCTTAGGTTTGAATTAAGAACTGTCAAACAGGTGTTTTATACAACTCTCGGCGCCAAATTGGCCATATCAGTCTCAGACCGAAAGAAAACAAAAACTCGGCGTTTTCATTCGTGGGGGACCATCAACAAAAAAACAAAAAAGATCATCCGATGCCAGCGCCATCTGCTCACAGCTTTGCGTGTGCCACACCCCATTGGCGGTTTTGTTTCTTCCACGCAATATTAACCTCACAACCATAGGTTCAAAGCACCAAAAAAATACATCTTTTACCTAACATCCGCCGTGGTCGCTGCTTAGGTATACTAAAGTAGCTAAACGTTTAGCTGATTTAGATTTAGTTTAGTTTTTAGTTAGTTTTATTGTAATCAGTTTTAGTTTCAATTTAGTTTTTAGTATTAAAAAGTGTTTGGTTTTATTAAATAAAATACTAAAGAGATTTTTCCTTACCTCAGTTGGACAAGGAAGGGCAAGCGGTCCCGCTGCTAGTGGGCGGCGGGGGCGGAGGCCTGTCGCTCGGCGCCTTCAGGAACGACGGCTCTCAACACGCCAGGACACACTACAACGGGACTCCGGTCTCCGGGTACATGTACGGACAGCCGGGACGGACTTCCGGTCAGTTTATATATATTTTTTTGGCTTGTGTTTAAACACCACCCAAAAAAGTACCTATTTTATTACCAAAAAATTCTAAACAATTACCAAAATGGATAAATGATCACCAAATTACGTTTTCTAAAATATTATGAAATAAAACCATTTTTTCGTATTAATGACTGCCATAAAAATATATGGACGCCTTTAAAATACACTTTAGACTAAAAATTATATATTGTCACTACTTAGATGTTACCAATTATATTATACCATGAGTTCTAATTTTGTAATTTTTGCTGGGCTAAAAAGCTAACGATCGCTAGAATATTTCTCGAATACCAAATAAGGCGCTTTGGCGAGCGAGCGAAGCGAGCGTGCCGCGGCAGCGGTCGCCAAAGCGCTGCGTGTAATCATGTTCTAACATTAACCTAACCTAACCAAGTCGGGGTGCTCCGTATAGTTTTTTTCGTGGTTTAGAATGTATTTTAGATGACTTCAAACTATTTTGGAGTAAAATTTTTGGTAGTAATATTAATCTTTGAGTTAGGCAGAATTTGGTGATCATTAATCCATTTTGGGAATCAAAAATAATATTTGTGCAAGGCTTGCGATTTTTTTGACGTTATTTCATTTACTTTGGAGCATAATATTTAATACTTAAGGGCCCTTTTAAAAAAAGTCAATTATTTTTTGGAGTTGTTTATTTTATTTAGTGCTTAGGCTTAGAGTCTTAAAAATAATTTTGGTGACCGTCTAAATTATACCCTATTTTTTTTATTATTTAGTTATTGAATAAACAATTTGCCGAACTTCCCCATCTAAATGAAGAGAATCCTACATAAATGAAAACCTAACAAGAATACTGGCAACATTAGCAACTTGAAAAAAAAACAGGTTTCTGCCGTTGCAGAACGGCAGAAAGCCGGGTCGTGGGGACCATGATCTGAAGAAAAAAAAAACAATTTGCGTCACAATTTACGCCAATAAAATAGAAAGACGCCGCATAAACTCAATAAAGATTTCATGGTAATCGTCCTGTATATCGTCCTATCATAATTAATTTGTTTTTGGGTTCCGTAGCCAAAGGGTAAAAACTGGACCTTGTTACTGAGACTCCGCTGTCTGTCTGTCTGTCAGTCTAACACCAGGCTATAACTCATGAACCGTGATAGCTAGACAGTTAAAGTTTTCAAAGATGATGTATTTCTGTACCCGCATAACAACAAATATTTAAGGGCCTCCATACAACAAACGTAATTTTTTAAATTTTCATCTATTTTTAGATGATTTATACAGCGCAAGCAACTTTAAAAGCATGCTATTTATGACGCTGTAGTGCCCGGGACATTGTTAGGTGGAGTAGGCTTGCCCAGAAACGCAACGTAAGCATGATTTAATTATACCACGCCATCTAGTGACAAACTGGCGTCGTCAGTGGTAAAGAAAAATTCAAACGTGAGTCGTTGTTGCGTTTCCGGATTTCTCTTGGTCCAGTGCTTATTTTAGGGTTCCATAGCCAATTATGATAATGGTACGGAACCTCTGTGAACGAGTCCGACTCGCACTTGGCCGATTTTTACCATCTTTAGGAGAGCGGAGGCGTTAACTGTAAAGTTAAGAGATTCAATAGTTGTAAAACTGTTCCGGTAGATGGCGTTCCAACCGAGCCTTAGTCGATAAACAAAACAAGGAGAAATCATAATCCTAAATTGACCAAGTCACGAGGGTTCCCGTGTGGCGCAGTGGTAGCGCACTCGCCCGGCAAGCGAGGGGCGCAGGTTCGAATCCTGTCATGGAAGGATTTTTGATGATGTATTTCTCCTTGTAAAACATTTCTAGTAAAAATGCCTTGAGCAAATAAAACATAACCAATATTCAATCATAACTTGTTTTAGGATCCGGTGGCGGCTGGATACCTCGCCCAGACCCTCTAACTCCAGGCTTCGAACTAGTCCGAGGGGCCGCAGTCAGAGAGGGAGGGGCGGGTGGGGCGGCCTGTGTCGGGGGGGCTGACGGGGGCTTCGGCGGCGGAGGGGGAGGCTGTCTGAGGGGAGGGGGAGGGGGAGGCTGGCTCGGGGGGAACACGAACGAGGGCGAAGGGCTGCACGGTGGGGGAGGATGGTCGTATATTGAGGGGAGTCGGGCTATCAAAGAGTACAGCGAGGTGATTGTGACTGCAAGAACTGGGCCAGGCGAGGTTATCATCGTGCCGGCTATACATGTGAGTTTCGTATAAACTTGTAGATTAACAGTGAGCGGTTGATTCTGTGATTTAATCACTACTGTCAAAGATGTAGAAAGCTCACCTACATAAGTAGAAAGTATACCCATTGTATTCCGACCAGGCTTCACTTAGTGGCTGCACTGACCCACGTATCGGAACACGTATACGTCTCCTTGCTTGCGACTTACGAAAGCAGTTCCAAGTCGCGGCCGAAGTCACCTACCAAGTAAAGGTAGTAAGTTCATTAGCACCGCTCTAAGGTGACTTAGTTTTATCATTATATCTAAGATGAAATCGTCGAGATAGGCAAACAGATACTTTTAAAATTCTATAGTTACACTTCCCCCTCACAATATCGTCTAATACATTTGTATCTATCTCAAACCCAAAGACATTTCATTAAAGCATCTCAATCCCTTATTTGAAGCTTAACAACGATATAAACCTGAAGGTTTAAACCTGGACCTGAAGTTCTGAATAACTCCACTAATTTTATTAGAAGATATCCTTTTACAATATCTACCGTAAATAAGCGCCTTGGGATCGAATCCTCAACCTTCTGAGTTACAGCCAGGGCTTCCCGGACTCGCCATAGTGAATCTATCTATCACATAGATAGATAGATAGATTCAGTTGGACAAATGGGCGACCTTATCCAGGCAACCTTTGGGTGGAAAGGGTCACCATAAACGTCACCATAAGCCATCATAAACGGTATCATGTTGTTCTGTCAGGATTGCGAGTGCGACTACCGCTGTGTGTCCATGAACGAGTACCGCAGCGAGGTGCGCTGCTACTGCCCCGCCGCCTGGACCACCGACCTCAACGACCACACCAAGTGCATACGTAAGTCTTATATTTGTCTTTTTAACATTTATTACTCTACCTGTGACACTTTGGTTTAAGTCATGTCTTTTAGTTTGATCAATATTACCATATATGGAATCAGTTGTGCAAACTAAAAAGAAATGGAAAAGGAGACGGTCATCCAAGTGTAGGAAACACTTTAAATATAAAGCAAAACAGAATACTTAACGTTCTCATAGAATACGGCAAGGATGGCAGAACAAGTTCTGATTCCCCTCCTCTCTTAGTGATCAGCTCCTCTCACCTAGTATTGGAAGTATTGCACCTGTAATCCTTAGTGGCTACATCGGAGCACGTAGAAGTTAAACGGAGCACCATTTGACATTACGACTTAGGCCGCTTCCAACCACCAAGTTTTCGGTTATTTCTTTAGCATCACCTAGGAATTCCACGTGACACTTATAACTACGGTCTATATCCCACGGACGCCAATAACACAAACCTTTTTTCTTGTAAGAGTTTAGTATTTCAACGTCTGGACTTTGGATTCTGCTAAATTGTCAGTTGTTGTTGTTTCAGTGGAAGACTCCTGGCCTCGTATATCGTGGGTGTTGATCATAGTGCTGTCTGTCGTCGCGTTTGTGTTCCTCATCTCCGTGCTGTGTCTCTGTCTCTATATGTGTAAGTATGCTTTCTAACCCTGTGACTACATTATCGTGTTAACGCGGAAATTCGCGTTGTCGCGACACGTTTAGCCAAAGAATTCATCCTATCGCGATGTTTTAGATTCAAGCACTTCGTCGTAGATCGAACACGAAGTTTTTATCGCGACAACGCAATATGAATCTTCTCGACTTTATGTAGCCATAGCATAAAAGATGTCAATTTCCATGGGTACAATCGTGTTTAAATAAGTGGTTCCCTATTGAGCTTAAATGGTCCTTCAAAACATTATGGAGTGTTATGGAGTGTTTAAGTTCTACACTATGCCTATACCTATATACACATGGGCAGTTACACTCGTATTTAAAGACGATTCTGAGTGATTACTTTGGCTAAGTAATGCCCTGTCTCGACAGACACAATTACTTAGAATTTACTATAAATACGAGTGTTAGAGTTCTAACATCTATTTTAATCAGACTTCCTACAGACTGGTTCAAACTAAAAGTGTATACCTTTAAATTACTTGATTATGGGACGGGAATATCATAGGTACATAATATCTAAGATTTTCCAAAATAGAACAAAGAATTTCAAAACTTGCGGTGGGGAACTAATTTCAAACTCAACTGTGTGCAGATACTTGGTTTACATATTCAGATCAGTAGGTCAGAAAAAAAAATTCACAAACAAATCAGAAGAATCAGATGACAATAATTTCACCGTAGCCAGACTGATCCTCATACCAACAGCAAGGAAACATTGCTTGCGCAAGCAACAATTGCTTACGAAGATCCGCTCCTTAAATAACAAGCATTTCACCCAATCAGAACTATTGCTCTATTCATCTGAGATTCCATATCCTTAATGTCCCAGACAACTCCTACCAACGCAAGAACGAAGACCAAATCCGTCAGAAGCAGATAATGGAGCAAGAGGTCCAGCTCCACCGGCTGCGTCAGGCCCCGGGCGCTGGAGAGAACCCCCTCTCCATGGCCTTCAACCCCCACTACGGGAGCGAGAGCTTCCTCACCGCGGGGATCGATGTCAAAGAACTGCCGCAAGTGTCCAGGGAGAGTTTGAAATTGGTCAAGTGAGTACGAACGGTTTTTAAGAGGACTGGCTCCATACTCTTTCTCCATACAAACGTAGTCGACTGTTTCCTCCCTAGATAAAAACGTTAGAGCAAATTGTCTAGGCCATCAAACCTATATCTGTCATGCCCATACGTTTTGGTTTTTTTAATTTTCTATTTTGAATCGATAATATTCAAAAAAAAATAAAGAAAATGAAAGAAAATCAAAACGTAGGACCAATCATTTTTCTATTTTTGTGTGAAAATCTTAATGCGGTTATACATATACTTACCAAGTTTCAACAGTATAGCTCTTATAGTTTCGGAAAAAAGTGTCTTTGGCATACGGACGGACAGACAGACAGACATGACGAATCCATAAGGCTTCCATTTTTTGCCATTTGGCTGCAAAACCCCTTAAAACCATGTAATGTTCCAGGGCTCTAGGTCAAGGCGCATTTGGCGAGGTTTACCAAGGTTTATACCGGCACCGTTCCGCCGACGCACAAGAACTGCCGGTCGCCGTCAAAACACTCCCAGAACTTTCCACAACACAAGCCGAACATGACTTCTTGATGGAAGCCGCCATTATGGCGAAGTTTAACCATAGTAACGTCGTGCATATGATTGGCGTTTGCTTCGATCGGCATCCCAGGTAAGACACATGGCGGTTGCTTTCAAATTATTTCTAGAACTTTTCAGTGTACTAGTTTAAATTGGCTTGATGATGGAGGTCATAATTATCGGATTTTGACTTTTGACTTTGACTTTTTGATGTAATCTCATATTGTAGTGAGAAATAGTGGTTGTTATCAATATCTAAGTCAAGTTTAGGGAATACATCTTAGACTTGATTCGACCAAACTAGTCGACAAAAGTGATGTCTTATATCACCTTGGAATTTATTCACCCAGGTGAACAAACTGGGTGAATAAATTCCAAGCTAAATATTATCTGGGTGAAATGATTCTGAGGAGATATGAGGACACTAAAATTTCCACTTCCTTCGCCCAGATGGAATAAACCGTTGAAAAGTCCGAAAAGTTAACATGTCCGTTTGTCTCTCAGGTTTATAGTTCTAGAGCTGTTAGCTGGTGGAGATCTGAAGAACTTCCTCCGCGAAAGCAGACCGAAGCCTGAACGTGCGTCAGCTCTCTCCATGAAGGACTTGCTGCTCTGTTCCTTGGATGTGGTCAGGGGGTGTCGGTATTTGGAGTCCAAGAGGTTTATCCATAGGTAAGATGGTGGAAATTTATCCAAGAAAATCCACTCCGAAATTGACATGACATGGTGACCAATATGTTTCATACCCGATGACAGATGACTAATAAAACGGAGAAACATTTTTTCATTTTTCCAGCGTAAATTACTAGTTTACATCTCATTTGTTTTATATTATTCCCAATAATAAGTAGTACACACATCAACACCGTCTAGGGATATTCAGAATTTCTCAATTTACTCAAAAATTGTGTTTACTAACAAACAACATGTATATATTTTTGTAAAGCCTACTTATCAGACTATGATTTAGAATACAACAAAATATTGTTTTATGCTTAAATATTTTTTTATTAAAAAAAACGCAAAAAGTGAAATAATGTTAAATTTAAGATAAAATGTCTAGCTAAGGAAAAAAAAAAAGTAAAACGAAATTATTAGGTGTTTTTATTTGAAGTTAAAATTAGTAGTCAGTGAAACCACCCATGACGTTAATCACGGCCCTGCAACGGTTTTTCATGCTTTGAATCAGGTTGTCAATATCTTGCTGCGGAATATTGTCCCAGGTCCTGCTAAGATGCAAAAAAAGTTGCTCTTCAGTCGCAACATTTGGAGGCAAATTCCTCAAAGCCCTTCTTTGAAGCATATCCCACGCGTGCTCTATGGGGTTTAGGTCTGGTGACTGCGCGGGCCAGTCTAAGACCGACACGTCGTGCTCCTCTAGCCAGCTGGTCACCACTCGCGCAGTGTGCGGACGGGCGTTGTCGTGCATGAGCGTGAAAACTTGGCCCATTTGCAGTCGATGGGGATAGATTATTGGTGCTAGCACCTGATTACGGTATTTTTCGGCAGTCATAGTGTTTCTGATCCAAACGAGGTCTGTTCTTCCACCAATACGAATTCCCGCCCAAACCGTAATTGTTCCGCCATGGTATGGATGGACCTCCTGAGGGTGTTGCAGACGGTTGTCACGACCAGAAGCTCGCCATACGCGTACTCTACGTGAATCAGGATGAAATCCGAATCGGGACTCATCGGTAAACAACACTACCGACCACTCGATATCTTCCCAAGGCAAATGTTCTCTAGCCCACTGTAATCTTCGTCCACGATTTCCTCTGCGTAGTGCTAGAGTACGAAGCGGCCTGCGAGAATGAAGGTTAGCCTCGTGCAGTCTTCTCCTCACAGTTTGGTCACTGACAAGCACCTGGTGGTCTGACTGGAGCGTTTGAACCAACTGCATGGCCGTAACATTTGGTTGTCTTCTCGCGGCCTCTTGCAAAAATCGGTCTTGTCTTTGGGTAGTTATCCGCTTTCCGCCTGGATGCTTTTCAGCCACTTCACCAGTAGCACGATAACGTGACCACAATCTTGATATCACGTTTTGTCTTGTTCCAATCTCCTCGGCAATACTCCGTTGAGTAGCCCCAGCTTGGAGCATTCCTACTGCCCTTAACATTTCGTTTCTTGTTAAATGACGCCGCTGCATGATGCATACAGTTGTATTAAATTGTAATTAATCAAAAAAAAATATTAAAACTTAAATTTGTTTAAACAAAATGCTTAAAACTGCGTTAAGTAAATTTAAACCTTCGAACTCGCTACAATAATTGCCGCGCTAATCTTATGTTTTTAATTATTTTTTTAAAATTCAAATTTGGAATCATACAATAAGGCCTACACAATAAGGTTCCATTAAAATATTTTTAAATCGGCCAGTATTTTTTAAGTTAAAGAACTTTATATAAAATATCCCTAGACGATGTTGATGTGTGTATTTACGCTGTAAAAATGAACAAAAATTCTTCGTTTTAATTCATTTCGAATGGAAAACTTTGTGGTGGGGGCCCTATAAAAATAAAATCTTAATCCGAATAATACCGATACCCTTATTTTAACTAATATGATATTTGATATCCTAAATTTTAGCTGTAATGTGACTTTTGAAGTCCTCTTTACTTTTATCTGCATGAGATGGTGACATAATACTTTTCATGCCCAAATAATTAGCTCACAGGAGTCCATTGATATCCCTTAGATGACGTATGAAACCGTTGATATTGAATATCCTTCCTTTTCTTCCCCAGGGACATAGCAGCCCGAAACTGCCTCCTTTCGTCCCGCGGTCCGGGGCGGGTGGTCAAGATAGCTGACTTCGGCATGGCCCGGGACATCTACCGCGCGGACTACTACAAGAAGGGGGGCAAAGCAATGCTGCCCATCAAGTGGATGCCACCGGAAGCTTATATCGATGGTGTATTTACTATAAAGACTGATGTTTGGTAAGTGGCTGAAGATCTAGAAATTCGGTATTTCTTTTCTTGTACGGTTTTGCAACTGATTATTAATGCATGACCTAAACCCTGGCTCCAAGAGTTTGAAATTTAGCCGATATCCATAGCATAAGATCATGCATCAGAGATGGCAAGAGGTTGGGAAAGCTTTATAGCTCGGGAGTGATTATCAGAGGCTAATAAAATAGGATAAGAACTCAACGTTTCCAGAAGTCCAAATCTAAATGCTGCAAATCAGGCTGAACCAAGCCCAAAGTGGCCCAAACTCTCGTAAGTTTGGACCATTTTGGGCTCGGTTCGGTTCCGACCGCGATTGCTTTAAAATGTGGTACTTTCAAGAAATGGTTATTAAGAAATTGTGCTTCTTTTCTCATTGGGGCATTAATAAAGAGATATATATCCACGTAAATGACTTAGTTTGAGAGTGTTTTTTTTTAAGACAGAGAACTCTGAAAGCAATTTCCAAATTTGATATCATATTTTCGCCATCAGGTCATTCGGAGTGTTGCTATGGGAGGTGTTCTCTCTCGGAGTGATGCCGTACACCGGATGTACCAACCGGGAGGTCATGGAGATGGTCTCCGGAGGAGGTCGCCTTGAGAAGCCTACTGGTGAGTGTTGCTATGGGAGGTCCCGGTGGGTGTATCCAGGTAAGAGTAAACCTCCATTACTTTCTGGTGGTTCTTCTCATCGGAAGGCGCGATCAGAAACCAGATACAAGTTTCTTGTGGTTTGTGATACAAGTTCGTACACAAGACCATGAGTGAACATACCGTTGGTTGTCCCCAGGGTGTCCGGGCGACATCTACCGGCTGATGTGTGAGTGCTGGGCGCCCGCGCCGACCGACCGCCCCACCTTCGCGCACATCTACGATAGAATACAGATGTTCCTACAGGTATGTGCGGGTATTAAGGCCTAGTTTCATTAGGTACCTAATACCGATTCTTTTTTATAATTTGTTTGATAATTACATTTAATACCTATTTATTTGTCGACATAAATAAATATTGCACGACGTACACACAGCGCAATTTAGCCCCAAACTATGCACTAAGCTTCTACTATGGGTACGAGACAACGGATTTACTACATATTATAACTTCTTTTTGTAAATACATACATATGATACGTAGAAAACACCCAGACCGGAAACAAATATTTATTTTTAAGCATAAATGTTTGCACTCGGCGGGAATCGAACCAGCAACCAGCAGCCCTGCATGCCTACAGCATTGCAGAGGCCGTCAAAAACATCAATTATACAGAAAGATGTATCGTCAATCTTTTGGTTTGGACATCGAAATTAAATTATTTCTAATGTTTCTTTGTTTTATGTTTGTACATTTTGTTACTTTGAAATTAATCACATAATCTACAACATCGATATACCTATCGTTTGCATCTCTAACTGTATGTCTGTTTGTCTAGGATAATACAATAATAAACACCCCCTTGCCGATAGTCCGGTCTCACCTCCCGCTACCCGTCGGCGTCAGTTTCCCCAACGGACCTCAGGTATGTTACGTTTTACCCCGTTTTTAGGGTAATTTCTTTATGTTTGGGAAGGCGTGGTTATAGTGTCATTTGGGTTTTGTTTTACCTTACTTACTCATAAAAAAACGAGAGATCTCACTTGAATTTGTAAGACCTTTTTTAAGTGTCTTCAAATTGGAGTGGGTCCTAAATACTATTCTCAATTTTGTGGTCGGACTTGTCTAAATGAATAGCCTATGTAATTTTCTGATGACCTAATGAGGATCTTCAGAGAGATGAGCAGAAAAGTTCCTCAGAGTACTAAAAAAAGTCAACTCAACGAAATTGAAAAAATAAAATGTGTAACAACGCTTTCCCAAACTTTTCTTAATTTCTAATATACAAATAAAAAAAACAATTAAATTAAAATAAAATCTAATCAAAATGTTTTCTTTTTTCAAACGATTACGCTCTGGCTACTAGAAGCAAGTAACTGAATTCTTTTTTTTTTAAATAAAGAACCAACTATTCGATGTTAGAGTTTGGCCATGCTTTCCAATGGCGCATGATTTTTTCCCTCTACCCTCTTTCCTTGAATGATCGCGTAGCTAGCCCCTGTAGATTAGAAAGAGATTCACTGGAATAAAATATCATTATTACCACATTATAACAACATAATATTATCACTACTTTGAATCATTCAAAAATAATACATGAATAAATAAAAAAAAGTCAAAAACCTCATGAAGGGCGAGCGAAAAGAGCCTCACTCGAAAATAAAATGTATTCTTCTATTCCGCTGATTTCAATCCGGTGACAGGAAACCTGTCGTAGTTGGATTCGTATCCCAACAGGAGCATTGAATTCTTGAAAAATGATATTTTTATAAATAATAATAAAGAATTAAATAACTCATAAAAGAAACATAAATCATGTATATTTCATAAAAAAGAACATTTTATATACCGGGCGATGATAATGTAGTTCAAAAAAGAGGTCTGGGCGAATATTTTTGTTCTAAGACATTTGGAATCCGATTTTGCCGGCAATCTAAAGGTCATAGGGGTCTAAGGGTAAGGGTTTAGTTAAAAATCAGTTGTTTCTTTGAGAAAGTTCATTAACCTTAACTTTACTGCTTAATTTGTTTAAAGAATTTGAACTGCTTTTAAAAGAGGTTGATGTAACTTTTTTGTCTAAGTATAAAAACAGCTGATTTTTAAGTTATCATAGCCTCTATAATATTAAATAGTCAAAGTTCGCCTAGACACCATTTTCGAATCCGATTACTACGCAGAAACAAATTGTAAGTACGTTTAACCACGTACCTACCACAATTGCATTAGGTAAAATTGACAATCATCTACATATTTTTTTTTATTTTGGAGGCATTTTCAAATCATGCATGTTTGCAATCATGATTTTTTTGTTTTATTACGCTTTAATATCCGAGGAATCTCTTTTTATTAAAATTGAGTGTAACTTGTCTAGTAGCTATAGCGGAAATTTACCTGTCTATATTCTTTTTACCTTTGTCCTTTACATTGGGTTTTGTAAAGCCAAGTACAGTTCGACCAAGTTATCTTTGCAGGCCGTAGTGGCGCTAGTCTACTACGGCTTCATGCATTTCTATAGGTCGATCTTTTGTTCCTCATTAATTCGTCTATTCGTCGTCGACAGATAAGTCAGTGGCACTGTTAGTACTCTACGCGTTTACAGCGCTGTTACCTGCAATTTCGATCGAAATTACGGTTGATTTTTTTATAGATAAAGACTTGCTACTATTGCGTCCGACAGAGTTTTACAAAACCCAGTGAAATGCACGCGTAGATTTAAACTCTTTAAGATGCGGGGGATGATTTTTCCAATAATAATAAAGTAAATTCGAAAAATATTTTCAAATTTGACCTGAAATATTTCAACTTTACATACTCCAATTTTTAAACCCTTTACCCTGTTCTAAATTTTTTATTTGCTGTTTTGCCTTAAGTCTTAAAAATCCTAACTGAATAAAACAGTTAAAGATCTGATTTTCGACCCTTACCTTGCTATTATAAAATGAGTTTTAAGGCCAGACTTGGTTTAAACCATGATTTAGGCATAGTAAATCATGGTTAAAGTCCCTTTGTCCCTTTCGGTTATTACATTTTATAACAGGGCCTTTTATTTGTGACCTTTTTCTCGTGAGAATGTCCCCTTGCCCCTCACCTCCGCATCTAGCGTGTACTGAGCGTGGCATGTTGGCAGCGTGACGGTGCCGGCGACTACCTGGTCCCGATGTCGCCGCAGGACCCCATACAGCATACTAGGTAACGCTATTACTCGTGAGGTTGACCGAAACTAACATCTAAATATTGAAAAAAATTGCATTGTCACGCGACTTACACATGTATGCAAAATTTCAGCTCATTCAGTAACCGGGAAGTGGATCAAATTTAACTTGCAAGATTCCACCCGGACAAACATACATTGCAAGTTAAATAAAAGCTATTAAAATTTAAGGACTGAAGACAAATTAAACATAGATGATGAACAAATCATATCACAAAATTGTTTATTGGTCTATTCAAAACTTGATACTCGCACTCACATAGCTTATCAGATTTCGTTATGTGACGATTTCTATAGAGTCATTCCACCCGCAAGCCGAGTTAAAGCAATTTGTTTCAAAAACATAAGATAACAAGCACTTTCCAATGATTAGAAAATAATTCAGCGCATAATTATATCGTCTAAGTATAAGATCTGATCTTATTTACAATGGTTTATTTACAGCGGGTTTCTGTGCACTTTATTGTATTTTCACAAAATAAACCCAAATTAAATGTTTTAATTATAAGATCAAAAGGCAATGACGTTTTAGTCATATTATTTATTAAGTTTTTGAGTAAATTGTGATGTGACAAAATCCTTTGACAAGATCTATGAAACAACTAATTTCTGTCAACCTCATGATTTTTTAAATCAACAAATTATTTTCTAATTACATCTTACTCTTAAATAAATGTGGCATCCTACCCGAAATGGTTGTCGTCAGTAGCCCTTTTAATTGCTAAAGCTTTTGTATGATTTCGCTACCAAAACCAAAATTGAATACAAAAATCACATTTTCTGGAACTAGCAAAATCAAACAAAACAATAAAAATAACTAACAAATAATTAAATACTCAAAAAAACAGAGTATCAGCATGTCTAGAGTTCTTAAAACAGAAAATTAATGCGTCATTTGAATTATTTGGTACATGATTATTTTTTAACATCATAAATTCTTAATGATGGTGATTCATTTAGTTGCAGAAATGAAACTGATAGTAAAACAGGGAGGTTATTATCTAAATCTTTTGCTTAGCCAAGACGTTGTGCCAACGATCCTTATTCGAGTAAAGACGAATACTGGGTACTACAGATTAGTCAACCGTTGAATTTGAAAACAACGACTTAACCCGGTGAACTAACAAATTAAAGATAAAAAGCCCCTTACTTATAAACGATATTTAGTGGATGACTAACTTGTGTAACGTTTGTTTCTGTCTGCCAACTTTGAAACTTCATGTCGCAGTAAGAGACAAACAATACATAGTTTATGCAACTGTCAATCATCGTTTTTGAGTACCTATTTAAGTTAAAAGTCTAACATTTCTCTCTACAATCAATCACATTTTCGCAAAAGCTCAAAGTGCGAAGTTATTCAATGATCCTTTTAGCAAAGGGCAAATGATATCTCAGACCTCGGTCCAGCGGATGCTACTTCTGTCTGGTTATTGACAACGGGACCCACTTCTCTAAACTTACGCATATGTTATAGCGTCCCCAGCTATGACCAGCAAGGGTATAAAGAGAGGGGTCCGCTGTACCGTCAGGCCACCCCGAAGTGCAACCGTCAGGGATCAGTTATAGACCGATCGTGTCCCCAAATGCTAGATTCGATTCTGGTTAGTGACAGAGGCGTAGAGAGATAAATGAGTATTGTTATAGCTCAACGGATCCGCTGGAACCTCATAGCACATCGCAAACGACGGAGATGGACCCCGAGGAACTGGAGGATTCACAATATCAACATCTTCTGAAAGGTAATCTATATTATAATTATAAAACAAAGTTCTGTTACTTCGAAATCACACAAGACCGGTTGGATTAACTTTTATGTTTGATATGGTTATACTTAGGTATAATTTTTGGGCGCTAAATTATATTTTGCAATACGCCACACGGATTAAGCAGCTAAAAAACAAATGTCCTGAGGTTGCAAAATACAGTTACATTTCATCGTTAAACTTAGTTATTCGCACCCAAGTACAGACTGTGCCCTTATGCTAGGTTGTCATAGTTTACCGTCTCGATCAAACTGGCAGTTTACTTCCATACATTTACCATCAGCGCCTCTAACGGTAACTTTTATGAACTAAAATCGGTAGTATGAGTTTTTTCGAGTAAAACTATTCGAGCTCCACCGGAAGTATTTGTACGTGAACTCGATGATCCTTATAGTTTCGCAGAATTTGGCAGTACGAGTTACATGTTTGACAGTTGACGCATCGTAAAAGTTAACGAATAGTATCAAACTCATAGTTTCCTTTCTCACCAAACTTTTTATTGTGAGTGATAAACTAAATCACGATTTTTTGTTTAAAAATGATGTCTTCCCGTGTGTTTTTTGCTCTACGCATGGCAGCAGAGGCTGCTCAAGTCGCCCGCCGTCGAAATCGACGTCGGCAGCTTGCTTTGCGGAGAAATATGTTGTCGGTGTCGGATATTACAGACACACATTTCATCCAGAGATATCGTCTAAATAAATCGGCTTATTATCATTTGTGTAACATTTTAAGTGAGTTAACAGATCTACGTAGCTCACAAAGAGTATCATTGGAAACAAAGGTGAGTTTAAAACTGACTTAGGTCAAGTGGAATGAGTGAGAGATTAGACTATTGGATTTCAAATATAGATAGGTAACTCTATAATTATATTTTCAGGTTTTGTGTGCCCTTCTATTTTATGCCAATGGTGATTACCAAAGAGTAATAGGTTTAGCTAATTGTTTTTCTCAAGAGGCAATTAGTAGATATGTGAATGAAGTTACCCGGGCACTAAACCATCCAAATGTGGTGCGTAGATATATAAGCTTCCCCAGTACATCTGAAGCCAGGGAACAAGTAAAGCAAAGGTCAGTATTTTACTCACTAAAATGAACCAATTTGTTTGATTTCTATGAACAAATTATTGACTGACACTTATTTTTAGATACTATGACAAATATGGAATCCCTGGAGTACTAGGGTCTATTGATGGGTCACATTTTCCCATATTTACTCCACCTAAAAACATGGAGCATCATTTTTACTGCAGAAAGCATTACCATTCCATAAATGTACAAATGGTAAGGATTTGTAACTTTCATTTTCAAATAAATATGCAAGTATTATATACATACATACATATACATGGCATTGAATTTTATTCTGCTATAAATAAATGTTATATTGCAGGTTTGTGATCATGACACCCGTATCTTAAATGTTAACCCCAAATTTGGTGGAGCGGCTCATGATGCATTTGTATGGGAGAACAGCGATCTGAATGATTACATGCAAATGTTGCATAGAAACAGAGAATGTTGCTGGCTCCTAGGTAGGTACTCAAATTAAATCATAATGATTAAAATCTATGCATTATTAATACATCAGTTACATAGTTATACAACTTGAAGTAAATACAATTACCTACTAGTATTTATTTAAAGATATTGTTTTGTTATTATCAGGTGACTCTGGATATCCACAAAGGCCATGGTTAATGACACCTTACAACAATCCAACCCCGGGTACTTCACAAGAGACATACAACAAGATTCATAGTAAAACAAGAGTCATTATTGAAAATACCTTTGGGAGAATGAAGAACCGATGGCGATGTCTTTGTAAGCAACGGGTCTTACATTATAAACCCAAGAAATGTGCACAAATAATAACGGCCTGTGCAGTATTGCACAATCTCACTTTGGACTTCAATGTGCCAGCTCCAAGAGATATTGTAGGTATGTATCTATGCATTGAATTCATTAAAAGAAATCTCTTATTTCATTTCAGCTACAGGCTATGGCATCCAATTTAACATGAACTATGTGGTCTATATGATATAAACCACAATCTATTGCAGACAATGCATTTAATAATATTATTCAACTTTGTCTTATTCTTACAATTTTATTCTTGTTTCCAGTTGATCCAGAGTTTCATCGGCTAGAAGTTCCTGAGCAGGGACAGGGAGAGCCTTCCTTCCTTATACTGGGTCGCGCAACACGTGACACTTTAGCTCAGAGACTTCATGGTGCCAGAGATTTATGAAATTACTAGCATCGCCCCGCAGTTTCACTCGCCTAAATCCCTTGGAAAAATCGGGATAAAAGAAGCCTATGTATTGTAGGTCTCCAGCAATCTATATTCGAAGTTTCATTGCAAATTGTTCAGTAGTTGAGTGAAAGTGTAACAATGCATACATATTTTATATACTTACTTGCAACCGTTCCTGTTTATAATATTAATAGGAATTTTTGTTCAATTCTATACCCTATTACATAGTTTGGAAATGATGTAATGTTGTTTTATTAATGAAAAAATGCAATGTTAACACACAGTATTTAAATCAATCACTTTATTACTTATTCATAATTAATTACATAACAGAATACCAGACATGTTTTAAATTCTTTAATCATAACAATATAAAACTAGGTCCACCTAATCCTACACAACATAAGGCAACAAGCACATGATCTTATAAGGATCTTTCTATAAAAACGATCCTGAGTGACAGATGATTAGGTTTGAAAGGAAAATGAAGAAGTTGTTAACAAGTAAATTGGTAAAAAAACCCAAAAAGTAACACTTGCTTTAAATTTTTTACCACTTTATAATATACAAATTGCATCAAAGTAGTGGATAAATTTCATAATAACTAGATATACACATAGGTACTATTTACTATGAAATTTTTCCATTATTTTGGTGCAATTTTCAAATAAAACTTGCCACCGAGCTTGGACCTCGCGCTCTGCTTGGCGATTACGTAGCTCTTCTTCTCTTAGTCTTAAAGACTCGGTGGCAAATCTTGTTAATGAGTCATTAATCTTCTCCATCAAACCTCGCCATCTGTCATCACTTTGAAGAAAGTGTGTGGTGGCGTCATCTTGTTCCACAGCAGCCCGTCGCCCGCGCCGGTTGCGCCGTGGTGTTAATTGGCGTTGCCGAATCGCGCGGCGGGTCTGTGATGTCGTCCCCCCTCCATGCTGCACATGGTGGGAGGTGGGTGACATCAGACCACCAGTTTCCTCCACATCTGTACGAAAAGGAGTTGACACTGCTTGGGCACGAGCATCTTCGTCCATTTGTACTGGACCTGGGGGAAACTGGGTGTCTATGCTTCCTGTTGCCACATCTTGATATTGTATATCTGCAAAATAATAAAGAAACTAAAGTTAATTAACTATTTTAAATATACTATAGGGGAGCAGATAGATGAATACCTACATCTAAACTAGCTAGCTAACATAGCTGCTAAGCTATTATATTGTATAGCAGATTCCCGCGGTTTCACCCGCGTAAGTCCCGATCCCGTGGGAATATCGGGATCAAAAGTAGCCTACGTTACTCGGGATGAATGTAGCTTTCTAATGGTGAAAGAATTTTTGAAATCGGTCCAGTAGTTTCGGAGATTACCCCCAAATTACATACATACATACATGTTACCAACATTACCTCTTTATAATATTAGTATAGATATCCCACTATTAAAGTAATACACTGATAGTCTTGCATCTACAAATATTATTATTTTCTGTTTACTAAGTATACCTTTTTGTGTTGTGTGTTTATGACTACTCATTATACAATAATTATTTATTACATAGCATTCTGCTACCAATCTTGGACATTGAGCTCAAATGTGTGTCTTTCTCATTAGAAAGTATTTAAAAAAATTACATACCCATCACAATTTCTTCCTGTTGTGTTTGTAGCAAGGAAGGCGACTCTTGGTGGGTGGGTGGCTGAACTAAGCCAGAAGTTTGAGGCAACTGGAAAATATAAGAAATGTTAAAATAAAAATGACACTGCCTATTCTTTAATATCAATCAACTAGCTGCGTCCCGTGGTTTCACCCGCGTAAGTCCCGGTCCCGTAGGAATATCGGGATCAAAAGTAGTCTATAGCCTTCCTCAATAAATGGACTATCCAACACTGAAAGTTTTTCAAATCGGACCAGCGGTTCCAGAGATTAGCACGTTCAAACAAACAAACACTTCCGCTTTATAATAGTCAATATTTTACCTCAATACCCACTTCGGCCACATCAGCCATGCCAGTAGCCGCTACAGGTCCAACCAGGCTTAGAACTCTCTGTTCTAAATCTGAGAGGACCAGTTTGCAGGCTGGCCCACCACCTGTACCCCGTATAGCTCTATTTATTTTAGCCGCCTTCCTTTTTGTATTATTTTTTAGATCACTCCAAACCTGTACAAGCAAAGCAAAGCATTTATTCAAATTTGTGAATTTACATACATTCTACTACATACCAGGATGCATTTGTGAAAGAGGTACAAACTTTTTTCCACTTTTCTAACGTTTTCGGTTGGCCTGAAGCATCCATGTTTAACAATCGGACGAGCTCCGTCCATCGCTCTACGGCTTGTTGTCGCCCGTGTGCCCCATCCATGGGTTTAAGAAGGTCTCCATGCCTACAATGAATAAGTAAATATTGAAAACACAGCTTATATTGCATTTGTATACTTAGAATAACACGTAGAAAAAAGGTTATTAAGGTACGTTTCTACAAACCTTTCCATGAAATCCACTAATACAAGGAATTGGCCCTCGCTGGTCTTCATATTTTATAGTTTCTCTAAAAGCAATTAAAACCACTTCAAAAAAAACAAACAATTCAAACAAGTGAGTGACGCGCAACTAGGGATGCATCTGACGCTATATCAAAGTTGCCAATTTCTCGAACAAGTTTACGCAAAACAACATAAATTATTCCCCATAATATAAAAATCTTTAGAAATAGGACATTTCTTTTAAACAATTTATATGATAATCTAATTATTTTAGGAAACTATAGCATATTATATTTTTCAACGCTTGAAAACATAATATTAGACATATAAAATAATCATAGACCCGTGAAATATTCCCACACGTACAATTTCGCCCCAAAAACTGGCAACTTCATTCAGAAAACGGGCTGCGAGACGTCAAAATGTTTGTGTCTCTTTCTTTCATACTAGTTTGAGTAGGTAGGAAGATATTCCGTAACTATTTCGTTGGATCAAACTATATGATCGACAGTTTACACGATACGATGAAATAAAATCTTATACTGCCGACTGTGACGGAAACTGCCACTATGGAAGTATTAACTGTGAAAGTTTATCGAGCTTACGATACGAATTTTCGTTTTGTACTATTGTAACTGGTACTAACCCTACTGGTCTTCCACCTTAAACCTCATTTTGTTCCAGTATCACAAGAATATGGCAACATTCCAACAACGTGTCTGAACGACGGCACAAGACTGGATGTTTCGGTTGCAGCCGTCCTCGAGACAAGGAACAATACAAAGTTTCTGCCGTCTAATTCCACTGACAGGTAAGTTTTTTTTTATCCTAAGGTTGTCTGGCATATATCCCTTTCAGTCTAAAGGTCGTCTGTTTTGTATTAGAAATCATTTACTATTGACTATCTATCGACT
This sequence comes from Idaea biselata, assembly GCA_958496205.1. Classification (NCBI taxonomy): domain Eukaryota; kingdom Metazoa; phylum Arthropoda; class Insecta; order Lepidoptera; family Geometridae; genus Idaea; species Idaea biselata. The sequence continues at coordinate 43,374,279 of OY292395.1, forward strand.
AACTATCTTCATCTAATACCAGCACAAGCCTACCGGTCTAGGTGGCTCTGGGAAGTATTTTGGGAAAGGGACATTATAGGCCTAAACATGTAAAAATAATAATATAATTTGAACAGGTTGTTAAGTTCAATAGAAGGCACATCGATAGACGAGGACACGGAGTCAGACAGCGACATCCCCGTCAGCGAAGACCCCGTTATCTGGGAGACTTCCTTCTCCCAACCTAAGAAGAACAACGATGGACCCGCTGTAAGTTTCATTGTAAATCTTACCAAAATGCGTCATAATGGAATATATTAGAAATCATCGACTTTGGTAGAACCATACGGTGCATCGTACTCAGGTTTTATTAGTTAATAATCAATATAAATAGCAATTTAATAACAAAACAAAAATTTTACATTGGCGCCCAACATGTTACTTTAGAAAGTCACATGATAAGCTACGTCCACCACACACATCAATTAAAAATTAATTCGTAATGTTGGGGCCTTCAAACATAAAACACGTTGGGCGCCACTTTTTATACCGAACATAAAACACGTTGGGCGCCATTTTTTATACCAAGCATTAAAACACGTTGGCGCCATTTTCTATACCAACCTAGATAATGTCAAGTGAATTATAGTGAATTCAATACAATTTTATCTTCCCAGGTGGACAAATTGATAAGCATAACACCCACATCTCCGAAACCTCCAGAAAACGCACTTACCAAAGCGATCGAAGCAAACGTTATCGACAAAACTAATCACAAAAATGCACTCGTACCAGAAAAGAAAGCTGCTCCAATAGCATCTCCAGATCCACCTCGAATAAACGCATGGAACAAAGAACCTCCAAAATTCAACAACCCTAAACCCAAACCTCTATGTCTAGACGCTGCGCAACTAGAACAAGACCTAAACGCACTCAAAAAGATCAGCGGGTCCGTCAATTTGAAAAACATGAACATCCTACCTCCCTATATAAACGTCGTCACACCAAACAAGCTTTCAGAGTCAAAAACGATTCAAATAGATCCAAAGAAAGCTGTAATAGATGATTTGCCAAAAGATAAAGAGCCTAAAAAGGAAAAAGAAGAAAAAAATAAGCTAAAACAGTCAAATTCCGCTGCGAGTCTATTGAACGGCCCAATGACAGATGTCCCATATGCCGATAGTAGTGACACTACCTCTACAAGCTCAGGAAGTAACACAAATATTGTCAATAATCAAAAGAATCAAAGTAACCATAAAAATAAATACGGCGAAGTCGTTTTAGGAAATAAAGTAACTAAACAGGGTAGCAAGAGCGAGTTCGCCGAATCTGAAATAAGTTGCTAAAATGGCTGCCTGTCAATGTCAGAGAAATGTCAATGTTGAAAGCCTGTCAGTGTCAGTGAAGTGAGACTTTTGGTTGTGGGGTCTAAACCGCCGTTTGAAAGAAAAAAACAATTTTAATAGTTAAACTTATACCTACGGTATACCTATTATTAAATGTAAATATAATTAAGTATACGTAAGTCATTCGTGGGAAAAAAAAATATTTTCGATTATTTACAGATATTTAGTTACAATTTATGTTCTTATATTATAAAAAAATAGGAAAATGTATCGCTTACTGAGAAATCGCTTTTAGTCAAATAGCAAATTGCTCAATGTTTTGCATAAAGAAATTAGTGCAAAGATTTATAATAAAATTATAATATCTTATTTATTAGTTTTTCTACTTAGGTATTATATAATGATAATTTCTAATGAAATTTACATTTCGCTTGTAATATTATACAAAGTTTATTTAGCAGTACAAAAACTACATATTTGAGGTAACTGACGCACAGCAAGCACATACGCTGTTAACGAATTATTTACTCAATAAAATATTATTAAGTCTCATTATTTAAAAAGTGGTAATAAATAGATGTTGTTTTCGTCATAATTATTATTAAATGAGTCCCCTACTTTTCGCATAAACTTTCGCATAATTTATGTTAGATGAAAAGGCCAAAACGTTTTAAACCGATTTAGATTTATATAGCTTTCTACTGGGTAGGACAATTGATATTAATTGTACCAATAAGGAACGTATTTTTTTTATATATTTAGAAAATACGTACGTATCCATAAAAATACCTACAAATTAGTATTCTAGATATATTTTGTGCCAACTAGACTACACGAGTTCTCAACTCGAGCGACGAATACTTTTTTAATTTTTTTTAAATAAATCTGTCTAGAGCAATTAAAACACAAATACGGAGTATTCAACTTAGCAAAACTTTACAAAGTACAAATAATAAATATAAATCAATTTTACACGATGTTACACACAGCGCAATCTAGACCCAAACTAAGCACTAGGCTTAAACTATGGGTACTAGACAACGGATATACTACGTATTATACTTTTTTTTGTAAATAAATACATATAGATATGATTACATAGAAAATACCCAGACCAGAACCAAATATTTATTTTTCTGCGTAAATATTTGCACCCGGCGGGGATCGAACCCTTCTGCACTGCAGTCGGGCTCTCCCTCGACGCGCCACAGAGGTCGTCTATAATATTTCTTTAACACTGAAAAAATATTCCAAGAGACTGTAATGCCAAAGATTTCCTTTAAGATTATTAATCTTGAAAAAGTTTATGTGAAAAGTAGAGATACCTTATTATATGTATATCATATTACCTAGAAATAAATAGTTAGTGTAGAGCTTAAATGTTTGTAAATATGAATAAAAGAACGTAGAAATTTACAAAATCCCGCCCAAAAGTTAAAATAAAAAAAGTTACGTTTGTAGTTTATAATCAATTTATTTACATTTTTACGTGAAGGCGGGGTCACCTTATCCGAATATATATATATTTATGTTATATGTGTAAAAACACCCGCGTTGTTAGAGCCATAATATTAGAAGTACATAAAATAGTTTATTATGATATGTATTATTGTATGAAGTCGTTTCATAAGATCATATAAGATTATAATATCGTTCATATAAATAAAAATACATGGCCGAAATGTATGTAGGTACCTACACGCATAACTTTGGAACGACTGCCCCAGATCGAATACTTTTTGTCAGGACTATAGGTTAAGGGATAGTTATATGATTGTGTGCAGGGAATCGTGAGATAAAACCACAGTAATAGTTTAACGAACACTATATTGATGGAAAAAGACGAACACAGCGCGGTTTGCTAGTCGCTGGCGGCGGTCGGAGCGACACGAGCGCGCGCGATGGCTGCGTGGTTACCACTGATCGTCCGGTCGGCCGCGGCCGGCTCGGCACATTCGGTTTGCTCACGCATGCGCAGTCTCTCCAACTGTCGGCGCGGAAGAGAGCTAGATATAATGCGGCCGGGTGAAGTTCGCATAGCAACAGCGTCGAGGCGTTGCGTGCGCGCTACATATATACAGTACAATGTTTGTACTTAAAAAAAAACACGTCAAGTGCTAGAAGAGAAGAACTAGAGCAGGAACCTTACAAATGTGATATTTTGTAATGGTACCTAGCTACGGACACAGTAAATATAAAAAAATCGCGCTTGTTGTATCGGAGCCCAAATATTTCCCTTATCTATTTGTTGTTATAGCGGCAATAGAAATACATCATCTGTGAAAATTCCAACTGTCTAGCTATCACGGTTCATAAGATACAATCTGGTGACAGACGGGCAGTGGAGTTTTAGTAAAAGGGTCCCATTTTTACATTTAGGTACGAAACCCAAAAAGGGGGTTTACATTAGAAAGGCTAGCATTAAACCTCATCGTACCTAAAGGGAAGCGATGAGGTCGACGGTGTAACATGCTTGCCTAGAAGAAACCTATAAAATGAAATGAAATGAAAATACGTTTATTCATTCGGATATTAGCAAGATATCTCTTAGAAATGTCAGTTATTATATCTAATCTACTGTGTCTTCGGAACGCGACCTCCAATGAGAAGAAGACACAAGAAACTCATGAGGTTTTTATAAAAAAAAATGCAGTAATCATGTGATTTATGTACATTGTCGCTGTCGCCTATTCACTGTAGTCTTGAAGACAGTAAGGTTGTAGTCAAGGGGGAATATCTCTGCGGGCAGGGAGTTCCACTTTGTAACAGTACGTATGAGAAAACATATTTAAAACAAAAAAAAACCCGACGAATTGAGAACCTCCTCCTTTTTTGGAAGTCGGTTAAAGATTTGATGCGTAGCTAACGTGTACACGAGACCGCTCACCCTGAATGAGTGACGTTTGTCAGTATCCCTCGTTGTCTTGCAGTAAAATGGGCAAGGAACCCCGGACGACTAAATATATGTTATAGCATCACCAAGGAAGGATCCGCTGTACCGTCAGGCTACTCCCAGGAGCAACCGTCAGGGATCTGTTATAGACAGATCGTGTCCCCAAATGCTAGATTCGGTAAAATGGAAAAAAATGGGCAGGGAACAAGATCGTGGAGTTCCTGGGAGCATTATCTGCATTGCATTGCATTAAGACAAAACGCTGAGGCCCGTGGTCTGTCGTCGTCGTCCAAATGTCTGTACTTCATTAATACGACCGACGGCTACGGCGATACAAGTGCGCAGGGGCATCTAGCACCTATATTCTTATTTATAAATTTATATTCGATCTTAATATATTCGCTATCATTTATGAAGAATTGAAATAAAAAAACGATACTAGTTATAACTATAGATTTAACACAATACCTACGAAGTAAACATTTTTTATTCCTCATAATAACATTTAAGTATATGATTTTTATGAAACGACATATAAAACAAAGTGTGTGTTTATCACATAAGATGAATGCTTTAATTACACTATAAGATAGAAATAAGGTTTTTTTTGAAATAATTGATTTTCGTCATATAAACATCAGAGTAGTGCCAAATTTTTATATATAAGTTTGATGTTTTATACTTAAGTTTTAGGCCCGAATCATACAGAAAAGGCGTAAGGTTAAGGCCTGGAGCAGGCGGAAAATTTAAAATTGGAAAATGTCAGTGGCGCGACTCTCCAGTATAATTACACGTAGGTAGGTACGTTTTGTATGAAAATGTTCTAAGGCGGCATCCTGCCTTAGGCCTTTTCTGTATAATTCGGGCCTTAAATAGTATTTATAATATAATTATATTCTTGTTTATAGGCGCCTATTTGTGATGCATTTAATGGTTTAGTTGTTTTGAGGCATGAAATGACAGGGTATCATAATTTTTGGTTGTTTTTTGAAGTTGCTATTTTGAATCTTAGTCCCTTACCCTTTTTTTTAATTTGAAATAGTTTGTGTCTGCTATGAAAATGTCTGATTAACTTTATTTAATGAGTTTTCCTTCCGACGCGGCCAATTATTATGAAATTTGATGATCAGCAGATTTTTATTTCAAGGCTTAGACGTTGCATTTTTTTTATAACAAATGCACTTAAATAAAATTTAAATGCACTCTTACCTTAAGGTCATTTCCCTTACCAGAAACATTTGACAACTACTTATTATTATTATTTTATATTAATTTTATTATGAAATTCCGATAGTCAGCATAAGTCAATGAATTAATCAAGGGATCTACTTATAAGTCAAATACTTGACATCCTTTCTACAATCAGTCATCTATTTGACTCAATTTTCCTACAGTTAGTCATTTATCTGGCTAAAAGTCGGATAGGCTGATAATTTTCAAAAAAACAGTGGATTTAACCGAATAGCGTTTCGTTGTCACTTCAAAAAAGTTGCTCAATTTAGAAATATTGTTTTTGTTATTAGAATGAATCTTTTACATTTTATGTTGAGGTTGGTTTATATAATCTAAATCAGAAAATAAAAATAAAATCTATGTATTATCTAGTCAAAATATTTGTGCCAAATAGTAACAGTGTGCCAATTTGTTTTAATATCATGTGCCAGTTATGTTAACTTAATTCATAAATCTATGCATATTATATAATTTCATTATAAGTAGGTATTATATTATAGTCATCAAATTTATAAATATGTCAATATTTAGATTATACCTACTTTTAAAAATCAATTATATTTATATATAAAAGTTATATAAATGATATTTATATTTATTAAAATCTTGATTTTCATCATATAAACCAACTGATAGAAACGTGGTTGTGACGTTAGTATGATTTTATTTCACAAAATGTCAAAGTTCCTTTCGTAAAGTGACATCATAACGTTATATCGAGGAGAAAAAAAAACAACGAAATTTGGTCTTGTCCCTTTGAGTTAACTCCATGCCATGCCAACTTGATAGGTTATGTAAAGGACAGGCCCCACTACGAATTAAGATAAGCGAAGCGAAGGAAATGCATTTAATACTAAGTATGCATTTTAATACTTCATAAATACAATTCTAATGTAACTTGTATCTTTTTCAAACTTGTATTACAATATAATTGCTGCCACTAGCTTGTACGGTTTTCTCCGTCAGTAAAAACAAATCAGAAAAAAACAAGCCATAGAGTTCAAACGTCGTCGGATAAACATTTTTTGGAATGTTGCCAGATGCTATCTAAAAAATAAATATATAATAAATTGCACGACGTACACACAGCGCAATCTAGCCCCAAACTAAGCACTAGGCTTGTACTATGGGTACTAGACCACGGATATACTACACATTATACGTTTTTTTTGTAAATATATACCTATGATACATAGAAAATACCCAGACCGGAAACAAATATTTATTTTTCAGCATAAATACTTGCACCCGGCGGGAATCGAACCCGCCACCTTCTGCATTGCAGTCGGGCCTTCTCCCGACGCGCCACAAAGGTCGTCGTATCTAACAGAATAACTGTAGAAAATTTGGTCAAAAATCTGTAGATTCGAGAATTGTGTTATATTTTAATTAGTAGGTACCTAGTAGGGAATAGAACCGGGAAATCCCGGTACCGAAAATCCCGGGATTTCCCGGTTCTTTTGCTGTTTTAGAGAACCGGGAAATCCCGGGAATAAAAATCTGAGAACCGGGATTTTCGGGACTTTCGGGAAAAATATATTTCATGTGATGGAAAGCAAAAATAATGTATTTTTTTAAACTTAATTCTTATTTCCTAACTTGTTTTTATATTTAAACCATATCTTAAGTACTAATTGATTTACTTCATTTAAATGATTAGTCTGATTTTAACTAGATTTTATGCCAGATACTACTACATGATGAGAGACTACGCAAATATGTGATTTTAGAATTTGATTTTGTCTAGCTAATGTTAATAGAGACTTAACATTTGTTAAATTATAATTTGTGATTAAATTATTGATTTATGACGTAAAAAACCAGCCAAGTACGAGTTGGACTCGCGCACAAAGGGTTCCGTACCATTATCACAATTGGGTACGGAACTCTAAAATGAACACCGCACCAATCGAAATTCGTGAACGCAATGTTATTAATTTCTACTACTGGCGCGAGTATATTACTAGATGGCGCTAGTGGTAAAAATAAATCTCACTAATGTTGTTGTTGATACAGCGGCAACGGAAAAACATCATGTAAGTATAAAAACTTTAACTGTCTAGCTATCACGGTTCATGAGATACAGCCTGGTGACAGACAGACGGACAGTGGAGTCTTAGTAAGAGTCCCGTGTTTACCCTTGGGATACGGAAACCTATAAAAGGTTTTTATAAAAAATGAAGCTAAATATAGCATCGTACAGATGTTACAAAGCAAATCTTAAAGCGTCTTACAGAGGTTAACACAAAATCCCGAAAGTACCGAAAATCCCGGGAAATCCCGGTTCTTTTTTAGGCTGGTACCGAAAATCCCGGTTCTCGATACCCTAGTACCTAGACGTAAGACGATTAAAACATTAATAAAAACACAGTCGTAAACTTACGTGTTATTATTGTAAAATAAAAAAATTCAAAGTGTGGGAAACACTTTAAAATAAAATGAAAGGGTTACAGTTTTTACTCTTTTGGGTACGGAACTCTTAAAACGATGTTTAATTATTTTTTTATTAATGCCATGTTATCTGGTCTTATTTCTCGAAAAAGAATCGCTACTTTTATTGATAAATTAGTAGATCTGGCAACATTGGATATACTGGATAACCACAGTCGGTATTGAAGGAGCTCATTGACCTAGCTGCATCCACCGATCTTATGGTCGAGCGGGTTAAGCAACGCTTGGCGGGGTCATTACTTGGATGGGTGACCGATGTGTGTGGCGAAAACATTATCCCTCACTCCTCAGTGCTTTGGAAGGCACGTTAAGCAGTTGGTTCCGGCTGTTATCTCTCATAGCAGTCGTTAGGTCAAGTTAGTGGCCTTAGGACGACCTGACAACTCTTAAGACTAGCTGAGACACAACACTATACGGTTGTTATCTCTGATAACAGTCGTTAGGTCAAGCTAGATGCGTTAGGGCGACCTGAAAACTCAAAAGAAATAGAAAGAAGTAGGTAAACTTAGCCGAAGTCAAGTTACTCTAAATGAAGTTAGCTGACTTCGCTTATCTTAACCCGCGATGCGGCCTGCGCTTTAATGCGCTGGGCTCGCGCATTACAAGCATGTTAATATAATATAAAAGAAACCATTTATGTATAAAAAAAACATAGATAATTATTAATTGTATTGTAAAATTTATAAAATAACAATAAATGAAAGTGTAATTGATATTCAAAAATAAAAGTCATTACCTATTGATAAATGTATCGAGATGTTTTATTTAAATGGTAATTTTATCCTGTTTTTATAGCGATAATGGCTAACAGTAAGCTAACACGTTCTTAAGCTCAACATACACGGACGACACTTAGATTGCAACTTCGATCTATAGAGCACATTGCCGTCGTCGTGTGAAAATCCTAGGTTTTTGCAAAAAAAAAACGAATAATGGGGAGGAGCACTAACTTTTTATCCTAGGTTTTTGCAAAAAAAAAAAACGAATAATGGGGAGGAGCACTAACGATTTTCTTTGAGACTAAACAAGACACCCGTGCATTAACATGCATTTTAACTTGGTTTCACGAAAATGAAAATGTCCTCAGCAACACATGTCCTCAACGTGTTCCCGCTAAGACTCCTTTTGATACTTGCCTAGGTATTTGTTGAATTTCAAGTCATTAGCAAAATAAAGCTCAAAATACACGGACGACACTTAGATTGCAACTTCGATCTATAGAGCACATTGCCGTCGTGTGAAAATCCTAGGTTTTTGCAAAAAAAAACGAATAATGGGGAGGAGCACTAACTTTTTATCCTAGGTTTTTGCAAAAAAAAAAACGAATAATGGGGAGGAGCACTAACGATTTTCTTTGAGACTAAACAAGACACCCGTGCATTAACATGCATTTTAACTTGGTTTCACGAAAATGAAAATGTCCTCAGCAACACATGTCCTCAACGTGTTCCCGCTAAGACTCCTTTTGATACTTGCCTAGGTATTTATTGAATTTCAAGTCATTAGCAAAATAAAGCTCAAAATACACGGACGACACTTAGATTGCAACTTCGATCTATAGAGCACATTGCCGTCGTGTGAAAATCCTAGGTTTTTGCAAAAAAAAACGAATAATGGGGAGGAGCACTAACTTTTTATCCTAGGTTTTTGCAAAAAAAAAAACGAATAATGGGGAGGAGCACTAACGATTTTCTTTGAGACTAAACAAGACACCCGTGCATTAACATGCATTTTAACTTGGTTTCACGAAAATGAAAATGTCCTCAGCAACACATGTCCTCAACGTGTTCCCGCTAAGACTCCTTTTGATACTTGCCTAGGTATTTATTGAATTTCAAGTCATTAGCAAAATAAAGCTCAAAATACACGGACGACACTTAGATTGCAACTTCGATCTATAGAGCACATTGCCGTCGTGTGAAAATCCTAGGTTTTTGCAAAAAAAAACGAATAATGGGGAGGAGCACTAACTTTTTATCCTAGGTTTTTGCAAAAAAAAAACGAATAATGGGGAGGAGCACTAACGATTTTCTTTGAGACTAAACAAGACACCCGTGCATTAACATGCATTTTAACTTGGTTTCACGAAAATGAAAATGTCCTCAGCAACACATGTCCTCAACGTGTTCCCGCTAAGACTCCTTTTGATACTTGCCTAGGTATTTATTGAATTTCAAGTCATTACCAAAATAAAGCTCAAAACGCACGGGCGACACTGACACTGCAACTTAACCTAGAGTGGGTTTCATCTTTAAATTCCTATGCCGCATGCCGTCATGTTGGTAGCAAAACAAAAAAGTGCAAAATACAAAAAAAATAATGCGCTACCTTGAATTAAGGGAAATTCGTATATGAAGAATGAATGAACGAATCTTCCTATATTCAAGGTATTGCACATTCAAGATATTAAGGCAAGACTTTTTTGTTTTGCTACCAACATGACGGCATAGATAATTAAAGATGAAACGCACTATATAGAGCCCACACCTACAGCACACATGCAAGAATTTATTTATAATGTGTGCTGTAGTTGAGGGCTCTTTAGGTAAAGTTGCAGTATCAATGTCACCCGTGTATTTAGAGCTTAAAACTTTTTTAATAAAAATTAAAATAAAACCAAAAACTATACTTAGGTATGTCGTTTTTATTACATTTAACTTATGAACAGTTTTTTATACAAAAAATCTAACATCAATACAAATCTACGCTTCCAGCTTATACAATTTACATTTAACTTATATAAAGCTGTATATTTAATTTATATAAGTATTTGTAATACAGGATGTTGGAAAAAATGTCAGTGACACATTGTTTTATACATATAAGTATAAATGATCGCCGCGATTTCACTCGCGCATCTCAAAGGTTTTAAGACTACTGAAATGATCGCAAAGACAGGTGGAGTTTGGTAATAACAAGGTTATACCATCTATTCCAAAATTCCTAAGGGATCAAAATTTCCGGGAGTGAAACCGCGAGACTCTGCTAGTTGTTAAGAAGTGAGGAAGTTTATTTTGTTTTTTAAATATTTGAACAAAGCCAATAAAAGATGTACCTATAGCTACCTATGTCAGACTCTCATCTATTTCAGACATTTAACTAGGTAAGTGTATACTGTTTTGGTTTACAATACGATTTATTCAAGGTGTACAAGAGGGGTGAATCATCGGTTATAGGGGGTGGACCTCAGTAAGTATTGATTTAATTAAACCCTTGTATCTTCTGCTATATTCAGTGGTTGAAAAGTTAACTTTGCGTTTATCGATAGTTTTACTATCGATAGCGCCTGTTAAAAATCATCTACAGGATGTTCTGAATTTCCAAAAGTTGTAGAACAAAAGTTGTTCGCCTAGGCGTCTAGAACAACCCCCTTTCGGCTTAATATCCCCTTCTCGAAAAACCGTGTATAATATCGATAGTATCGATAGCTAAGTTCAGTACAATAGTATTGTAACCTGCAATACTTATCGATTATATCGATACTATCAATAGTTTTGCCGTATCGATACTATCGATTGGCTATCAATAGTGAGGTATCGAACGGCAACACTATCACAAACACATTTTGGTCTATTTAGAAGTAGTGTACACAATACCATCATAATGGTCTTAAAGTGATTTGAAGATACAAGTTTCCTCAGGACGGCGACGTTTCCTTTCACAGTAAGGACGATGTTAAAGCGCACAAATATACTGGTTAAACCACGACCCTCGGAATGAAAGTTGGGGTATCTACCACTAGCCCAACACCGCTCTATGGATTGGGTTATACTTTCTATAAAATCACCTTTTATAACACTTGCCACCTATATGATTTCATATGCCGAACTGGCCAATATAGAGGAACTTATTTAACTTTCCTATTGTTGACCTATCACCATCTGTACACCAAACCAATATTATGAATAAATGATTGAATTGAATTGAATTATACCAAAAGACTAAGTAATATTTTATTTTATTTATATTTTGAATTGTATTGCTATGAAGAGGGCAGGCATGGTGTGCAGGACTTGCAAAAGCACCTTTAGATATATTTTTAATGACTTTTGAGCAATTAACAGCTTTTCGGCAAATTGTCACTTAATATCCGTCAGGAATAATAAGTAAAGACTGGTTTTTCTACCGTTTCAGGCAATATGGCGCCCAATACATACCTACTTTATATTATTTATAACATACGTTTTTGGATCTAAGGTCCTTTCAAACCCCCTTTTTCTTAGTGGTATTCACATTCCCACTACTTAACAGGGAATACGGTCCACCTAGCGGATATATTGATAAGTTTTGTTTTTTATTTATTTATAGTTTTTATTTTTGTAAATTACTTCTAAATCCGGACAACTATGTAACTAACTAAAGAGCTGTTTTTAGTGTTTCAACTTTAAGCTAGGTATATCATCATATTATTAGCAGGTATTTTTTGGAGTCTGACAACAATGCTTCTGAGGGAAAAATAAATATTTTTAACCTGATGTTTATAGAAACTGAATTTACAACAATTTATATTATATTCATTATTATTGAATTTAAATTATAATAATTTCATAAAAAAAAATCTTATTTCTAACTGCTATTTATTATATTTTAATGACTAAATAATTATTAAAGTGCTATGAAAAAAACTACAACATTATATTATTATTTTTATATAAATCTAATATATCGGCAAAATCGTATTTTCCGTATAAATTTTCGATATTTGACATTAACATTTCGAAATTTTCGACAGTTTTTTCGCAATTTTATCGGAATTTCTGACTTTTCCTTAAATAAATTCATAAATGTGATGTATTTAATTAAATATTGCACTAAATGACACCTAAATATATTAAATCGATGTTTTTATGAGCAAAATGAGTAAATAAAAAATCTATAATCTAAAAATTGGACATAAAGATACACTTTAAGTGACAAAATCGACGACAAAAACGATACAATACATTAAAATCACAATAATTATAAATTAAAAATACTTTTTCTTCTTTTTTGATATAGTTTTTGCATCTCAAGAAGCGACACTTTACTATTAGCAATGATGTTTAACCAAATTATACTTTTAGTACCTACTTTTAACACAGTGTCATTTGAATCGTTTTCGAGAAAAATCTAACAATGCCGTGGCTTTGTTGAGATGTTCTAGTTATAGAATACGTATTGGGGGAGGGATTGAGGGAGTATTCATTCTTGCATTAGAATTGTCCAAAATATAATTTCAACATTATTACAGTCAATCTTCAATTTGAAATTTGACGTTTTCAAACACACACATTTGCATTTGCGACTAACATTTGACATTCTCTATAAAATTGGAAACGATGCAAACGAATTGAAGCTTTATATTGACTCAAAAATGTTTAGAATCGATTGTCTCCTTAGATCCAAATTTATCGAAAAATGTCAATTGATATTTGACAAACGTCAAATTTGAAATTAAAGATCAACTGCAATAATTTTGGAATTATGTTAAAATGACATTTTGGGTAATTTGAATACGAGAAAGGGCCATTTGGATTTTATCTTAATAGGACGCAACAAAATTGAGATTCCACAATTATGTTTTCACCGTTGGAGCTTGTCAATTACAAAGAAAAATACTGTCTCTCTTGAGATGCAAATACTATACGTCAAACATAACTAGACACCGAGGCATGTATTTCATAACTTAAACGTTTCAACATCGCATCAGCATTGTTAGATTCGCTAACAGGGTTCCGTGATTTTGCAAGAAATTACTAAGACTTCAAAAGCTATAAGGTAACTAGGGAGAAGTGCGGCTTATGGGGAAAGCGCGGCGAACATCAATTTACCGAACTTACAATTGTTATATTAATATGTATTTCTTATGTTTTTATTGCTCAAGGCATTTTTTACTAGAGATATTTAGCCGGTCGAGTGCGCACTCGCCCGGCAAGCGAGGGGCACAGGTTCGAATCAAGTCATGGGATAATTTTTGATGTTTATTTTGTGTGTTTTTTATTCTTCTTGTAAAATATTTCTAGTGATTGTTTTATGTATATTAATAAAATCACCATCTAGTCACGATATAGGTACATATATATTTCTCCTATCCTGATTTTTATTGTAAGTCCGGTAAATTGATGATCAGCGCACTTCCTACGCCGCAAGCGCATTTCCCTCTAGTGACCCTAACATAATTTCCAAAGAATGTAGAACCGTTTTCGAGAAAAATCTAATGAGCAATGTAGATTTTTAGTTATGTCGTTCAAACGAAGTCTCAAGTGAAATTTGACAGATTATAACACAAACTTAAAACTAAAACAATATGTACTTACTTCTTTATTCTTGACTTGTGCAAGCAAATCCATCAAGTATTTGTGCGTAACAACGCGATGCAAGCATTTTGATCAAAAAAGACTTAGCTTTTACCTCCAGAGAAGACCACAATACAATATTTAAAAAAATATGTTTTTTGTATTAATAGTTCTCGTAGCGCAGCGGTCTAGTGCCCTTGGTTGTATTACCAGTAGCGGGTTCGAATTCCGCCGTGGATTTTTTTTTCAAAAACAATATTTCATTAATTAATATTGTTATGAAGTTTTGTACTACATGGTACAAAGTTTTTGGAACACAAAAGATAAGTAATTTTTGCCCTTTCTAGAGTTAAAAGTTTAATCTTTTTAATTCTTATAATATATCTATTTAAAAAAGTCAACTGTTGTAAAAAAAAAACCTGCAAAGGCAGAGTAGCTAACATTAACATCTTTTTTTTTTCGAAAATTAATTTAAAAAAAATCATCGATATTTTATTCTTTTAATTCACGGCATCCACAATCCATATTTCAAATAGAAATTGAAAAAAAAACTTAAAGAAAAAAAAAACAATAAAAATTAAATTCTTTCCTTTTCTAGAAATATTTTCGAAGGCGAAATACATCCTCAAAAATTCAATCACGGCGAGGATTGAACTCGCGGCTCTACATTTGTACTACTCGAGTCTCCGAGAGATCTATGGTTTAGCACGCAGCGATACAGGCGTAGAGACGCGAGATGTATTTCTCTTTGGAAAATATATCTACTAGATATGCCTAGAGAATTTAAAAATAAAATGACCATACTCTGTCTCAGAACCTTAGATCGAAAATGTAAACATAGAACTGTTAATAGCAAAGGAAAAACTTAAGAGGATAGTCTCCATTCTCTTTCTCCATAGAAACGTAGTTTAAATATTCCTCCCTGGATAAAGACATTAGAGCAAATATGTTTATGCCATAAAACTTATATCTGTCATGCATGACTATGCATCTACCTTTTTATTTTTTTCATTTTTTATTATTATTTATTTTAATTAGAAAATAAAAATAAAAAAAAGGTAGATGCATTGTCATGCATGACAGATATAAGTTTTATGGCATAAACATATTTGCTCTTATGTCTTTATCCAGGGAGGAAAATGTAAACTACGTTTGTATGGAGAAAGAGAATGGAGACTGTCCTCTTAATAAACAGTTGGTAAGCAGCAGCGATTAGGCCGCCCATTGTGCCACCTAGATTTAAGTGTTTATGTTTTTGTTTTTATTGTAATTTTTTTTGTTATTGGTGTTGCAATAAAGAATTAATCTATCTGGTTTTTTGGCGATAACACGTAGAGATTTTAAATTTTCGTGATACCTAGTTAAAATGGGTGTAAATTGTTTAATTTCAGGGGCTTATTATTTAATTTCGTGAAAATGTACAAGTGAAAACCACCGCAAAACATGGACTTTAGCGTTGTTTCCAAACCTCGGGAAAAGGGATAGTAAATAGAGTACCTAATGTCCGACCGAGAGTTCGGTTTCGGTTTCGGCCAAATTCAAGTTTCGGAGGCAGTTTCGTTTTCGGCCAAAATTGGCCAAAACTTTTGCCGAAACCGAAACTGTTCGGAAGTCGTCGTGCACGCTCGCCTAACTTCGTTTAGCGTGTTTCGTTTTAACTTCGTTAAAAAATAATGAAAATATTGTTAATATTTTTTTTATATTATATTAAATAAATGATAACAACAAACTCAACTTTTGTTTCCAATTCATGTACTAATTAATGCAGAATGATGGGTGAAATGCTCAAAATTCCAGTATTTAAAGGAATTTTATACTTGACCACGTGAGTTTAGGTTTCGTTTTCGGCAGAAACTGAAGCCACGGCCGAATATTCTGTTTCGGTTTCAGCCGGAAAACCAGTTTCGGTCGGACTCTAGTAAATAGCCGCCATTTACAATGACTCTCTCGACGACTTGAATGTTTTATATCTGCAAATAACTTGCTAAAGCTGTCCCTTTCTAATAAATTTATTTCGTTTTTTTGTTTACATTTTAGATTTAGGATTCTAAGACAGAGTACAAATATCTTTCGTTTCCTTTCAATAGACGAACCACGCTCACAATATCACAATAATGCCGTCGCATTTTCTACTCTACAACATTACAATTAGAGTTCAAAATCAATCACACTCTTTCGAATCTACAGACTAACACAACACACTCCGCAAAGTTATCTGTGCAGACGGAATTTCTTTGAACTAAATATATTATTTGGAAATTGCTAAGACACTAGCGCCACTGCCAACTTAGTTTCACTTTACATATCACCAAATTTTCTCTACAATCGGATTTTTATTGAACTAAATATTTTACAAACAATCGCAAAGATACTAGCGCCACTGACAACTGTAAACATATCTTGGTTCCACTTTTTAAATCACCAAATTATCTCTGCAGCCGGATTTTTATTGAACTAAATAATTTACATACATTTGCAAAGCCATCACCAACTGCACAGATAACTTGGTCGCTCGTTCATTGTAAATTCGATCTTATCGCCCTGCGTTTAGAAGTCGTTATCGCTCGAGGCGTCGTAGGTCTCTGTAATGAGCCCGTGAGGTTGGTACCGGAGGCTCGGGGAAGTCAACACCGGCCCGTGGAAAGATTGCGATCTAAGGACACTACTGGAAAAGGATAAAAATATTTATTTAGACTAATTGTGAGACGTAAATTATTGTGAATAGCGCTTATTTATAAACTTTTACATTTTCTCGGGTCTTAACCGCGTATTATTATTTATTTTCTTATCTCGACGTTTCAACCATGTTAGACTGGTCTTGGTCGCCAGACCAAGAGTCGGGAGGTTATAAAATTAAAACCCGAATAAGACCCGAGAAAATGCAATTAGCGCCATCTATTTTCCAAATTTCCAATAAGTATATAATATTTGTGCAAAAGTTATAAGTATATAATTTTCTACTTATATTACAACGTGTCTCCTGTACGGTAAGCTGTATGGTTTGTTCTACACGTCTAGGCAATCAACTTTTGGGAAGTTCGAATATTTTTTGGAAAATGTTAAGTTCCTTTCAAGTTACTTGAAAATCTGCTGTTTTTTTTTTCAAAAGAAGACGTTTTAATTTCCTCAAGTCGATGAACAAAATTAGTTTGCCTAGACTTCTAGATCAACCCCATTTCGGCTTAAATTACCGTTCCCGAACACACACTGTAATTATCAATTTACATGGAAATAAATAACTTCTGTAAACAACACACAGCGCCATCTAGCCCCGTGGTATATTACTAAGCTTGTGTTACGGTGACTAGACAACGGAAAAAATACAATAAATACATATTCTACATAGAGACACCCAGACCAGAAACAAATATTTATTTTAAGCAAAATACTTGCACCCGGCGGGAATTGAGCCCGAAACCTTCAGCATTGCAGTCGGACCTTCCCCCGACACGCCACAGGGGTCTTCAAACCGCGGGTCACAGATAGTCAAAGATACAGTTAGTAGGCACCATAATAAATAAATTAATAAAAAAATAATAAAGAAAAGCATAGAATACCTTTACAAGTAGGTAAATCTCTCAAAAGTGCGTAAATTGTTTTTTAGTGGGAAAACAAGCACAACAAAGTTTCTCACAATGATAAGAAAATAAGCGTGTAACCTTTTTATTAAAAAAAAAAGCGTGTAACAAATTGTCCTTTCCGAAAAAAAGCATGTTTCTTGCAGAAAAAAAGGCGTAAAATTGGTGGCCTGGAAGAGATAAGGTCGCCCATTGTGCTACACTAGCTTTTAGTTTTTCCTTGTAATATTTAGATATTATATATGTTTGTACAATAAAGCGTTTATCTATCTATCTTTCACAGAAAAAAGCGCGTAACAAATTGTCCTTTACAGAAAAAAGCGCGTTATAAATTGCCATTCACAGAAAAACCGCGCACCAAAAAATCGTCTATTCAAGTAAAAAGCGCGTGACAAAAAACATTTCCTTTATGGAAAAAAGCGAGTAATAGCGTGTAATTATAATATTTTGTACAATTTTGACAGAGCTGTCAGTGTTTGTGACAACTACGTGTCATTTGGCGCCTTTTCCAATACGTCAATTTTGACTAACCTCAGTTTTACTAAGATGGCGTCCTTCATTGCATGCATCACGCTCTAAAATAGGCATACATTACGAATTATTATAACATTAGATACCTACAGAAAATTTAAGATTAAACTTCTAAATCTAGAGTAGGTATTCTTTATTTTTCTATAGAAAATGTGTTAAAATTGTCATCGCTACATAGAATAATTTAAAGTCGCTTCCTTTTGTCTGTCCCTATGTATGCTTAGATCTTTGAAATAACGCAACGTATTTTAATGTAATTTTTTTGTGTTAATTAGGGAAAATTTGGTTAAAAAGAAAAGTAAGTTTGAATGCGATGTATTTAGGAAAAAGTAGTAAGGGATACAGATGTTTTAGGGAAAGTCTGTTATATTAGCCAAAAATGATCTAGTTGGAGGTGTAATAGGCGCTCTGGCATATTTGAAGAATATGCCAGAGCGCCGGTATTTCTTAGTTCTCTATTAAAAGATGCTTTGCCGCTTTCCAAACTTCTATTTTTAGGGTTGTAAAGACGTTAAGTTGTAACAGAGCCGGGCCTAACAGAGCTACTGTTGATACGATAAAAATCGTTTTCATCCCATCTATTCGAAAAGTGTCGCTTTGGTCCTCTATAAGTGCGACCAAAGTAGCTCTTTTCTGTTAAGAGATAAACAGCCGGGAGCAAAGTAAAACAGCCGGGAGCAAAATAAAATAGGCGGGAGCAAAATAAAATAGGCGGGAGCAAAGTAAATTTGAATTTGGAACATTATGTATCATTCATAGAAATCAAACGTAAATTATATGAATTACTGGCTGATATGTGTTGAGTCACCGTAACACAAGCTTAGTCGCTTACCACGGGGCTAGATGGCGCTGTGTGTTGTTCACAGAATTTATTTATTTTATTAGTTTCATTAGTGTCATTAGTTTTATTAGTTTCATTAGTTTCATTTGCTTCATTAGTTTCATTAGTTTCATTAGTGTCATTAGTTTCATTTGTTTCATTAGTTTCATTAGGTTCATTAGTTTCATGTGTTTCATTAGTTTCATGAGTTTCATTATTTTCGTCAGTTTCGTTAGTTTCGTTTGTTTCGTTAGTTTCATTAGTTTCGTTTGTTTCGTTAGTTTCGTGAGTTTCATTAGTATCATTAGTTTCATGAGTTTCGTTAGTTTCGTTTGTTTCGTTAGTTTCGTTAGTTCCGTGAGTTTCATTATTTTCGTCAGTTTCGTTAGTTTCGTTTGTTTCGTAAATTTCATTAGTTTCATTAGTTTCATGAGTTTCGTTAGTTTCGTTTGTTTCGTTAGTTTCGTGAGTTTCATTAGTTTCTATGTTTCATTAGTTTCATGAGTTTCGTTAGTTTCATTAGTTTCGTTAGTTTCGTTAGTTCCGTGAGTTTCATTAGTTTCGTTAGTTTCGTTAGTTTCGATAGTTTCGTTTGTTTCGTTAGTTTCATGAGTTTCATTAGTTTCAGGTATATTCACGAATTACGTAACACCATATCTTATTTATTTTCTCATAGAAAGGGGATGAAAAGTAGAGTATATGACTCGAGAGCAAATTATTTTTGCCTCGGGCGATATATACTTTGAATCCCTCGCTGCGCTCAGAATTCTACGTTAGAATCCCTCGCTACGCTCGGGATTCTATTCTAGAATTCCTCGCTTTGCTCGTGATTCAAAGTAACGCCCTCGCCGTAAAAATACTATTTTGCTCCCTTGTTATACAATCTACTAAAGAATAATCGTAGAACATTTTTTTTTGGCCTGATCGTCTACAAAATTCTATTTTGGCTTATATTACCGTTCCGAAAACACACTGTATTTTCAATACGTTATTGTTGTCCTCTCTAGTGTTAGAAGTCTAATATTTTGGTACTTGAAGAAATAATACAATAAAACAAACAAAAAAAAACTACAAAGCTGATTCGAACAAATCGTGAAAATATCGAATTCTCAGAACTCTTTTTGGGCCCTGTACTAAAAGAAAGACTAAAAGAAAATGACTAGTACGGTATTTTTCGTCCGCCGTAAAAGGTGACCAAAAGAGTTTTCGGCCGCGGCTTGTTACCTCTTCGGTCTAAGTCGTAGCGCCAAGCGGACGCGTCCGTGTTCCAAAACATAGGCCGGGGCAGCCACTAAGGATCTTATCGTTAACTATTCAACGACTGGTATCGTAGAAATCGTTCAAAATTTTAAAAAAACCTAAGCTACATTGATAGATTCCTCTTACAGTTAAAAATCTCAAATGTGTATAAAGGAGATAAAAAGGGGGGCGAAATAATAGGTAAAATCTCCGTAAAACTCGGGTAAGATGGTCTAACCTGGTAGTGTTAGGCGGAGTCTTCCCCGGTTTACCCGCCGCCGCAGCTTTCCGCGGATCGTATGACGCTCTGCGTTTCCACTTCTCTAGCTCTTGTTTCTTTTGTTCTGGAACATTTATTTATTTATTATTATTACTTTATTTCATAGAACGGCACATTGGTATAGAAAGTCGGCATCCATCGACTCGTCGGCAGTTTTACCGACTAGTCGGTACCTACCGACTATATAATCTACTATATAAAAATAAGTCGGGTTTTCTACTATATAAAAATAAGTCGGGTTTTCCTTCCTGACGCTATAACTCCAGAACGCACGAACCGATTTCCACGGTTTTGCATTCGTTGGAAAGGTCTCGGGCTCCGTGAGGTTTATAGCAAAGAAAATTCAGGAAAATTTTTATTATCTATAATTTATAAGGCAAAACAACGTTTGCCGGGTCAGCTAGTGTATAATATAATATACGACAATATAATAATGCTCTGGTCTATTTTTTTTGAGCAGAACAACAATTTTTTGAAAGGTTTGATGTCGGCTACGCCGAAAATATCACCGAACAATAATGATTTCCATTGCCGACTAGCCGGCAAAAAAAATGGTCGGTCCAACTCAACAAATTAAATTTTTGTTTTTTAGTTTGTTACGTAATCATCATTTATGACAAGCATATTTTTAATTAATTAGTCTCATATATGTGAAAACATGTATAGTAGGCGGCAGCTTAGTTGAAACAAAATGGCGGATGCGCAAAAGTCGATTTTTCATAGAAAGCGCATGTAAAATGTACTGCGCGAACTTTCCCCTTCCACGACAAAACTTTTCAACTTTCGTGCCGGTCACTATAACTGTTTCTTAGTTTTTAAGCTGTTATGTATAACTGTTTGTTTTCCTATTAAATAAAAACGTGTGGCATTCGGGGACTGCCGCGGTTAAGCTATTGCATAGCATTTTTTATCAACTTATGCAATTATAATTATTTTTTATTTTGTACCACGTTGCCATGGTAGGCGGAGGGGGGGGGTGTTAGGTTTTTTTCGTTACAAAATTTCTTCATTCAAAGCTCAAAGTCCGCGACAAAAGCTATGCAATAGCTTAAAAACCGTGGTACTTACCCATTTCATAATGCTGCGCGCTCCCCCTACTGACGGGCTTGTCCGGCAACACCCCGACGTAGGTCTTGCTGGGGTCCCGGCGGAGGAAGGTCCGCGAGGAGTCGTTCTTGTACTTGGAGATGTCCAGGTAGCGCGCGCGCGGAGACACCTTCTTGGGGAGCGAGGCGGTGGACGAGGACATAGAGTACTCGCCGCTGTGTCTGGAAGGGAAATATTTAGTTAGTTTAGTTTCGCTGGGCCTTTTCCGCACTTAGCCTCACAATTGGGCCATTGTAGCGTAGGACCGGGATAATGTACCACGCAAGTTCCGTATAGGAAATTGTTGGGCATCTCATCAAAATGAAGCGAATCACGGAAAAGTAGCTTGATAGTAAACACTTTGCAAAAATGTACTACGGATCTCTGACTATTATAGCAAAAACGGAAGAAAAATCTACTAATAACTCAATATATTACCTCTGTTTTCCCTGCACCGGTTTCTTCCCTTGCCTCAAGACGACGGGAGCACTCTCCGTCCCGCTCTCGCCTTCCGTGTCGCTCGTGCCGGTCGTTAGCGATGTCTTCTCGTGACTTAAACATAAGGTTTTTATGACCACAGATCACATAATACTAACGTATTATGACTTAAATAGGTGGTTTCACACAGACATTATGTATAGTAGACGTCGCATGTACCTCGATTTGTGTACCTTTAGGTGCTTGAATTTTTTGGGATTTTGCAGTTACTAATCAATCACCCAACGAGATATTTTATGAGTTTTTACGGACATCTGGCAACTATAGACGCGCGCAGACTGCCAGTTAGCGCCGACTACTGCGACGTTTTGCCAGGGTTTTTCTGACACGCCAATGGTATGAATTCGCATGGTCTAGCTATATGGGTTTTCATGTCTTAAACAGGTAAATTTTTATGACCTAAACAAGTGATTTTCATGACTTAAATGGGTGGTTTTTATGACTTAAACAGGTGGTTTTTCATGACTAAAACAGGTGATTATCATTTATGACTGAAACTGGTGGTTTACATGGCTAAAACAAGTGATTTTTTTGAGTGAAACAGGTGGTTTCATGACCTAAACAAGTGGTTTTTATTACTTTCATGACTTGAACAAGTGGTTTTCAGGACTGATAGATCTATTATGTGATCTATGATGTAGCACTCACCTAAAGATGGAGGAATTCCTAGGACTGCTCCCGTTTGTAGTTGAATTAGTGTCACTATCCAATATGAAGGTTCTTCGCTTGTCTCTGGCCTCTTTGCTGAGAAACTCTATGTTCTCTTTGGTTGGAGTTATGTCGTCTATTATGAAAGTTTTACGTTTGTCCTGATGATGGTGGTCGCGACGTTTTTTTTCTATTGTTGTCGGCTGGAATTTAAAAAAAACGAGGCTTGTATTGTGGTGACCAAATAACGGACAGAATCCGAAGAATTCTTTTTTAAATAGGTAGTTACATAACGTAAAACCAAAGTAGATGTAGATGATACAAAATATGGATTTCCTTAGCCCCTGAGATATACGTAGTGCCCGGGACATTTATTATCCCCTGTAGCCCCGTAACTAACAGCCCCTGAGACTATGTAGTGCCCGGGACATATATGAGCCCCTGTAGCCCTCACCTGGTAAGTATATTTCCTCAGGTCCAGTATATCGGAATGCGTGGAAGTGATCATGGGGTCGACTGGTAGAGTGACGTCATCCGATTCCTCGGACGAGTACTCGCCCGTCAGAGACGCCATGTTCGTCGTGTGGAATGACTGCGACCGATGCACCGGAGACGAATGACTGGGGAATTTAAGAGAAATACATTTAAAACCTTCAAAGTATTCGAGTACACTACACGATTTGACTCCGACCAATCAGAAGCGACCTCACATTGTAATAAAATTCCCTTGTTGTTTTTGAAACACGTTTGTTGTATGGGAGCCCCACTTAAATATTTGTTTTTAGTATTTGTTGTTGTAGCGGCTACCGAAATACATCATCTGTGAAAATTTCAACCGTCTAGCTATTACGGTTCATGAGATACAGCCTGGTGACAGACGGACAGACAGACAGCGAAGTCTCAGTAATAGGGTCCGGTTTTAGGGTTCCGTACCCTTTGGGTACGGAACCCTAAAAAACACGACCTACCTAGGTGAGCTAAGGTCGTCCTTGTTAAACTCCTGTCTCTTGGCCAGTTGTTGCTTCTTCCTTCCTTCCTGCGCGGCCTTCATAGGGTCATAGGAAGACCGCTTCTTCCAGTTCGAGAATTCGACCTCCTTCGTAGCGAGGGCCGACGAAGACCTGTATTGACTTGGTTTCTTTGCACCTGGAATTGATAATACAATCGTTTAGATGCAGAAAGTCCAAGTTGCAAAATTTCCAGGTAGCAAAATGACATTCTTTACCAATATTATAAAGAGGAAAGATTTGTTTGTTTGTTTGTAACGGAGGTGAAACCGCGGGACGAAACTAGTGATTTATCTACTACCCAAGCAACATTTTGCTTCTCTGCAACAGGCCTAAGAACATTTCTCAAAAACCATTTGGTGTAGACGATCGGCTCTATAAAAGGTTACAGAGCCTTTAAGAACCCTATTAGTGATGTGCCAACTCGGAATAAACGTAACTCGAGTCAACTCGAGTTAAAATGCACGTAACTCGAGCTAACTCGAGTTGCAACTCGAGTTGGTAGGCATGAGTAACCCAATTAATTATTTTATATACTTTGCCGCTTTACGCACAAAATACCGAACCGATTCTGATGGGACTTAGTATGTAATTCGCTGGAGACATAAATTATTACATGGGCTAATTTTTATAGCGATATTCCCACGGGATCGAAATTTTTCGATCTTAATATTTCACCAAGAACGAGGCTTACAGTGGTCGGTGGATAAGTTGAAAAATTTTGACGTGGACGGGGAAAGTTCGCGCAATACATATTATATGCGACTTCTATGAAAAATCGCCTTTTGCGCATCCGCCATTTTTTTCGACTATTCTGCCGGCCACTGTACACATGTGAAACCACGGCATGAGTTTTTTAATTCTTCGGTCTGTCCTTACCGAGATTAGGCAATAGGACAGAAATAAAAATTAAATTATCGAATAAAATAAACATCAATTATGCATTTTTAGGTTAAAATTTGTTAAAAATAGTACTATTATTGAACTCGAGTTCGCAAAGTTTAACTCGAGTTGACTCGAGTTGATCGCAACTCGAGTTAACTCGAGTTGGCAACTCGAGTGGACCCATCACTAAACCCTATAGCCGCTAAACTCAAAATCCATGTCGGATTCATCGAAAATTGTTGATTATTTCATGACGGAATGTTGTTGAACTTTTTTGTGTGTATGGTTTGTAGGTGACATTGTTTCCTACATTTTGGTGTTTTTTAAGAAATAATCAACATAATATTCGATGAACCCGACAGAGATTTTGAGGTAAGTTCGTAAAAACCTCTTAATACTATAAGAGGAATAATTTGTTTGTTTGTTTGTAGCTTTCTATTTCACCACTAGAAAGCTACATTATCGAGGAGTAACATAGGCTACTTTTGATCCCGATATTCCCACGGGATCGGGACTGACGCGAGTAAAACCGCGGGACGAAGCTAGAGATTAGTGGTTTCGGAAATGACCCCCAATATGCATACATACAAACATACACGTTACCAACGTGACCTCGTTATAATACTCATATAAGTATAGATATATTGACCAAAAAAAACATATGATAATAAGTATCTACATCCGCTGTCTAGTACCCATAGTACAAGCCTAGTTGCGTTGTATGCAACATCCTGCAACATATATCAAAAAGCAACTCACCCTTCTCCAAATGCTTCGGCTGCTGAACCTCCCTAGTCGAAGACCTTGACTTGGTCAGCCTGTTCAGAACAGCCTGCCTTGTAGGCTCCGAGATCCTCCGACTCTGATGCCCTGAAGACCTCTCCTCCCTCGAAACAGGAGGCTCCGACAGCCTACTATTCACCACCCTTTCTTTCGTCGCCCGTGGCGAATTCCTAGCCAAATTTGGCCCGAACTTCCGCTGAGGTTCCGGTGTGTTCGGGCACCGTGGTGAGTTGGCTGGAGCGATGGATTTGAGGTCGGGAGATTCGATTCTGGGTCGTGTGGTACGTTTTTGTCTGTCACATTTGTCGTAGCCATTGTCAGATTCGTCCGAGTCTTTGTCTTCTGATTGGCCGGAGTACCTGAGGTAAATAGATTATTTATTACAACACTACATACTGAAAGTAGATGTAAATATAAAAATAACTAGTAGATTCCCGCGACTAGCCGCGTTAGTTCCGATACCGGGGGATTTTCCAAAATCCCTTTCTTAGTACATACATACACAATACACTCTTCAAATGTCATGTCTCTAGGAACAGCCGTTTGGGCTCTGCGTTGATATATAGATCAGATCACACCACTACCTTTTATTAATTTCAACTTGCTAGGTCCACTCGTGCCTGAGCAAATCGGCGGTGACACACAGACAGACACGCGGACGGCCAATAAATTTATCTTATACCCTTACCCTTGATTCCTTTTTTACCTTATAAGGTACGGAAGATTGACGATTACGGGTACGGAACCCTACAAAAGAAACAAACTTGGAACCTAACAAATGTAACATAACTAAAGAGGACAGATGGCCTATTCTTGTCTTAAAATTAGTAACCAAAATGTAATTTCAACATCATTTCAATTTCATCTTTAATTTCAAAATTGACGCAAATAACATATTTCGATAAGATTGTCTATAGCGAATCCCGTTTTCCATACAATTTCGAGTCAATAAAGTTACGATTGCAGTCCAAGAACAAGTTACAGTTTTATTTTGAGTGTCCTGTTTGCAATATCAATGATGTTGAAATAACATTTCTAATACAGGAATAACCCTCAGCCATATTAAGTTCTAACATTTACCTTCGATTTAACCGTGTATCGATATAGTTATTATTCTTATTAACGGTATTAAAAGAGCTCGACCGTATGATCGATGTCCCGAAGGCATACTTCCCATCCCCAACCCTCTGGTATTTTCTATCACCATGGCAACGTTGATTCGATTGCAGCTCCAAGGCGTTGTTCTTCAACACAGTCTTAAGGCATACCGCCTCGTTCGCGTTGTGCACATCCGAAAACGTAAGAACCTCAGAGTTTTTCACGTCAAAAGACCTGTGCCGCGCGTGTGTTTTCCTGTGCGGTGACAGAATAGCTTCGATATCGTATGGTGGACGATTTGATAAAGTCTTGTCGTCAGAGGAATTGCTTTGGCACCGATCTGAACAAGGGCTGTTCATATTCGAGTCTCTAGAACGCTTGTCTTCCAAAGATCTGGTTGCGGAGTTTAAGAGCAGTTTCGTGGTTTCTGGAAGTCTCGATGACCCAGTTATGATGTAATGCCCTGGACTTCTGAGCGGGCTGCTGTCTGCTGATTGGTCTTTTCGCCTCAGACGGTAGTTTAAGGAGTTTGATCGGCTAAGTTGTGAGACTGGAAGGCGAGAGAGGGTTTTCTCGCTGATGAGGCTTGATGTCAGTTGGGGCGGAATGGGCGAGAAGTTTCTGGAAGACTGCAGCTTGGCTTGGAGATTGGTGATAGCGTTTTGAGTCTTTTGAAGGTAAGTTTCAGTATCTTGAGTTGGGATTAGATCCTGGAACAACATAAGAAGAAAGTGTTAGGTTTATTTACATTAGCGGAAGATTCGCAAGTGCCCGTAGTTCCTGACATCAAGGCGAGTGAGAAACCGGTGGAGTTTTAGTGGGTAAACCTATGGCCGTCTACCACCTTTAGGCCATAGGGCCGCGCCGCTCTCCCCCGTGAGTGGCGTGATGGTGCATAAGGCTGCATTTCTCCACCATACAAAAAAAAAGTTTACTTAAATTGCTACAGTTTTTGTTTTACTTGAGAGAGGCTTGCATTTGACGTCATCTCACATGATGGAAAGCGACGATAAGGTCGACGGTGTTACATGCTTGCCTAGAAGATACCTATTCACTGTAGACTTGAAGACTCCAAAGTTGAAGTAGGTCTAGGTTTTTGCGCGTTTTTAGTCTAAAGTTAGTGAAAAGAGTAAAAAAAGAATTGAAAGCCGAGAATTGAAAAAAAGCTAAATTTTCGTAAAAAACAAAACATTTTCAAAAGTGGTAAAACAAAAGTTGTTTGCATTGACCTCTAGAACCCTTTCGCATTAGATGACTCTTGGTCATATTATTATCGTTCGAGAAAATATCGTTAGGAATAGGGCCCTCAAGGCACAGCTACACGCGTGGCCTTCTCAAATTAACACGAAATAACGTTTAAATCATTCGAAACATTTGACCTATCATGCGCCGAAAATAGCATCGGAATCGGGTCAGCTATTCGGAATCGCACGAAAAGCGTATTCGCGTCGAACAAGAGATTGTGACGTAATGAATTGTGAATGTGTGACGAATAGGAAATAGTGGGTACGTTACGTGAAACGTGACGAAGTAGAGTCGTGCCTTTGATAATGATCTAAATGTTTCAAGTGGAGGCACCACTTTAATAATTAAATTAAGGCGATTGGAAGCTGCATACATATCAACGTTGCATTGATTTCTTTTTCTAAATTATTTTTCTCTATTTTATGGGCGAAAGCCCAACTGCAATGTAGAAGGTTGCGGGTTCGATCCCCGCTGGGTGCAAGTGTTTATGCTTAATTATTTCTGTATTACAAAAAAAAATAAGTAAATAATCACAAACGTCCCTCTACATTTTACAAATAAACTAGCTGACCCGGCAAGCGTTGTTTTGTCTTATAAATTATATATAGATAGATAGATAGTAGCCGATTCTCAGACCTACTGAATACATATACAAAATCTCATAAAAATCGGTCAAACCGTTTCGGAGGAGTACGGTAACTAACACTGTGACATGGAAATTTTATATATTAGAAGAAGATAGTAGTGGTCAGTCAATATGTTAACTACACTAATAAAACTTTGTAGATGAACTAATCTTAGTTCAATACAGGTCATATATAATTTAAATTTCATAATTAATATTTTGTTATCTTGCAATTAGCAATTGTTTAATTTTACGCTCTAAAATTTTCATAGTGGCATCTCACGTCCTTCTTTGACACATCTAAAATTCGCTATCGCTATCCCTGTTACACTATTGGGGTTATATGGACCCTTACGATCACATACAATGGTCCAATTATGTGGCTTCGCACGGTAAAGACGCCCAGCTACGATAATATTATAATCATCCATCATCATAACCGTAGCATAATCTTAATGTCAAAATAACAGGAAATTAAATCATCAGCCACGTGTGGGTTTGAAACAATGGCTTGTTTTGTTTCTATTACAAAATAACTCTTTACCCAATCCATGTCATTCGAACTATGATATCATCTTAACTATGATCTTTCTTACTGGGTATTTTAAGTTGGGGAAATCCATTGTTCTTAATAAGTAGTTCCTAAAAATATAAATATTGCACGACGTTGCACACAGCGCAATCTAGCCCTAAACTAAGCACTAGTCTTGTACTATGGGTACTAGACAACGCATGCAAATGCTACATATGAACTGTATATGTATTTATTTGGGTAGCACGTTGTCTATATGTATAAGCCGATTCCTACAAAGACCTACAGACATTGAAATCATTATTTACTGGAGTAAATAATTATTAGCTAAAGAGGAGTGGATTAGTTAATCCATTAATTAATTTTAACTATGATCTTTACTACTATATAACTAACTAGCAGATTCTCGCGGTTTCACCCGCGTAAGTCCCGATCCCGTGGGAATATCGGGATCAAAAGTAGCCTATGTTACTTAGGGTGAATGTAGCTTTCTAATGGTGAAAGAATTTTTGAAATCGGTCCAGTAGTTTCGGAGATTACCCCCAATATACATACATACATACATGTTACCAACGTTACCTCTTTATAATATTATAAAGATATATAAAATTTCCATGTCACAATGTTAATAACCGTACTCCTCCGAAACGGCGCGACCGATTTTTACCAAATTTTATATGCGTATTCAGTAAGTCTGAGAATCGGCTACTATCTATAATTTATAAGGCAAAACAACGTTTGCCGGGTCAGCTAGTAATAAATAATAGTCTTTGCAATTTAGAGTCTGCGTAAACAGGAACGTTTTGATACCTTGTTCTGATTTATGTTTTTTTGAAAATACGGTAGTTTCACTGTTACTTTTTAAAACATTCGAATGACAAATCACATCTCAGTCAATCCTGAAAAAGGGACCTGGAAAGGTCTCGAAACGTTGAGCGTTGTAACAATGCTAGAAGTAATAAACACCACCTAATCTAATAAAAAAATATAATTTAATAAGAAAATTAAGAGTCAACTATGCAACCATATTATAATTACAAAACTTGCGTCGAGCGGTGTAAAACAAAATTAACAGCCTTCAAATTAAAGAAGTGCACAGAAATTTCTCCTCCATTTTTTTTTTCAAAATTCATATGAAATCTTTCTGTAAATTGAATTAGTAAAATTACAAAGAGTTTCAATTTAAAAGAGAAAGTCTGTTACGTGCCGGCACGCGCGTCGATTGCAAGACTTAATTAAAAGTCTGGAACCTATTTTATACTCTTAGATGAAAACAAAAATAGTAGATACGGTACATACCACGGAATAGATAACAATAGTAGAAAGGGCATAGCAATGTGTTAATGTGTTATGTGTGTTAGCAAACATGAAGCGACTGAGGTGAGGTCAGTACAACTGTACTGATGTATGGCACACGCGCCACGCCCACACGCCCCTTCCTCTATTGTTATTTATTCCGTGATCCTGACATTGCGTATTCGAAAAATGAGCTAGAAACACCTACATGCATTTTCATTATATTATTGTTTTTTAAAACCTTTGTCTTTGAGAATGATTCAGTCATTTGTAAATAAGCAAAAAGGCATTCTTATGGATGTCAAAAAGATAATCGCAGTGTGACAGCACGTGCTCACGCGGCAACGGTTCGACATACGACTGAGGCTAGTGCGTCAGCTAGACGCAGTTTTATCGTCTCATTTTCCAAGACTAGGTAACGTATCTGCTGTTTTTTGTTTTCATCTAAGTTTAAACTAGGCTTTATTGCATTTTTTTTTCTTAAATAAGGAGGTGAGCATTGACCTCTTCTTCTTCTTTTTGTGTAGTGGTGTGTCTCACCTAGTGTTAGAGTTGTCAGGTCGCTCTAACGCCTCTAACTTGACCTGACGACTGCTATCTGAGATAGTGATGAAAGGACTCGAGGTTTTTAAACCTTTTCAATCGAAACTCGCCTCAATTTTTAGGACTCGACTCAAAAATACGACTTGAGGCTTTTTACTAATGTAGGAGACTTCATTCAATTTAGAGTTGAACTCTGAAATAAAACGACTCGAGTCTTTTAATAACAGTTATAACGACTTAGTCGCGAACCTTTTAGTAAAGGACTCGAGTCGTTTAATATAAGATGAATTGTTTAACGTGGGATTATAAAATAATAAACTTCAGTGCTTGATCATTGTATTATAATCTATCTATCTTCTTCTTCTTATTATTATTTATCTTCTTATATATAAAAATGAAACGTTTTCCGTTGTCACGACATCACGCGTGAACGGCTGGACCGATTTCGATAATTCTTTTTTTGTTGTGTTTGCTATTGTCAGGAGAAGGTTCTTATGAAAGAAAAAATGCTAAACCGATTTTGATGAATTTTATTTTTTTATACTAAACGACAGGACAACGTCTGTCGGGTCAGCTAGTAAATAATAAATAAATAACGGTAATTCATCTATATTCATTATTATAAAGAGGAAAGATTTTTATTCCTTGTTTCATAAGAATAAACTCAAAAACTACTGGACCGATTTTATTTATATAATTTTTTACCATTAGAATACCACATCATTTCATTTAATATTGACCTTTATTGATTGTCCACCCGTAACCCGTATTAAATAACAAAAGACGTATTAAATAAAGCTTTACGTAACTACTTATTTCAAATCTAAAAATAAAAAAGAAACTAAATCTGCATTCATTACTTATATCTCTTTTACCCGTAATAATTATTAGCGTAGGAATACGATATCCCATATCCACATTTATTCTAGTAATACGATGTATGAGCGCGCCTCATGACTTAAGACTCCCACGAACCGAGTCGTTTTAAAAAGGTTCGAACCTTTTCGTTAAGACTCGAGTCGTTTAAAATTTGGAGTCATTTCAAAATGACTCAAGTCATAAAGCAGACTTAGAGGCCCCAGTCTTGGACTCAAATAAGGGTTAAGGTTCAGGGTTTAAAGACTCATTGAGTTGTTAACCGTATGAATTGAGTCGAGTTCCTGTTAAAGAGCTTAAAAACCTCAAGTCCTTTCATCTCTAAATTCTGAGATAACAACCGGGACCAACTGCTTAACGTGCCTTCTAAAGCACGGAGGAGCTCGAGAAAGTGATATTTTACTACACAAATTATCGGTCACCCGTCCAAGTAATTGCTTCACCTTATGTTACTTTTATCTGTCTGTTTTAAGATATTTACGAATTACTTTAATACAATAAAACAAGTCAAAAAAAATACATTAACATCAAAACACAAAATAGAAATAAGACTGTTTTTTGTATTATTATGTTATGTTATTTAATATTTTTGTATTTGTCTGTTTATCTACTATCCTAAAATAAATAAATAGGGCACAGCCCATTTCAATTACAACTGAATCTGGATAATATAAGGTCGAGACTGTTCAATGTAAACAAGGGCGGCTCACGCGCACCACTAGAGTGAAATATCACGCACTAGCTGCGTCCCGCGGTTTCACCCACGTAAGTCCCAATCCCGTGGGAATATTGGGATCAAAAGTAGCTAGCTTGTAGGGATCAAAACTAGCAAAGTAGGAAAATTCTTATAAAGAAATGCTTTTACTAATTTTAGTACCCGGCGGCGCGCCGCCGGGCGGGGACTCGAAACCGCGGCTACCTGGTAATCCATTCCAGCGCGATTGCCGCTACGCCACAGGCATGGTAATGGCAGATATAGACGCATAAATATATTCGCTATAATGTCTTTATCCAGGGAGGAAACAGTCGACTACGTTTGTATGGAAAACGAGTATTGTTGTGTTGATGCATAGTGTTAATCTACACTTCTATGCTAATATTATAAAGAGGAAAGATTTGTATTTTTGTGTGTATGTTTGTTTGTAATCAATAAACTCAAAAACTACTGGACCGATTTCAAAAACTCTTTCACAATTACAAAGCTATGTTCACCCTGAGTAATAAAGGCTACCTTTGATCCCGATATTCCCACGGGATCAGGACTTACGCGGGTTACCGCGGGGTGCAGCTATATAAAATATATAATAGAAGCAACTCGATTAGAACCAGCGAAATGAGTCCAATTTTATAACCAAAATTCCTTCCTAGCTAATACGAAATCAAAATGCTAAAAACCAGATCCGACAACCGTGTTGCGACCTCCAAAGCCATTGACACGGATTGAATTCTGTCTGTCGGTGCGTTAGTTACGGCTGTTTGTCGCCCAAGGTCGGGGGAAAGTGGACTCGGGTACCATTTTGGTGTACGGCACTGGCCGTGTCACTGTTGTGATTGTGGCAAGTATTTGGAACGCACCCTAAACGACTGGTGCGATATTTGACACGCCTTACGGTCTTAGGGTCCGTTCACACAAACCGGCTCGGAGAGGCGATTTTTTATCACGTTTAAAACAGAGTTTTGAGTTATTGTAATAAGGTTTATTTTTACATGTCACTTAGCGCGTTAGGTTAGCTCTCAAGCAATCTCAATAATAAAAGAAGTGACATGTAAAAAATACCTTATTACAATAACTCATAACTATGTTTAAAACGTGATGAAAAATCTGCTCTCCTTTCCGAGCCGGTCTGTGTGAACGGACCCTTATGAGGAAAGGATCCAAACAAACGTAGTCGACTCTTTCCTCCCTGGATAAAGACATTATAGCAAATAATATGTTACCATGCCCCTACGTTGTTTTTTTTTCTCTAAATTTTATTTCTATTCTAATTCATTGCTGTTTGTCGCCCAAGGTCGGGGGAAGGTGGACTTTGTTACCTTTGTGGTGTGCTGCACTGGCCGTGTCATTGTTGTGATTGTGGCAGGTATTTGTATTAGGACAGGTATTTGGACCGCACCCTAACCGGCTGGTGCTATTTTTGACACGCCTTACGCTCTTATGAGGAAAGTCTACCTACTCCTTCTTCACAACGTAGTCGACTGTTTCCTCCCTGAATACATATATAGACATTAGAGCAATTATGTATTGTCATAAAACCTTGTGCGGGAGGAGCCCATTGGCCTTTTTTTTTCTTTTTTTTTTTTACGTGGGAAATCTTATTAAGACCATCAGACCGCTCTCGGGGGACCCGGCCCGGTGAGTGGGGGTCCCCCTGGCCGAAGATGCTAGGTGGCCAGGGTATACCCACTAAAGGAACGGAGGAACGTCGACGAGCGAGGAGCCCATTGGCCTAGCAGTACCTGCCGATTATGAACGATCATGTCGGTTAAGCAACACTTGGCGCGGTCATTACTTCGATGGGTGACTAATAATTTGTGTGGCAAAAAATTATTTTCTCGAGCTCCTCCGTGCTCCGGAAGGCACGTTAAACAGTTGGTCCCGGTTGTTATCTCTGATAGCAGTCGTTAGGTCAAGTTAGAGGCCTTAGGGCGACCTGAAAACTCTAACATCACGTGAGCCACACCACTATTCGAAAAGAAGAAAATTTGCCAATCCGGAGTAAGCTCCCGTGACCCGTGGCGTCTTACTGCCTAACGTCATTTGGTGTAAATCTGTTGCTTGGTCCGGCCAAGCTAACGCACACGTAAATCTCCCTAGGTGATCCGTCGTAGGCGATCTAAAAATAATCGAGTAAACCTGCGCAAATCGAGTTGAACAAGTATTTTGAGGTCAAGTTCGATCGTTGTAAAAAATCATCGACTTACGAAGATGGTCGTATGAATCATGATCACACAC
Source organism: Idaea biselata (assembly GCA_958496205.1). Lineage (NCBI taxonomy): Eukaryota > Metazoa > Arthropoda > Insecta > Lepidoptera > Geometridae > Idaea > Idaea biselata. Next base: position 43,408,979 of record OY292395.1, read on the forward strand.
ACCACACACGATGATTCAGGGTGACATCATTGAATCAGGTGCATACTAACTGATTTAAATAACTAACAAATTGAGATTATAACTATTATGCTTACATTACAGATGGCATCTACTTAATATTCGAAAACCTTTAACTAAGATTCCAATGTACATTCTGTATGCCTGTCTGTTTGTTTGTCAAAAATGTAAACAAAAAACTGTCAACTTTAAAGGAAAATTTAAATAAAGAGCTGTCACTATCAAATACATCTATGGGATATTTTTTACCATTTTTGATCTAATTTTCTGAAATAGGGTATAGCGATAGTTACGATTTTATTCTAGACTAGTTGCGCCCCGGGGTTTCACCCGCGTAAGTCCCTATCCCGCGGGAATATCGGTATAAAAAGTAGCCTATGTGTTATTCTAGGTCTCCAGCTATCTATATTGAAAGTTTAATCGCAATCGGTTCAGTAGTTTTTGCGTGAAAGAGTAACAAAGTCACAAACATACATACAAACATACTCACAAACTTTCGCGCTTATATTATTAGTAGATAGAAGATAGAATAAATCCCCAGCACCCTACTGTCTAACAAAAGTTAACTACTTACTGTTGTACCTACGTAAGGAACAGACAAAAGGACGGAAATGACGTCATATACAGGTGCTGGTAACACCATCATGGCAACACTGCCTGTCTGATGGATAATCGTGTGGTATAAATTAATAACTTCGGCGGGTAGTCACCGCACTTTATAGAGACAAATTGAATAGTTACAACGACGGGCTTAGGTGTCTCAATTATCGGAATTACACACACACGTGGGAAATTCAACATTTTAGTAAATCGACATTATGGGAACATAATATTTTGAGAAATCAACATTTTAGGAATCCAATATTTTGAGATTAAAAAAAATAAAAATTTCATTCACACTAACGCAATTGGAAACACGTTCCCGCGGGCTCGTCCCGCCAGTAGGTAACCCGCTCGCAAACCGCCCAGTCTGATAACGATAAGACACTATAAGCTTACAACTCAGATGTACCTAACCACAGGACGCACCTGCTCCGAAGCAGTCGACCATGACTCCCGGGGCGTGAGTCGACGTCGGGGTCAGGTAACCCAGTACTTACAGCACCCATCAAGGATAGGAGGTGGATATTGGTACCTTGAGTAACCTGTAGTCGGTTCAATGGCTATTATAATAATTGATATTTACTTATGTCACCGTATCCATTTGAGGCAGCCTCGGGCCGAGCGGCTGTCTCGACCCGAGGCAGATCTAGTGGAGACCGTGCCGCGAGTCGAGGCTTGCCGCGACTTGAACCATACGAGGCGGCCGCGCAGCGAGCCAAATCGTGTCGGTAAATGGCCATGCCCAAAGACGCCTCAGCGTGAGCCGTGCGTTGAGTGGAGACGCTTGCACGTGTGCTCGGTATCGTGGCTCGGGTTGAGGCTTGCCGCTCGATACGTTATTATGTGAGCTCAAGTGGAGACGCATGTACTTTCCGAAGCCCGCGGCACGCTCAGGATGAGGCAGCTCGTCACGAGGCAGCGCGACCCAGCTTTAGACGTAGTCTAAAAGCTTACAACTTAGATGGTACCTAACCACAGGACGCACCTGCTCCGAACCAGTCGACCATGACTCCCGGGGCGTGAGTCGACGTCGGTGTCAGGTAACCCGGTACACAGCACCCATCAAGGACAGGAAGTGATATTTGTACCTTCTGTAGCCTTCAGTCGGTTGAATGGCTATTGTTTATTATAAAAATTATTGCGTATTCAAGTGGATGAATGTTTCAAGACAGAAACTTCTTAAGGGTCGTAGTACGCCAGAACTGATTTTTCTCGGACGGTTAATTATAAAATTTATTTGAAATATCAGTTTTGAAAACAATGCTTATTAAAGTTGAGGATAATTACTAGGTCATGTATGTTGTGAAAACAAGATTACAGAAAAAAAATCTATAGAATAAAAAACTTCCCTCTAATTTTCAAATAGGTAAACTAGTCTAGTCAGTCAATATTTTACTTAAACTAATAAAACTTTGTAGATGAACTGGTCTTAGTTCAATGCTGGGCATCTTGAAATTCAAAATTAATGTTTTGTTATTCTGTAATTTCCAATTGTTTGGTTTTACGCTTTAAAATTTTGCGTACAACATCTTACGTCCTTCATTAGCACATTTGAAATTCGCTAGCGCTATCCCTGTCACGCAATTGGGGTTATATGGGCCCTTAAAATTTGAATTCTACTTAAACTTAGTTGCACCCCTCAAATTCAAAAATTCCCATACTATTTTTAAATTATTTAAGTACGCCTCAAATTTTAAGTAGCGTTTCTGTATTCGGCTGTAAGTTACATAGTTTATAAATGAGTAGTTTGAATCACGAAAACTCAAAGATAATTGCTAACACTGTAACAAAAATCAAAAATCAATATGGCTGCCACGACCTTGGCGGCATATTAGCGAATATTTAATTAGTATAATTTAGCCCACGCCACTGACATAAGGCACACCTTTGCATGACTAACGAAAACAATAAAAACTATATTAAAACATGATAATAAAAAGCTGTTTTTTGGCAAAACTTGTGAAATTTTTTAGCTAAGAGTTGTTAACTGTGTTAGTTTAAAAACCTTAGAATTTCGAAAGCCAAGAGTCAGTAATTTAGCAACTGGCTGCACCCTAGGCGATCAAAGGAAGTATACAATTCGTAATTTTTATTGGATAGTATCTTGTATCTCCGACGAGAAGTTTCAACGTTTGATTTTAGTAATCTGCGTTCCAAGTCTGCTCTCACAATCGTGTCTCTATCGTGAGTAATTGCCATATTTGACGTGTATTTGACATATTTTACCACATGTATGTATTTACCAAATGTGTCAAATACACGTCAGATAATATGACAATTACTATTGTATCGACAATTCGACACTCTGTTGTGAGAGAAGACTTGGGACCTATTTTTCCTATCTTTTACGGGAGCGGATTTAGTCTAAGATGTAGCACGCTAGTCGCATTGCAAGTAAGAGAATTACCATCTCCTGTGTACGTACAAGTATATTACACGTATTTATGTCATCATAGTTGTTGCTACAACATCCTAGGCCATTTCATAATCGCACAATACCTATTTGTCGCCGGCATTGACCAACACACATTCTTACAATATTATTAATGTGAGTAGGTACGTGATTGGTACAGAATGTAAGCAAATCGATTAGGTATAAGTACCTCTATTCTATTTCATCTTTAGGGTTCCGTACTCCTTTGGTAAAAACGGGACTCTTTTACTAAGACTTTACTGTCTGTCACCAGGCTGTATCTCATGAACCGTGATAGCAAGTCAGTTGAAATTTTCACAGATGGTATTTCTGTTAATAAACAGAATAGAATAAATATTTAAGTGGGGCTTCCATACAAGAAACGTGCAAACAAACAAACTCTTCGAGCGCGAGTCTGACTCGTACTTGGCTATTTTATTTTAGTGTTTCATACACTAGATTTTGGCGGAAATTTTAGTATCTCCCAAAATTTACTGTGACACCAAATAATTCGGACCCCGGGATCCTGAGAGGGATGCAACTGGGAACATCGCTCAGATGAGAGAGCATGTAGCATGTAGGAATGTACGCGAGTAAAAATAGTTTCACTACAATCTACATTACCCAAATTTTGCTGAAAACCCAAAAAAAATCGTTTTTCCAAAGTCGGGTGCTGAACATTATTTTTTATGCGTTCAACAACTTCATACGGAACCCTTTAGAATTCCACAAAAAATCGTTTTTTTTAAAGTCTGGTGCCAAGTTCACACAGCCCGGGTGAAAACACGGATCAAATAAATAGATGGAACATTTGATTGTAGTTAACAAAACAAAAATACAACAAAATAAAATCTTTATCTATAGTGGCACAATAGGTAGCCTTACCACTGAGAGCGTTATTATCCAGGCAACCTCGTACACAGCTAGTAAGTAAAGGCAAGGCTTCACAACAGATGTGCTCATGTAGATCACAAGAAGATTGCAGTAGCGTGACGAACGACTGCGCTTTCCTTTCATTTTGCGTTTATTTACCTACTACGTACACTATTATTATGTCAAATTAGAGGCTTTTTAGAACGTGTTCTAAAAAAACTTTAATCGTAAACCGGCGCAGCCACTGGAGATGGGAGGAAGTTTGTTGCACTTCTCATGATACTAACGATTCTTAGGGACTTGTCGGCGAGTCTTGTCGAGGCGTCTGGTAGACCCCAGGGCTGGCCATTTCTTGTCCCAGCGGGTTAGCCTAGCTATTCAGCGTGGGAACGCTGCCAGCGTTTTGGGCACCATGCCGCGGGAGGGCCAACAACTTCTTATTGCTTTAGGTTTTTAGGGTTCCGTACCCAAAGGGTAAAAACGGGACCCTATTACTGAGACTTCGCTGTCTGTCTGTCTGTCTGTCTGTCCGTCCGTCCGTCCTTCTGTCACCAGGCTGTATCTCATGAACCGTAATAGCTAGACGGTTGAAATTTTCACAGAAGATGTATTTCGGTTGCCGCTACAACAACAAATACTAAAAACAAAATAAAACAAATATTTAAGAGGGGCTCCCATACAACAAACGTGTTTCAAAAACTACAAGGGAATCGAGTAGGTCGTGGAATTCAAAATGGCCGCCCTGTCTGTCAAATATACCAGTCTGCCTTCACTTACCAAAGAGTTTCTTATTAGTTTCAGATTTTCTTTGTGCCAAAGTTTTTTTTTTTGAGTGGTGTGGTCGTATGAAGAGAGTACCTAAGGATCGAAGCTAAATATTTCACATTTTCCTATCAAATTTAAAAATTGGATGTACCTAAATCATTTTAGGGTTCCGGACCCAAATGTTATAGTGGTACGGAACCCTTCGTGCGCGAGTGTCGCACTTGCCCGGTTTTTTAAGTCTTATTTCCATTTTGTGTTTTGATGTTTATGTAAATTGTTCGACTTGTTTTAGTGAATAAATGATAACTACTGTGCCGACCCCAAATAGTTTAGTGTTTTAGCGGACCCGGGCTCCCGAGAGAAATGCAACCGGGAACATTAAGCCCCAAATAATTACGGCTGTCAATATTGTTGCATGTTTACCCAGAAAGAGCTCGTAGTGACACACGCATGCGGCACGACACTGCGCACACTCGCAAGAACACACGAGAAGGTGCTTTTTTAAATTCGACCAGGAAAGCTACCGCGGTTCTTCCGTCGGAATCGGCATCGGATTCATTTGACAGTTGACAGCCGAATTTCGAACCGCGAAAATTTCAAATCGGCGCGTCGATTACTCATATCGATGCCGAAGCCAAATTAAATGAATGCAACACAGACATAATTGAATTGAATTGAAGATTTTGACAGAAAATCTTCAAATCGACGGCTGACGGCCATGGATGCGTGGTTTTAAAATTGAAAACTCCGCTGTCAGAGATGTCAAACTACCGCGTCGGCATCGATTGCTGTCAACGATAAAACCGCGGTAGCCTTCCAGGGAGGCTACCGAGTTGTTCCGTCGGCATCGGCATCGAATTCATTTGACAGTTGACAGCCGAATTTCGCACCGCGAAAATTCTTAATCGACGCGTCGATTACTCATGCCGATTCCGACGCCAAATTGTATGAATGAAAATGAGATTTTTGAAAGAAAATCTTCAAATCGACGGCTGACGGCCATGGATACGTGGCGTCAAAATTGAAAACCCCGCTGTCAAAGATGTCAAACTACCGCGTCGGCATCGAGTTGATGTCAACGGAACAACCGCGGTAGCCTCCCTGGCGGGAGGGCTACCCGTGGCGAAGCGGTCAAACGCGTTGATTCGGATTACCAATAGTCGCGGGTTCGAATCCCGCCGGGTACTAAAGTTTTTGAAAGCATTTTATAAAAAAAAGCAGTATTTCCTAAGTGTGGATTCATCATTTCAGCTGTAAGAAGTCCACTGCTGGACATAAGCCTCCCTCATAGATTTCCAGATGCTTCGGTCATAAGTGGCCTGCATCCATCGTGAACCCGCGGCCTTAACTAAGTCGTCCGTCCATCTCGTTGGTGGACGTCCAACGCTGCGCTTTCCGATCCGCGGTCTCCATTCGAGAACTTTTCGGCCCCAACGACCATCTGTTCTCCGTGCTATATGTCCTGCCCACTGCCACTTCAAAGAGCTAATCCGTTTGGCTATGTCGGTGACCCTCGTTCTTCTACGTATCTCCTCATTTCTGATTCGATCCCGTAGAGAAACCCCGAGCATAGCTCTCTCCATAGCTCTTTGAGCAACTCTAAGCTTATTCATAAGGCCTATAGTGAAGCACCACGTTTCGGATCCGTATGTCATCACTGGCAACACACACTGATTGAAGACTTTCGTCTTAAGGCACTGAGGTATTTTAGACGAAAAGACGTTGCGGAGCTTCCCGAACACTGCCCATCCGAGCTGGATTCGACGATTGACCTCTTTCTCGAAGTTGAACCTACCTAACTGGACTGTCTGTCCTAGGTATACGTACGCGTCAACAACTTCGAGAGCCGAATTCTCAACCATAACAGGGGTAGGTACAACATGGGCATTAGACATGACTTTCGTCTTGTCCATGTTCATCTTAAGACCTACCCGCTGGGAGACTTGATTGAGGCCTTCGAGCATCGTACTGAGTTCCTCCATCGACTTTGCCATGACTACAATATCGTCGGCAAACCGAAGGTGAGTGATATATTCGCCGTTAATATTGATACCCAGTCCTTTCCATTCCAGAAGCTTGAAGGCGTCTTCCAAAGCGGCCGTAAAGAGTTTCGGAGATATCACGTCTCCCTGTCTTACGCCTCTCTTCAATAGAATCGCCCTCGAACTCTGTTCCTGTACTCGGACCGACATAGTGGCGTTTTTATACAAACACTTCAACACTTCGATATACCGATAGTCAATATGGCATCGTTGGAGAGACTCGAGTACCGCCCACGTTTCGATCGAATCAAAGGCTTTCTCGTAGTCCACAAACGCTAGACAGAGCGGCAAGTTATACTCTTCGGTCTTCTGTATAACCTGTCGTAGCGTATGTATGTGGTCTACGGTACTATAACCTTTTCGGAACCCGGCTTGTTCGGGAGGTTGGAAGTCATCAAGCCTGCGTTCGAGACGATTTGCAATGACCCTAGAAAAAAGCTTATAAACATGGCTCAAAAGCGAGATGGGTCTATAGTTCTTTAATAAGGTGTTATCACCCTTCTTAAAGAACAACACCACCACGCTTTCGTTCCATGCCTCGGGCGTGGTACCTTCGAGCAAAACGGAATTGAAGAGCCTCTGAAGGACTTTAAGTACCGGTGATCCACCCGCTTTCAGAAGCTCAGAAGTAATTCCGTCCTCACCAGGCGCCTTGTTGTTCTTAAGCTGTTTCAGGGCCATCCCAATCTCATACAGACTGATGTCCGGGATATCTTCGGTAAAGTGTCGGATCAGTTTGGCTCTTTGGTCTGAGGTCACACTTGTAACAGGCTCAGCCACTGAATCGTAGAGCCGTCCATAGAACTTTTCGACTTCTCTCAACACTTCCGCTTTCGTCGACGCTACACTGCCATCATCCCGCTTCAGCTTTGTCATTCGGCTTTGCCCAATAGACATATCTCTTGCGAACACTTTGGAGCCTTTATTCCGCTCTATCGTATCTTTAATATGAGCAGTATTAAAGATACGAATATCGTGTCGCAAGGATTTCCAGATACGTCTATTAAGCTGCCTGTGTGACTCAACATCATCGGGGGTCTGCAGTCTCAGCGAGCGTCGTTCAGCCATAAGGTTAAGAGTGTAGTCGGAGAGCTTCTGAGTTTTACTATTACGGCGAGTCTTAAAGAACTGAGACCCGACCGCATGGACAGTTTCCACGAACCTGTTATTAATCTCGTCCACCGACGCGTGATCTTCTAGACAATCAAAGCGATTTGAAAGCTCGAGTTGAAAGCTCTCGGGGTTTTCGATCTGAGCGCGAGTAGGTCGGAGCGTGGACTTCATTAAACCAGACCGTTCTAGTTTAACGTTTATATTTAATGTGCCTCTCACAATTAGGTGATCACTACCGGTTTTCACCCTATGAATCACTGAGACGTCATTGAATATTCGTCTCTTGTCGGTCATAATGAAGTCAATCTCGTTTCTCGTGGAACCATCGGGGCTCATCCAGGTCCATTTCCTGTGAGGCGGCTTCCGAAAGAAAGAATTCATCATAAAGAGTCCTTCTTTCTCCAGAAAATCGGCCAGCCTCTGTCCCCTAGGGTTCCGTTGCCCATACCCGAAGTTCCCCACCTTCAACTCATTATCGCTTCTCTTGCCCAGCCTCGCATTAAAGTCCCCCATAACAACATTGAAGTGAGTTTTGTTAGTATGTATGGCCCTACTAATGTCCTCATACATAGACTCTACCTCCTCATCTGGGATGTGTGTGCTGTGCAAGTGTGGATTAACACTAAGAAATAATGTTTACAAACTAATTCGCACAAATATCCCTCGGAAGATTTCTCCTCTATTGGCTAACATAATATTACATCATCTTCGCTGAATAATAAGCGGAATTCATAATTTCGTACGACCGTTCATTAATATGATCGCGCGAAGGTTTGCACGCTGCTCGAGAGAAGTGAAAATCACTCTTTTTAAGGCTTACTGCCAGTCCTTCTACTCGAGCAGCCTTTGGCTAAACCACACTCGCCGGGCTGCCAGGGATCTACGGATCCAGTACAACGATATTTTCAGGATGCTGATGCGATTGCCTCGCTTTTGTAGAGCATCGCCGATGTTTGCTGAAGCGCACACGAGTGACTTTCATGCAATCGTGCGTATGAAAGTCGCTTCGTTACTACAGCGGACGCGCGGCAGCTGCAACGGCATCCTGCAGATGATTGTTGCCCGGTATGATTGCCCCATACAAAATCGGTGGATGAGGGTAATGATGGGTGAGAAACTATAGGAAATTTTACGTTTTAATTTAGTTTTATTATAATTTGGTTTTAATCTAATCTAATTTAATTTCGATTGTGACATATGGATTTTATCTGAAATAAATGATTTATTATTATTATTATTAATATTTCATGAACTTTGTGGTAGGTACTACCTAGGTATACCTACCTAGTTTGTTTACAGAGAAATGTAATAGAAACGCCTTGTTTTAACAAAATCATGAACAAATTTGACGTTAAAAATCGATGTCTTTTTCACTCTCACTTAAAATTACGTTTTGAATAAATGATTAAAGAAGTTAGTTATTTTATTAGTATTAGTTTTAGTCGTCATGTGTTTTTCTCAGTTTCACATAAAAGGTGTTCAAATGTAGTGTAGATGCTTGGAAATAACCATTTTCAGTCAGCAAAATGGTATAAGCCGTACTAGGCATATTTTTTAAATTATTTTACTACTTCACGGTCTTCACGCACGTTTTGATAGTAGACGTCACATGTACCTCGATTTGTATTGAAACCGAGCGTACCGACTTTAATACCTACTGTGACGTCACAGCCACAGAAAATATGTTCCTACCTAGAAATTTAAAATTTAATTTTTTTTTGGAATTCTGCAGTTACTTATCACAGTTATCAGTATCACGCAACGAGGCATTTTATTAGTTTTAACGGACGTCAGTAACTTAACTATAGACGCCAATTAGCGCCGACTACCGCGACGTTTTGTCAGGGCTTTTCACGTTTTTCTGACATGCGAAGGACATAGTTCGCGTGGTCTAGCTATTTGTATGTCTGTGGATTTTACCTATATTTCCATCGTCTTAACTCGCTTCAAAATGTAAAAGTCCATCCTTTTTGATGATTATTTCATCAAAACTTCTAATATGCCATAGAGAAGAGTCATGTCATTAACGCTGTAGTATTTCGAAGGTTTTAGGTTTACTAACCTGTGCAGCGTGTGAAAAAATACACTACAGTGATTTCTTGCAAAATAATAAAACCTTTCATGTGTCGCCGTTAAGCATGATTTATGCTAGACCAGACCGTGTCCGGGCCGGGGCGGGGGGGACGGACTACTTTTGTATGAAGACAGCTTTTGTTTGCATGTTGTCCGTGCCGCGTCCGTGCTGTCTACATACAAAAGTAGCCCGTCCCCGCCTCGGCCCGGACACGGCCCGGTCTAGCATAAATCATGCTTTAAACACCATTTCCCCATGTTTTGTAGTTAGGTTCTGAGAAATATGGATTTTCAAATTCGTCATCTCAAAGCGTCTTATAAGATAAACATCGATTTGAGTGTATTTATACAGTTAGTTAGCGGTTATTTCAACCACTCCTTAATATAGTGAGGGTCAACGAATTAGCTAAACAATGTTAATACGAAACAACAAAACGAGAATATCCTACTAATCCAACTAAAATTATAAACGCGAAAGTTTGTATATGTATGTATGTATGCGAATCTTTCACGCAAAACTACTGAACGGATTGCGATGGAACTTGGAACATAGATAGCTTAAGACCTAGAATAACACATAGGCTATTTTTTATCCCGATATTCCCGCGGGATCGGGACTTACGCGGGTGAAACCGCAGGGCGCAGCTAGTTCTTTATAATCGTAAATAGGGTCGCGTAGAACGGTAAAGTCGCATTGAACTGGACGTGCTGAGCCCCGTGGTTTCTCCTGTTTCCAATGGTGAAATTTAGTTAAAAGAATAATATCATTTTTTTACTTTTTTAGGGTTCCGTACCAAAAGGGTACAAACGGGATCTATTACTGAGACTTCGCTGTCTATCCGTCTGTCACCGATCTGTAAATATAAACCGTGATAGCTAGACAGTTGCAATTTTCACAGATGATGAATTTCTGTAGCCGCTATAACTACAAATGAACAACAAACTAAATACAAATATTTAAGGGAATTTAAATGCAATGGGTCGCCAGTATAAAACAATTTATACATAAACGGTGGTGTTAAGAAGGCCACCTCAATATAATAACATAAATAAAACGAGAAAATATCACTGAATGTAAATCTTTTAAAGTCGAAAACTCAATTGCAATGGAAGTCTACAATTTGGCACCAATCCAAGGGAATTCCGAATTTATTGACTTTAGTTTTTGGCATTACCATTTGTTAGGTTAGGTGGTAGAGTGGTAGGTATTCTGGGAGTTCAAGTCTCTTAGATATTCAAGGGAATGAGGCTATGTTCACACAGCTAAATACGTTGTCCAAGCGAAGGTTGCCTGGAAGCAAAGACAATAGAACCAAATTAATACGATTTGTTAGATGAATTTCGCCAACGCATTATTCAGTTGCACCGAATTTTAGAATCGCATTCTTTATCGAATTAATTTTTCATATACTTTACGAACGCCATATTTAGTTGAAGCAGATTTCAGGGTCGCGTTTTTAAAGGAATCAATATGTTTCATGTTGGATATATTTTGCGAACGCATTATTTAGTTGCAGTGGATTTCAGGATCGCATTATACTCCTAGGTATGTCCTAAGTATACCTCTCTCACTATATATTGTTTTCAATTCAAAATCTGTTGTAAATGATCATTGATCAGTACTCAGTGATTGACTCTAAACCGGCTCAGAACTCAGGTTGGCCGCTGTAAGACTAACCTGTGCCGTTGGGGTTATACCGATCCGTCAAATATTTACTGCCACTGTAACCCTGGACAAGTAGAGCAAACAATGTCCTACCTGCTGGCATGCCGTTACGCCCATCCTCCTATCCCTCTCTTTATACCCTTGCTGGCCATAGCTGGGGACGCTATAACAAATATGCGTAGGTATTAGAGAATAGCGTATGCTTGCTCATCCTGCTGTACAATGCGAAATCTTTGTGACGCATCAGACACCGCTGTAGAGGTCGCCTCATATTGGACGGGATACAATATTTGAGTTCCTTTGGGACGCGGAATTGACTCGAAAGGAAGAAGATTCGTATCGTTGGTTGATGGTTACCGCGAGGTGTAGCGATAGCAAGAGAATGCGCATTCGGTCTGAAGTACAGTCAGCAGGCAATAAAATAAATAAATATTGCAAGACGTTACACACAGCGCAATCTAGCCCCAAACTAAGCACTAGGCTTGTGCTATGGGTACTAGACAACGGATATACTACATATTATACTTTTTTTTACAACAACTTGTCAACAACTCGGCAACGGCACTCGGCTCGGCTGTTGTCGGCAACTTGTTTACTTTACACGAGTCAGAAGTGGCTATATTTAGGTCAATTATATTTAAACCACGACATTTTACTTTACCTACATACTCCATAGTAGACTTTTCTTCTGTTTTCGTGTTGATGGATTTTAAATTTTCCGGTTCTAATCGCGTTGTTTATATTCTTTTTAACCGACCTTAAAAAAAGGAGGAGGTTTTCAAATCAACCCGTATATTGTTTGCATGTGTGTAGGTATAGTGGCCGGCAGATTAGTTGAAAAAAATGGCGGATGAGCAAAAGTCAATTTTTCATGGAAGTCGCATATAAAATGTACTGCGCGAACTTTCCCATTCCACGTCTTATCAGCCGGCCACTATTACTATGTTTTTGTATATGTTCACCCCGTATTATGATGTCCGATTTCTATAATTTCTTTTTTATTTAAAAAATGAGAGTCCCGAGTTGGTCCCATAAAATCTTGCTTTTTAGGGTTCCGTACCTAAAGGTAAAAACGGGACCCTATTACTGAGACTTCGCTGTCTGTCTGTCTGTCTGTCTGTCCGTCTGTCTGTCTGTCTGTCTGTCCGTCCGTCCGTCCGTCCGTCCGTCCGTCTGTCCGTCTGTCACCAGGCTGTATCTCATGAACCGTAATAGCTAGAAGGTTGAAATTTTCACATAAGATGTATTTCGGTTGCCGCTACAACAACAAATACTAAAAACAAAATAAAACAATTATTTAAAAGGGGCTCCCATACAACAAACGTGTTTCAAACATAACAAGGAGTCGAGAATCGCGGGAGGACAGGAAGAGGGACAGGAGGACAAATCGAGTTGGTCATGGAATTCAAAATGGCTGCCCTATCTGTCAAATATACCAGTCTGCCTTCACTTACCAAAGAGTTTCTTTTATGTTTCAGATTTTCTTTGTGCCAAGGTTTTTTTTTTTTGAGTGATTCGGTCGTTTGATGGGAGTAAGAATCGAAGATAAATATTTCATATTTTCCTATAAAATTTAAAAATTGGTTGTTGTAAACCATTTTAGGGTTCCGTATCCAATTGTGATAGTGGTACGGAACCCTTTATGCGCGAGTGTCGCACTTGCCCCGTTTTTTTTACTAGTCTTTTAAGATGTGTTCTCATAATTAGCTTGCAGATATCAATTTAGGAATACATATGTACATAACCATGCAATATTAAATAACAGAACAATAGAATACATACAAAACGGTAAAGAGCAAACCTTATCAAATATTGGCAAGCGAGTCGACGCGAGTGTCCCATACATTTCCCACACACATTAAACCGACATGCCTTCCCAGAATATTTACTGACGTGAATATGCAAGTCCTATGGGGCTCACACACGTAGCCGGTCGCCGAGGGCATCGGGAACGTGTGAATGGACCATAAGTGCCTTGGTTGAAGATAGTAGATAGAAAAAAAAACGTGTGGCACTCGGAGACTGCCGCGGTAAAGCTATTGCATAGAATTTTTTATCAACTTATGCAACTTATAACGTGGCGTTCTTGCAGGAGACTCGATGGAAAGGCAGCAGATCCCGGCTTATTGGGAATGGCTACAAGCTGATCTACACGGGTGCACCTGGTGGAGAGAACGGGGTGGCTGTGGTACTCGCTGAGAGGTTGCATGACGATATCTTGGAGATGAATCGCTTTAGCGACCGACTTATGTGCGTGAAGGTGCTTATTGGGGGGGTTCCTACCCACTTAGTAAGTTCTTACGCGCCACAGGTCGGTTGTAGCGACGCTGATAAGAGGTCGTTTTGGGATAAACTCGGCGAGGTCCTTGGGGCTATCCCGTTGTCACAGGGAATCGTTTTGGGTGGTGATCTGAACGGTCATGTGGGTGAGATGGGGGCGGAATTTGAACGTGTTCATGGAGGCTACGGGTATGGCAGTCGGAATGCGGAAGGAGAAGAAATTCTGCGTACGTGTGCCACTGCCGACCTGGCACTCGTGAACACATATTTCAAAAAGAAGCCCGACCACTTGATCACCTACAGGAGCGGGGGGCGCGCTACCCAAATCGATTTTCTAATCACTAGGAGACATCATATCGGCAACGTGGCCAACTGCAAAGTCATACCCGGTGAGAGTCTCACTGCCCAACACCGTATCCTTGTCATGGATCTCTGTGTAAAGACCAAAGACAAACGACCGGAACCATGTCAGCGCCGAATCATATGGTGGATGCTCGATGAAGTCAAGTCCCAGATGCTCGCCTCAGCAATCGGCGACAAATGTGCCAATGCTGAAGGCGAATCGGTACAGGAACACTGGGACCGGATTCAGGTGTCTATCGCTGATTCGGCGCGGTCGGTCCTCGGTATGTCTAAGGGAGGACGCAAGTGTGACAAGGAAACTTGGTAGTGGAACGACACAGTCCAGAGGGAGACTAGGGTGAAGAAAGCCCTCTTTAAAAAGTGGCAAGCGTCCAACTCTCCTGAAGATCGCGACGCGTACAGGTCTGCCAAACGTGCCACAAAGAGAGCAGTAGCCAGAGCCAGACGGGACCACTTACAGCCATTGTACGATAAGTTGGAAACGTCTGAGGGGCAGAAGCTTATTTATAAGTTGGCACGTTCTAGGATCAAAGCGGCACAGGATATATCCAAGTGCCGCTGTGTAAAAGATCCTAATGGTAACCTGCTATGCGAGGACCTCGCGGTGAAGGAGAGGTGGCGCTCTTATTTCCACGAGCTGCTCAATAAGCAGTATAAAGAGGTGCAGCCACCAGAACTCCCTCCGAATCTAGGACTTGTGCCACTGATAACGCCTGAGGAGGTGCGCAAGGCTCTTCGCTGCATGAAGAATCGGAAAGCTGTCGGCGCCGATGGAGTCCCCATCGAAGTATGGAAGGCTATGGGTTCTCGTGGTGTGGGCATCTTAACCAACCTTTTTAACCGTATACTCGAGACCGGCAGAATCCCCGCCCAATGGAGACTGAGTGTTATCACTCCAGTGTTCAAGGGCAAGGGATCTGTGCAGGAGTGTGGAAGTTATCGTGGTATAAAGGTCATGTCCCACACCATGAAGCTCTACGAGCGTATAGTTGACTCTCGGATCCGGCAGGAGTGCACTGTCTCGGAGGGGCAGTATGGTTTCCGCCCCGGTCATGGTACCATGGACCCTGTTTTCGCCCTAAGGATCGTTATGGAGGAATACAGATCGAAGAAAACGCCTCTGCATTTTCTGTTCCTGGACTTGCAGAAGGCCTTCGACTGTGTTCCTCGCGTGATGATCTGGTGGGCGCTGCGGTCCAAAGGGGTGCCTGAAACTTATATTGAAACCATCAGGGACATGTACCGAAATTCCGATTCAGTGGTGCGAACTGCTGTTGGTGACACTAAATCTTTCCCCATTACAGTCGGAGTCCACCAAGGATCCGTCCTAAGTCGGTTTCTGTTTAGCGTAATACTGGACGCACAGTCCGTAATCATCCGAGACGCACACGAGCAGCCCTCGTGGATGCTCATGTATGCTGATGATATTGCGCTAGCGGACTCGGATAAGGGGCGGCTTGGAAGGCGTGTAAATGCGTGGAAAGAGTCACTTGAGAACGGCGGTTTGCAACTTAACGTAGCGAAGACCGAATACTTGGCTAGCAATACCACAGATCCCACACCTGTCTGCGTAGACGGTCACATGGTCGAGCGGACAGACCAGTTTAAGTACTTGGGATCTGTGCTTCACGAGTCCGGCGACATCGATTGTGACGTCAAGTCCCGCATTTCGGCAGCTTGGACCAAGTGGCGAGAGGTAACTGGTGTCATCTGTGACCCGAAAATGCCGGTTAAACTGAAGGGACAGGTCTATAAAACGATCATTAGACCTGTCCTTTTGTATGGTAGTGAGGCGTGGCCATTGCTTGAGCGACATAAGCAGGAGCTGCGTGTCACGGAGATGAAGATGCTGCGCTGGATGTGTGGAGTGACGCGAAAAGACCGCGTCAGAAACTCCCGCATCAGGGGCAGCCTTCATGTCCGAGACATTGCAGACAAACTGCAAGAATGCCGCTTACGGTGGTACGGCCACGTTCTACGGAAACCGGCTAGTTACGTGGGAAACAAATGTCTTGCTATGGCGCCTCCGCCCGGCCGCGGCAGATTGGGAAGACCCAAGAAGTGCTGGCTTGACGTTGTAAGATCGGATAAGCGTGCTAATGGCCTCACTACACGGGATGCCGAAGATCGTGCGAAGTGGAGACGTAGAAGTAGGAAAGCGGACCCCGGGCTCTCGAGAGAGATGCAACCGGGAACAACGCTCGGATGATGATGATGATGATGATATGCAACTTATAATTATTTATTTACTTTGTACCATGTTGCCATGGTAGGCGGAGTGAGGGGGTGTTAGGTTTTATTTTCGTTACGGAATTTCTTGATTCGGTGGCCGCGCTCAAAGCTATGCAATAGCTTTATAACGTTTAGGAACATAAAGTCGATTATATAACAAAGTTCACAGAATCTTAAAGAGATTATTACTACCTTATTTTTTAAAAATTTTAGCCCGACGCGCCACAGAGGCCGTTATACATTCGACATAGGTACATTACCTAGATAGGTAGGTACCTACTATATTTTTGCGGAAGTATTTTTTCTTTTAAAAATACTCCTATGAAAGCCCAGTGCAGGCTTAGGCACTTAAAATACAAATATTACCCGGGAAAATGTAACTATGACAACATATCGTGTGAATTTAAAAAGTTTAATAGGGTTTTCTTATTTTGCAGTAATCAAGTGATTTAAATTTTCGCATATATTTATCGTTTCATCAAAGCAACAATGTACTGCAAAGTGCCTATGAAACTGAGTTAGCAACAAGATAGACAATACTGTCCCTAGTGCAATGCCTTGTAAATCGGTACCGTGTGGAATGCCCATTTAATCCGTATGCTTCCCGGTATACCTAGCGACGTGAATATGCAACACTTATTTAACATTCTGCTAAACAATTTTGGACTTTATTTTAAAGCCATAGAGTTTAAAATAATTTGATTTGTCACAAGTCCTGTTAGGTTTTACATGAGTTCTAATACAAGGCAATAGAGTTCAAAATGCGACGGTTCACTAAACAATTGTCAAATCTCAATTTCAGATTTGTTATGTTAAGAGGAAAGGTTACACCTACTCGTTCTCCATACAAACGTAGTCGACCGTTTCCTCCCTGGATAAAGACATTAGAGCAAATATGTTTATGCCATAAAACCTATATCTGCCATGACTATGGCACTATATTTAGGTGTTATCATTAGTGATGTGCCGAGTATGGCTTGACTCGAGTCAGACTCGATTCTTTCGGTGGACTCGCTTACTCGAGTCCAAATTTATTTTGATTCGAGTACGCAGACTCGAGTCTGGGACTCGAGTCCGGCGTACTCGAGTACCGGACTCGATTCTGGGACTCGAGTCCGGGACTCGAGTCCGGGACTCGAGTCCGGGACTCGATTCCGTACTGCTTACTCGATTCAATAATGCGATTCCAACTGACTTGAGTAAGTTGACTCGCTCGTTCTCGATCTCTGTTTCACTCACTCCACGCAAAGTTTCGTTTTCCATAGGTACATAAATTTACTTGGAAAAAATGGCTCCCGCCGAACCGTCAAACTTCCGTACCGTACGAATGACGCGGGAATTTTTATACAAGAATAATATTGTCTGTGGTAGTCCAATCAATCAATATTATTGTTTGTGGCAGTTAAACTTTGAATAAAACCATAAATGTTGTAAACCAATAACAAATCTTGGGGATTGAGGAATAACAGTCGCTTGACACACATTGGTGATTCGAGTCCGGAATTCGAGTCTGGGATTCGAGTCTGGGATTCGAGTCTGGGATTCGAGTCTGGGATTCGAGTCTGGGATTCGAGTCTGGGATTCGAGCCCGGACTCGAGTCCGGACTCGAGTCCGTATAAACCGACTCGAGTCACAAAAACAGCGACTCGGCACATCACTAGTTATCATATTCTAATTAGAATATGAAAAAAAACACAGGTCATGGCAGATATAGGTTTTATGGCATAAACATATGTATTTGCTCTAATGTCTTTATCCAGCGAGGAAACAGTTGACTACTTGGAAAGAGTATGTGGTGTATGGAGAACTAGTAAGCCCGAGTGCAATGCCGAAGGTAACGGGTTCGATTCCCGCCGGGTGCAAGTATTTATGCTTAAAAATAAATATTTGTTTCTGGTCTGGGGTTTTGTATGTATGAAATTGTATGCATTTACAAAAAAAAAATATAATATGTAGTGTATCCGTTGTCTAGTACCCATTGTACAAGCCTGAAGCCTAGTGCTTAGTTCGGGGCTAGATTGCGCTGTGTTTAACGTCGTGTAATATTTTTATTTATTTATTTATTTATATTATCCTTTCCTCTAAACACGAGTAGGTATTCTCCTTAAGGCGGGGTTAGATTGAAAATTCTTCGTGTCGTAATGCGATGACTAATTTAACATATTCGACTTTTGTCCACATTCCTTACATTAAAGCTTTCTTTTTTTTGCCAGACTGTGATTCAGAAGAGATTTTTAGGATCCCGTAGCTAAAGTGTAAAAACGGGACCCTTTTACTAAGACTCCACGGTCCATCTGTCTGTCACCATGCTGTATCGATATTTTTTATATAGGTAGGTATTAGATATTTAAAAAAAAAACGTAGGAGCATGGTCATGGCAGAAATAGGTTTAATGGCATAATCATATTTGCTCTAATGTCTTTATCCAGGGAGGAAACAGTCGACTACGTCTGTACGGAGAAAGAGGAGGTTACGTATCCATTTCTCATAAGCCTTTTTGGCTTGCCTTGGTATTTCCAAACTTATTAGCAACACATTTTCTAATACTAATATTATAAAGAGGTAACGTTGGTAACACGTATGTTTGTATGTATATTGGGGGTAATATCTGAAACTACTGGACCGATTTCAAACATTCTTTCACCAATAGAAAGCTACATTATCGAGGAGTGGCATATTTTTTTGATCCCGATATTCCCACGGGATCGGGACCTAGGCGGGTAAAACTGCAGGATGAGATCTATCACAATCGAGCTCACGATTTGAAGCCTCCAAATACCTACTCGGACAACCGATTCTAAGGCAATAGGCACATATATTACGTGCTTATATTGCGTAAACATGCGTGATCGTATGTAGACAACTTTTATATAGTAACAAATGTATGTAATAACTCATATTTATCTCTATGTTTTTATTATGGAAAATTTTAGAGAACCATTTAGTTTAACATTATATTTTATTTTTAAGTGCTTAAGCCTACACTGGGCTTTCTTAGAAATATTTTGAAGTAACAATACTTCTGCAAAAACACAATGCATGATCGCTTTAGTGCTCCCGGATTGAGCAAAGATGCGTGGTTGTTTCGAATCCCGCTCTCAGTCGATCATACGTTGTGTTTATGCAGAAGTATTGTTCCTTTAATAATTTTTATTTGTATTATTTTATCTTTCTTTTAAATGTATTTAATATAATAATTTTAATAATCTAATTTTCCGACACAATGTAAATATTGTTTGAGAATAAATAAATGAAATGAAATGAAATGAAATTTATAAGAAAGCCCAGTGTAGGCTTAAGCACTTAAAAATAAAATATAATGTTAAACTAAATGGTTCCCTAAAATATTTTTAACCATTTAGTTTAGTTTTGATTGGTTGTTCTTCTTCAAATTCTTCAATTTGAGAGGTCTCAAATTTTGAGTTGCGTTTCTTCTGTACTCGGCCGTAACCCATGTTAAAAAATGTCGCCCATTGTGCCATCTAGTTTTAAATTGTATATTATGCTTTTCTTTGTATGGTGTACAATAAAGAATTTCGTTCATTCAGTAGGTATGTTTCCGAAATTTTTGAGCTTTAGTTTACTTGAAAATCAGCTGTTTCTGAGAGTTGGAGGTCATTCGGATTTTCTTTGCTCCATAAACATTAAACACCAACACCCAGTATTGAGTACCGCATCGTGTGCCGAGTGACAATGCGTTGAGTCACAGCAAACCAGAGAACATTGCTCCCGACTCCCGCGCACGTTTTATCTTGGGGATGACTGACTTCCGTTCTAAAACAATTATCTTACTAATGTTATAAAGCTGAAAGTTTGTGAGTATGTATGTGTGTGTGTTTGTTACTTAATCACGTAAAATCCGCTGAACCGATTACCGTGAAACTCGGTATGTAGATAGCTGGAGATAACTAGCAGCGCTCCGCGGTTTCACCCTGGTAAGTCCCGATCCCGTGGGAATATCGGGATCAAAAGTAGCCTAGGTTACTCCTCGATAACGTAGCTTTCTATTGGAGAAATAATTTTTGAAATCGGTCCAGTAGTCGTACATATTAATGGAACACCTGACACCACCTTCTCATCAGAAAACTCCTCAATGATTAAAGTTATTTTGCAGAGACGCTTCGCTCGCTTCATACGCTCGGTCAATAATTCAATCAAAAAACCTCTATATATAAAAACAGCAGATACCTTGGATTTTTCTTCTGTTTTCGCGATGTTGGATATAAATTAAAGACATTTTTCAAGTCAAGAAGAAGATACCTGTAAACACCGATAATATAACCAATAGATTCCCCATCCCTTCTTTTTCCTTTGGAACGTAGTTCACATAATTTGGAGGTAGTGTGCCTCTAAAGGTAAAGGTTTTGAAACTTTGAGCATTGAAACGATGCTGAAAGTAATAAACATCACGCGATTAAAACCGAAAAATTACTTTAATTTATAGCAGATACCTTTCTAAACGCAACAAATAACTCAATAAACGTCCATTCTTGTAATACTAACGTTCAGTTTAGCCGCGGACAGGAAACAATATAATTAAGTACACCGAGTTAATTTGTACCACGACCTTCGTATATCATAGTTTAGGCTAAAACTACAAACAAAACTATTGTAAGAAATAATGAATTAATAATACTCTCGCACGGGGACCGTACAATTATCTCAAAAAAAAAATTTACTTTGGAACCCTAAAAAACTGAACACCCTATTACTGAGATTCCGCTGTATGTCTGTTCGTCTGTCACCAGGCTGTTTCTCATGAACCGTGATAGATAGACAGTTGAAATTTTCACAGTTAATGTATTACCTATTGGTTTGATTGCTTAGAAGAGATCGCCCATTGTTCAACTGGAAGAGATCCCCCAGGCAATAAGGCCACCCATTGTGGCACACTAGATTTACGTTTTTCTTTGTAATATTTATATAGGTATTTGGTACAATAAAGCGTTTATCTATCTCTCTATTACCTTTTCACCTACGAAACCCTAAAAATCAACTCGAGGATCCCCCTATAAATACTTGTAATAATGTTTATTACATACATAAGTACCTACCTACAAGGAAATGTATGTAGTTACTTGTTCAAGTACCTAATATATATGTTCAATGACCACAGACAGGTGAAGCATCAAACTGCACTACGAAATATCATTCTAAAGGTTAACTATCGTTTAGGCCTCGATAAAAACGTATTACATTCAGAAATTATATCGAACCTATTATCGAGCCGTAGTATACTACGGCTCGATTCAACCAAACTAGAATAAGTAACGAATAGCAATTCTCCGCATAAATCGTCTTCCGTTCGAGAGAGTAAGAGGACAGTCTACCTACTCTATCTCCATACAAACGTAGTCGACTGTTTCCTCCCTGGATAAAGACATTAGAGCGAGTATGTTTATGCCAAAAAAACCTATATCTGACATGACTATGCCCCTACGTTTTAGTTTTTTTTTATTTTCGAATTAGAATAGAAATAATATACAGAAAAAAATAAAAATGAAAAAAAATCAAAACGTAGGGGCATGGTCATGGCTGATATAGGACTTATGACATAAACATATTTTTTGTAATATCTTTATCCAGGGAGGAAACAGTGGACTACGTTTGGTAAGTTTGTATGGAGAAAAGAGTAGGTAGACTGTCCCCTTTAGAGCTGTTGAATCGAAAGAAAATGACTAGCTGCGACCCGCGGTTTTACCCGCGCCGCGTAGGCCCGATTCCTAGAGAATATCAGGATAAAAAGTATATGTTAATAATAGAGATGGGCCGACTACGGGTTATGCCGACTAGCAGACTAGCCGACTAGCCGGTTCCAAAATTGCCGACTAGTCGGCAATGCAAATCATTATAATTCCGAGATATTTGGGTTAATCATGATCACTCGTCGATTGTTGGTATTTTTGGATAAATTTGCACCTCGAAAGCTGTAGAGAAACTTAAAAAAAATGCTTGAAATTAAAAATAAACAAAAAAATTGAATGGAGCTGAGGCATAGCCATTTTAGATGTGTGATGTTTAGATGATGTATGTAGGCTATGATGACGAGTTTTATTAACGTTTTTCACACTACCCAACCAACTTACTGTACTATTTATTCAATAAATATTGGTTTTATTGCATAATTGTTAGGTGCCGACTAGTCGATAAATTTTTTGCCGACTAGTCGGTTAAACTGCCGACTAGTCGGCGACTAGTCGGCCCATCACTAGTTAATACAGATCTTTAGCTCTCTGCATACCAAGTTTCATCGCAGTTTTTCGGTAGTTTTTGCATGAACACAAACAAATATCTAAACTTTCGCATATTATATTAGGGGGATGCTAGTTTGGTCGAATAAATCTTTAGAATAAAAAATAAATAGAACGTATTTTATCCGACAACGCGTAGCCAAAAGAAAGGGTAATGATTTTGGCGGTCTATACAGGGTGTTCCGAGGAACACCTTAAGAGGATAATCTCCATTCTCTTTCTCCATACAAACGTAGTTTAAATTTTCCTCCCTGGATAAAGACATTAGAGAAAATATGTTTATGCCATAAAACCTATATCTGTCATGCATGACAATGCATCTATTTTTTTTTTCTAATTAAAATAATATAGTAAAAAATAAAATAATAATAAAACATAAAAAAATTATAAAATGAAAAAAATAAAAAGGTAGATGCAAGTCATGACAGATATAAGTTTTATGGCATAAACATATTTGCTCTAATGTCTTTATCCAGGGAGGAAAATTTAAACTACGTTTGTATGGAGAAAGAGAATGGAGACTATCCTCTTAAGGCTAGTTTTAAGAAACAGCTGATTTTCACGTACACTTTAAACTCAAAATTTTCGAAAATTACCTCGAATTTCCAAAAGTTGTAGAACAAAAGTTGTTCGCATAGACCTGTAGAACAACCCCTTCCTCGGAACACCTTGTATAATGTATGTATGCACCCGTTTGTATGTTCCACCGTAACGCCTAAACTTCCGAATCGACTCTACGGTGGATATTCACTATTGTCTCCTACTGTGCCCAGACAAATTTCACCAAAATAATTTCAGTATAAAAACGTCTATATACATTAATGTATGCCGGACCGAATCGCTGTGAGAGTGAAAGTCTATTGCAATTTACTGTTTTTCTAGACTTCGCCCAAGTCTATAATAAAACTCAGGAATCACAGATTTAGGTAACTGAATTGCTAATTTATTGACGGCCTCTGTTTCGCGTGACTGCAATGCAGAATTGCAGGTTGCGGGTTCGATTCCCGCCAGGTGCAAGTATTTATGCTTAAAAGGAAATATTTGTTTCTGGTATGGGTGTTTTCTATGTATCATATGTATGTAGGTATTTACGAAAAAAAAGTAAAATATGTAGTATACCCGTTGTCTAGTACCCATAGTACAAGCCTTGTTGCTTAGTTTGGGGCTAGATTGCGCTGTGTACGTACAGTCAGATTACCAATTAAGTATACAGCACGCAAAATTGTCATTCGTGCTGTGTACTTAATTGGTGATCTGACTGTACATCGGTCCAGTGGTTTCGGAGATTACCCCCAATATACATTTATACAAACATACACGTTACCTGTTTATAATATTAGTATAGATAGATTGTATAGATTATGTGAGTTATACACATGTTATTTACCGAATTAAATGTCGTTATCTAAAACCAAACATTAAAAGTCAAAACTAAGAGAAACTCATTCACGTTCCAGTCTAAATAACTTTTGCATAATTTCGTGTATTAGACCACTATATTCATTAAAAACATCACATTTCACCCAAATCCCCAAAGTATAGGTAAAATGTAGTATATCCAATGTCTAGTACCCATAGCACAAGTCTAGTGCTTAGTTTGGGGCTAGATTGCACTGTGTGTAACGACGTTCAATATTTATATTTACCCTAGCTGACCCGGCAAACGTTGTTTTGCCTTATAAATTATAGATAGTAGCCGATTCTCAGACCTACTGAATGCGCATATAAAATTTGGTAAAAATCGGTCGCGCCGTTTCGGAGGAGTACGGTAACTAACATTGTGACATGGAAATTTTATATATTAGAAGAAGATAATCTCTCTCTCATCCGAGCGATGTTCCCGGTTGCATCCCTCTCGGGAACCCGGGGTCCGCTAAACAACAAATTAATTTGGGGTCGGCGCAGTAGGTAAGTCATCATTGACCTTCCCTTTTGCAAATAGATATGGAAATATTATTACGGCCGGCCGCCTGCCAGACACCAACCCTCCTAGGGATCAAGCAGTTTATCCGCCACCGCACGGAGAGAACTTTAGGTTTGCTAGTCGCCCTCAGATCCCTTAGTCGCCTTTTACGACACCCACGGGAAGAGATGAGGTAGCCCTATTCTCTAATAGGGCTACCTCATCTTCCGTGGGTGTCGTCCCGGCATAGGCCGGGGCTACACGGCTGTTTATTTTTATTACAATACAAATATATAATGAACAATATTACACTTTAGTTTACATAACCTAACAGATCTATCTTGGAGCAGTTAAAATTTAACGATTTCTTGTAAAATATATATAATTCTTTATGACTTATTAACAGTTTATTTCAAACACCAAGTTTATTATAGAGCTAAATATAATCAGCGTAGGTACCTATTATCTATTTAGTTGGTAACTCGATTTCATAGCCACTATATAGTACATTGGTGGTTTGAGGTAATAACTACACACCCTATTTCAGAAACTTAGATCAAAAAGGTAAACAAAATCCCATATATCTCCAGTAATATTATAAAGAGGAAAGATTTGTATTTTTGTGTGTGTAATAAATAAACTCAAAAACTACTGGACCGATTTCAAAATTCTTTCACCATTAGAAAGCTACATTCACCCTGAGTAACATAGGCTACTTTTGATCCCGATATTCCCACGGGATCGGGACTTACGCGGGTGAAACCGCGGGACGCAGCTAGTTTGACATAAAGTGACAGCTCTTTATTTACTTTTTCTGACTAAAATGACAGTGACTATTCTTTGTTTACCTTTTTGGTCTAAGTTTCTGAAATAGGGTATAGTTATTGCCACGTTACGTCAAAGCAGCAATGCAATACAAAGTGCCTATCAAACTTGGTTATCAATTGAATAGATAATACCGGTGTGCAGGTGTTTTTAGTATTCATAAAACGATGTTGTGTTTAAACAAAATTTCAAAGAACGCCTTGTTTTAGTTACTTATTATGCTGGGGCCACACTAACGGAAAATGCCATTAATTATCGCGATAATGGACGTTAACCATAGGTGTAGCCACAACTTAACTGGATAATTTGACAATGGCATTAACAATGCCGTTCGGCGTTAGGCGATAGCTCAAGTGGCGGTACATCAAAGAGATTAATGCGAGAATTGATGCGATGAAGTGGCCACACTTCGTATTGATTCGGTATTGATTCAATAAAGTCAAATAATATAAATTTACACTCATGAAATATAGAGCTTTGTCGACGTCCATCTTGCTTGATGAAGTAAATTCAACTCCGTTTTTATCGCCAATAATGAGCATTCATGTTGACCGTTGAAGTGTAGCCACCCACTATAATGCGGCAAAAATTATTCCAATAATTATCGCGATAATGGGCATAGACGTTAAACGCTAGTGTGGCCCCAGCATTAGAGTCATTATAACCTTGAAGGTTTATTAAATATTACGTTTTACTATTAACTTACTTACTTATTATAAATAAAAACTAATTACCTACTGAAAATTAAAGAATAAACTTATCAAAGAATAATAAATTTTATTTACAAATAAATAAATTTAAGCGTTTTTAAAACATTAAAAATAATATAATATAATCAGACTAGCAGCTCCCCGCGGTTTCACCCGCATAAGTCCCGATCCCGTGGAAATATCGGGATCAAAAGTAGCCTATAGCCTTCCTCAATAAATGGACTATCCAACACCGAAAGAATTTTTCAAATCGGACCAGTGGTTCCGGAGATTAGCGCGTTCAAACAAACAAACAAACAAACTCTTCCGCTTTATAATAGTAATAGATTACTTTAAAAGTTATCATGATGACTTAAAAGAAATTAAATTAAGGTGTATTTTATGGTCTAGGACCTAGCTGAAATAAACCTGAATTAGAGTGAATTTTAGGAGCATTAAACTGAACTAAAGCGAAATTTGTAGGTAGTCAAAAAGTATAAATACAAGCTCACAAAATCTACGTCTTCTCTCTTCCTGATTCATTTATTATAGCAAATGCTATTCTTCATTGTCAATTGGTACAAACATAGTAAAAATTCTCAAGTTTTTAGGAGCCCTTTCATGTTTAAGTCCTAGAACATAATTCTAAGATTAATTCGAATCTTATTTACAGCTTAGCCTTTCAGCCATTCAATTAAACGGCTCTACAAATTATTCTTAACTTAATATGACTCTAGTTAACCTAACTGCTCGCTCTGCTCGCTCGTGTTTGGTCACAATTCTAACTTAACCTAACCGGGTGTAAGCATTTTTTTTGTTAGCTCGCAAATTTATCCCTCAGTAGGGCAAGGGCTTCCTTTTAGAGGAGTTAGGCAGAAAGACGAAATAGGTATCGTCGTGAGGAAACCGACATGTCCTAGCACTCAGCACGGCCCGAAAGCATGGGACATTCGTCAATCCGGAGTAGGCTCCCGTATAATAAACATATAAATTGTTAATTTTTATACTAAGGTTTTTTTTTTTGCTTTTGTGGATGCTGTCTTTCTTACCATTATAAGAAATGAAAATACGTAAAAAATACGCGGCCTCAACAGGGTGCTTCGGTGAGGGTAATAGAAGCCGAAGGGGGGTTGTTCCACAAGTAGGTATAGACGATATTTTTTTTACGACTTTTAAAAAATTGATCTATTTTTGGAAACTTTTGAGGTTATGTATTCCGGAAAACGAGCTGTTTCTTGGAGTTAGACATCATTAAGTCCTCATTAAATTACCCTAACATACAAAAAAATACTGTTTTTTTAGTACCTAACTCCTAACCAAATAATTTTCAAAAAAATGGGTCGAGTCTCTAGTGAAACCAAAAAATAACGAGTAAAAAAATGAAATAAGTGCATAATATGTAATACTTACAGGAGTCCGTCTGTTTAGTAGGGTACCGACAGGGCTGGGTATCTTTGAAGGTGCTCCCAGGGGGCTCCGAGCTACAAGAAAGAAAATACAATTAGTTTGAGCCCATTTAGAATATTTTACAAAACTAAGCTAATTTTCTTAGATTACCTATAAGTACTGATGTGGGTAGTCTAACAACGACGTTCGAATTTTGATATCAATTTGACTTTAAAACAGCTTCACCAGTTTTAAAGTCAAATTGTTCGGGAAATTACTCACACACCTTTTAAAGGTGTGGGGGAAATTACTCACACACCTTTAAAAGGTGTGTGAGTAATTTCCCGAACAATTTGACTTTAAAACTGGTGAAGCTCGTCCGTAAGAGACGAGTTTGAAATGGATAACTACCTTTCTCCTTCTAGTCTCTAATAAAGAGTCTCTAGTCCAGTTTTATGCTAACTTTAATTGTTTATTGTAAATCGATATTTCACCCTCACCCATGTTTCTATTCGTCCTTTTTTAATTGATTCATTATTAAAATTATTAAACCATTTAAGTTTATCGTCACTCAATAAATTGTAATTAAATTGACATCATAGGGGCGTGACTTTATTTAGGTCATTGACATCGATTACTCCCAGCAACTTTCATACGAAAACTAGATCTAATATTACATTACTGGTGGTTTAACCACTGTTAAATTTAATAATCTCGTAAAACTGAAGGCTTGGAAATTGCTACCGTAAAAAATAAATAAATAAATTCTATGAACAACACACAGCGCCATCTAGACGGATAGTAAGCTACTAAACTACTAAGCTCACAGAATTTATTTATTTAGATTTTAGATAAAAATATAGATTTGTGTGATTTTATTTTAGACAAAGACAAGTTTTCATTAAAATGGAAGGCGTTAACTAACAAAATATATCTTGATCGAATCTAGTTTTTCAAGTTTTTATGTGACCTTTTATTGGAACTAGCCGTGTCCCGCGGTTACGGGTCTTAATTTATAAATTTAATTCAAAATAAATTCATTTAATAAATAAGACATTCCCATGATCGTTTTGATTCGTCGGCAATCTACCGTGTCTTCGGAACGCAACCTCCAATGAGAAGAAGAGAAGACACAAGAAACCCATGGGTTTTTTTTGCAATGATCATGTGATTCACATTGTCGCATATTTAGAACTATAGTGGAACCGGAACAATAATCTATAGCT
Source organism: Idaea biselata (assembly GCA_958496205.1). Taxonomy (NCBI): domain Eukaryota; kingdom Metazoa; phylum Arthropoda; class Insecta; order Lepidoptera; family Geometridae; genus Idaea; species Idaea biselata. The sequence goes on from OY292395.1 coordinate 43,437,701, forward strand.
ATACTATAAATCCTTACTAACATTACAAGTGCGAAAGTAACTGTCTGTCTGTCCCACGGGATCGGGGTCACCCGCACCCGCGATCCCGTGGGCATTTCGAAAAACCCTTTCTTATCGGATGCTTTCATCACATAACACACTCTCCAAATTTCATCTCTCTACTATCAGCTGTTTAGGCTGTGCGTTGATCAATCAGTCATCCAGGCAAGACAAAGCATTTTATAGATATAAGTAGAATTTTGTGATCGTTTATTTTCGTTTAGATGTATCTCTAAATGTCCTGGAAATATTCTTCAAATAATCTTTATGATCGCGTTGGACAATTCGTTGTCTAATAGATACCCCATATCACAAGCCCAGCTGCTTATATTGAAACCAGAGAGACGACGCTATACCCAACATCCAGCCAGCCATATTTGTTTAATAAATGGATCATTGACCTTTAAAAGATGGCATCTGATGATGAATTTGAACATGAGCAATTAAAAAAACATGTCCACGGATTATGTTTAAATGACTAATATTGACTATCACAATATATTGGTTGTGTAGGTATTTGCTTAGTCCTTTTTAGGTTAACCATACTACTGTCATGGATGACACCATTGTGTGGTGGCGTGGTTAGACGAATGTTTCCTATACGATTTATCTACAAGAAGAGTCCCGCGGTTTCACCCGCCTAAGTCTCGATCCCGTGGGAATATCGGGATCCAAAGTATGTTACTCCTCGATAATGTAGCTTTCTATTGGTCCAAGAATTTTTGAAATTGGTCCTGTAGTTTCTGAGATTACCCGGTAAATACATACATAAATGTTACCAACGTTACTTCTTTATAATATTAGTATAGAAGATAAAATAATATGTTACAGAATACGTTAAGAGGACAGTCTACCTACTCTTTTCTCCATACAAACTTTAAAAAAGTAGTCGACTGTTTCCTCCCTGCATAAAGATATTAGAGAAAAAAAAGTTTATGCCATAAGTCCCATATCTGCCATGCCCCTACGTTTTGATTTTTTCTTTTTCTAATTTTTAAGAATTTTATTTCTATTCTAATCAGAAAATTAAAAAAACGTAGGGGCATGGTTAAGGCAGATATAGGTTTTTATGACATAAATATATTTGCTCTAATGTCTTTATCCAGGGAGGAAACAGTCGACTACGTTTGTTTGGAGAAAACAGTAGGTAGACTGTCCCCCTTATGTGCAGATAACGCATTCTGCAGATTATCTAGTTAATGTACGCACTCTATCTGACTCAGCCAGGTAATCTGCAGGAAATCAGGAAACCGCGGGTCACTGCTAGTGTTGTATAATGTAAGTATATTGTTTCGAGATGTATCGTTATCAAAACTCGCGTGGGCAAAGATAACATTGTGCCAAACAATTGTGGACCTTATCTTCAAGCGTTTGGTGATATTATCGCAATATCAGAGATAGTTGATACGCTTCATTCAGATTCAGTTAAGATAACATAGGTACCTAGATTGTTACTTTTTTTTCATGGTGAGTATTTTGTATTGGATGCTTTTTGGTAGCAAAACGTATACCTATAAACAAAAATCTCATCTGATGGATCAACGCATAGCCTAAATCGCTGATAGAGAGTTGAAATTAGTGTAGGTATTATTCTAAATTTTATTTCTATTCTAAATAGAAAATGAAAAAAAACCCCACGTTTTGTTTTATTTTGGTCGTCATGGCAGATAAGTATAGGTTTTATGGCATAAACGTATTTCCTCTAATGTTAAAGACTTTAAAGCATATAAGAACAAAAACATAGTCGACTGTTTCCAGGGAGGAAACAGTCGACTACGTTTGTATGGAGAAAGAGCAGGTAGACTGTCCTCTTAAAACCGGAAAAATGAGCCTAATTTCAGAATGTAGCTAATTATAATAATTTGTAAAGCAATAGGTATCATTACATTATGACTTTGTTGTTTACTAAATAAAAGACGAGAAAATCGTGTCTTATCTCATACCTACGTAATTATAATAATTAGTGAGTAGCTACCTAATTATATCTTATATGTCATCCATATTGAAATTGCAAGTAATTTGATGTTATCTCATTTTACGTTTGATGTACATATGGGACCAAAAGTGGATATCTACTGTTGAATCTTTAAATCGGTGTTATTAAACAGAATCACCATATCGCCGTGGCAAGTGTTGGCCACATGGACTAGTGGTCAGGTCGTCCGCCCGCGTCCTAGTGATGACTTACGCACTTAAAATTAAAGAAATACTAGCTGCGCCCACCAGTCTCACCCGTGTAAGTCCCGATCCCGCGGGAATATCAGGATAAAAAGTAGCCTAAATGTGAATCAAAGACACCAGCTATCTGGCATACGAAGTTTCATCGCAATCATACTTATACACAAACTTTCACATTTATAATATTAGTAGGATTAAAAAATGAATGTTACTTACTCCTGCCCGGCACATTCCGAGGGCTTAGAGGTGGTCGTTCCTCAACATCATCCTTTGCTAACACATTGTTATACTTCTTTACACTATCAGCCCAGTCCTGTATCCACGTCTTATCACCTTTACACCGATTTATGCTCAAATGTGACAGCTTACCCACAACTCTATCCTGAGATATGTTCGTTGAAACCGAACTATCATCTCGCAGAGCTTTCTGTGCGTTTCTTAATGCTGTACTTTCGAATTTGGTGTCTTCGAGTGGTTTATTGCTAGGTAGGGATACAGGGACCGATGCTTCTCGGGATAAACGGTTCAGGTAATCTGGTAAAGGAACTGATGATTCCCGCGATAGCCTGTGAATGTAGTCTGTTTGATCAATCTCCGATTTTGTTAAGCTACATCTTCGACGGACTGGGATTTCTGTTTTTGAAGGATATTTCGAAGATAGAACTCCGGATGTAGTGACAGACGTGAAGCTACCAACGTCAGCTTCATCCTCCATGCGAGGGGGGGATTTAAAGGTCTTTTCTGTTATTGTTCGAACACGGTTCTTTATTTTCTCCAAGTAACTACGAGTCGATTTGATTTGTTTCGACGTTTGCACTGCCAAATCATGCTCGGTCGGTGACTCGTAACAACAAGATATTTCTAACACATTTTTGTCTTTCGATACTTTTGGTAGATCAAATGTTTTTGTTGATGGAACAGGGCTTCTTAAAGCCGAATCTCTACGAGGTTCTTTTGTAATTACTAATGAATAATCATATATTAATTCTGGGTCTCGTGTGCTAGTTTTACATGAATCTGTTAATGATTCGGAGCAACAGTTTCTGTCAATACTCATTCTTGCTTTTTGCTCCTCTGTGTAGTTATCACCTTCTATCGTATAAGTGCCCGTTGATGAGTTAGACTGCCTATCTACATCATCATCAATATACAAAGGCTCATTCACAATACATTTCTTAAATAAATCAGGTGTTTCAGACGTAGCTCTTCTTATGGGACTCTTATGTTCCGGTGTGGAAAGACCATTATCTGGAGTTAGAATATCCAGCTCTGGGCTTGATATATCTGTTAGTAACACCTCTGGGCTTTGATCTATAATATCAGCTACTTTTACAGGGTATGTTGGTACATCTTTGATGTAGGAATTTGTTCGTAGTGGTAGATTAAGACCATGTCGAGGATTAAGAGTAAAATTGTCACTCCTAGACATTATGCTGTCTACTATAGGACTTTTGGACGTGCGTTTTGGCAGGAAGTTGTCGTGAATAGGCAATTTGATATGTCTATTTGTCACCGGACTTGGTGTTTGAGGTTTGTGCTTCACAGAACTAGAAAGACCACTGTCTTCTTGGTCTGAGGAGAAGTAGCCCTCTGAATTATAGCCCTGAGCTTTCCGGGGAAGTTTAGCGCTCATAGGCGGCCGCTGAGCTGCTGGACTGGTTCTAGTTAGACTTGCAGACATAGATTGCACCCTCTGATGTCTCGCTTGCGATTTCTTAGCTAACTCTTCTAACCTACTGTTGTTTACAGGTTTTGCTCCTCCAAAATCGATGGTAAAAGCCATCGGATGGGGCTTCGGTGTGCCAGGTTCTGATGTCTCATCCTGACCTACCACACTATCGTCGTTTTTCAAACTCTGACTTTCAGACGACGATTTAGACAAACTAGGGTCCAAAGTCGTGCTCTGCCCTTCGGAGAGAGGACTAGACCCCTCCGCTTCGACACTAACACTCATGGTTTCAAGGATTCACGCTAAATAATACTAATGACATCATACTAAACAGCACCATATTACACCAAATCAAACAAATGTCAAAGAACCTTTGTTTCACATCACTGTTGCAAGGAAAGCGTTTCGCGGCTGTAATCGTGCGAATACAAATTTATAAAGAAATATTATCGAAAAGTGGAATGAGAGCAATAGAGTCTATATCTAAAATTCTAGATCCGCCTACTACATTTGCGATCCGCGATCACGGACAAACTCAAAAGAATTTTTGCGAAACAATAAAACGTCACGCGTGACAAGTGTTCATGACGTCCAAAAATAAACTGATTTTTATTTCGTGATCATACGTTTTATCTGGTAACATTATTCAGCTGTGTTTACATGAGCATTATGAGATGAGCATGAGCAATCGACAATCGTTCGACGAGACAAACAGCCCATTACCTTAGTAGGCGTTTTTGAGTTATTGTAGGTAATTGGTTTTGGGACGCATTTTTTCATGAATACCTAGAAGAGCTTGTAAAATTGAATGGCCGCTGCTGATGAATAGTTTGAAGTTTGAAGAGTTTGGACACGCCATCAAATTTTAAATATTTTTTTACGCTTGCAACCCTAAGTACAAAATGTCAAAATTTTCAAAATGTTGTTCCATTAAACGCATTAATTATTAAATAAACTTAAACAAAGATCAATTTATGTTCACGCTTTATGCAGTATTGTTGACAAATAGAATACTGAAAGTTCAAGCTCGATGTTCATTATTGTAGGCTTATTAACAAACTGTTAACTGTATCCGTTGTCTAGTACCCATAGTACAAGCCTAGTGCTTAGTTTGGGGCTAGATTGCGCTGTGTGTAACGTCGTCCATTATTTATTTATTTATTTTTTAACTATGCAATAAAACGATATTTTGAATTATTTAAAAATTTTAATTATTGTAGATTGGAACGCTATTCACCATCCGTCAAATGTCAAGAGAAATCTGTCAAAAAAAATCACAGAACGCGATGAAACATGGCAGAATCAGCGTTCTCTGTAAATGGAAAATATTACGCTGCCATCTCAGAAGACGGCAGATTAAGGATATGGGACACAGAAGCAAACATACTAAAGCAAGAATACACACCAGATCTTCACTTGACGTCACCACCTTCCTGTTTACAATGGATAAACGTTCAAACCGGGGTGCGTATCTAACAACACGTGGGTTTTACCACTATTCCCTCAAAATCCTTCTTTATTATGTACAACAGTGTTCTAAGTGCCACCTAAAACGATTTCCGAACTTTCCGATACAATAAACTTTGTTCTAAAAGTTTGTTTCCAGTTATAACATAACCTAAAAGTAAAAAAACTATTTATCTCCTAACCAACTTTTAAAAAGTAAGGATGTTCTTAAATCTGACTCAGTAAATCTTCTTATACGTACTGATTTTTAAAAAATATACAAGTCCCTTATCAAGCAATTCCTCACAATTATACAAATTGTATTCAGTTAAAACAAGATAACACTTTATAACATGTCTTATATTATTTTTCAGGTAAAAAAACAAAGAAAAAGGGATAGCATAAGCGAAAATGAAACACAATGTATAGCACTAGGTACTTTTAGTGGCAAAATATTGATATATTCAGTTTCGCAAGCGAAAATAGAAGCAGTTTTTGAAAAATTGCAAAGTAGAGTCACTGCCATTGACTGGCAGAGAGACTATGGACTTTACACCTGTTCTAAGGACTACAGCCTTTGCGAATGGGATTTAACAGATGGAGATATTAGACATAAGTACAAAATTCATTTAGACAGTAAGAGTAAACAAGGAAACCACGTCAGTGCTATAAAAATCATCCCTCATAAGCTGGTAAGTCATAAAATGTTGTTTTGTCTCTGTACTTTGTATTTGTTTTTTTTTTCTTCAGGAAGATGTGTCAAATTGTAGTTTACAATTAAAAAACAAAGTATAGGTACTAGAATAGCGGCGATATTATCTACAATCATGCAATATTACCAAAATTTCTTATCTGTTTTTATAATATTGTGCAATATTTCTACTTGTTTATAAATTAATCATATAGATAGAGTAACACCAAAGTTATTGTTTACATTGGAGATAAAACCTATAAACGCTCAAGGTTTATTACTTAAATTAAAATTCAGATAATCAAATTCATAATTACAAACAAACATCTTAAATAAAACGACAGATGCACAGAAGTTTATTTTTCATAGAAGTTGCAGGTAAATGTACTGCGCTAATGAACATACACACCTTCCATGTCAGATTTTTTCATGATGTTTGCCGGCACCTGTACATTAGATTAGAATAATAATTAGCACAATCAATTTAGGGGGTAAGTCATTTTATTAATTAAAAAATAATAAGTAATAAAATAACTTGCTACCTTACTGGTAAACTTAAACTTAACAAATGTTTATTTCTGTATGGCAACTTTGAACCTCTTGTCACAGGTAAAGACAAACAATACATAGTTTATGCGGCTGGTAATTATAAGTAAGGGATTAAAGAATAATGTCAGTGATAAAATTAAATGTTAATTTCAGAATACAAAGGCTCACTTCGTAATTGCAGCGTCATGGCAAGTGAGACTGTGGAGGTTAGACCAAGGCCAGGCCAGTGTAGTGAAGACGTTAGGCCACAATGCCTCACAGACCGCGTTGCTCAGCCTCGCCAGTGTAAATGATGTCTGTTGGCTCATAGAGGGATCACAGTAAGTATGTTTACTACACAGAATAATCCTACTAATATGAATAAATTGAAAGTTTGTTTGTGTTTGTTGCTCATATTGTTGAAATAAAAATGGTTGTTATGTCAGCTTGCAGTTCGTTCCAGGTCTCAAGCTATCTAGCTACTGAGTTTCATTGAATGAATGAATTTTATTTTAAGTTTATTTTGAGAACATAATCACTGCAAAAAAACAAAGTAAAAAAATACAAAACAATACATATGTAAATAATACTAGGTACATATTGTATCTGCCGTTTTTCTGTGAAGGACAAACACACAGCCACTCACAAACTATCAGCTTTATAATATTAGTACGTAGGATTTGTTAACCTGCAGACCCTACAGTTTTTTTAGTCAATATTACACAGTATCACAGTTAAACCTATCATTACAGAATGTCCTATTGCGATAAATAAGGTATACAATACGAATCTTCTTGTTTCTTATTTGTTTTTCTTTCCGTCCACCATAACTTACTATGGGGCTAGGTGTTGTGTGTTGTTCACAGAATGTATTACCTATTTATTTCTAGAAACGAACGGCTTCTGACATTCTGGGACGTCACAATCCGAGACGACAAGCCCCAAATGAACGGAGACTCAGAACCCTCGAAGAAGAAACGTCGTTCCCTAACCAACGTCCCTACATCGTCTCCGAGTTACAGCTTCGTCCTAGAAGACGCTGCCAGGATGGTTGACCTCGAGGTCAAGGACGAAGGTCAAGGGGTCAAACTGAGTCTAGTTGCGGTCACCAGAAGCGGAGTTGTACATTATTACGGCCACATGTTAAATGGGTAAATATTATTTAAAAATTATTACAAAAATACATGTTGGGAGTCCCAATTAAATATTTATTTTATTCTGTTTTATTATAGCGGCAACAAAAATAAGGGGGTTAGTTAGATGGCTCTGAAATTAACAATAATTATTATTTCACGACCTCTGTGGCGCGTCGGGGAAAGGCCCGACTGCAATGCAGGAGGTTGCGGGTTCGATTCCCGCCAGGTGCTTAAAAATAAATATTTCTTTCCGGTTCGGGTGTTTTCTATGTATTTTATGTGTATTTACAAAAAGAAGGTATAATATGTAGTATATCCGTCTAGTACCTAGACGGGCTAGACTGCGCTGTGTGTAACATCGGGCAATATTTATTTATTATTATTATCTATTCGTTCCCAGATCATCGGCAAAACCGTTCAAACCAACAGTGACAGTACAGAGCACGAGCCCCTCAGCCGTGCCTCTCCCCCTGCAGTGCTGTAGACTGACCAACAATGGCGACCTGCTGTTGGGTTACAGCAGAGACACGGTGCTGGTATTTGAGACTGTGGTATGTATTCATACTTGCTGCTAAGAGGACTCTCTCCTAAGTGACCTCGCCTCTGGGTCACGGGATCTATCTCCTAAGTGACCTAGTCTCTAGGTCACAGGATCTATCTCCTAAGTGACCTAGTCTCTAGGTCACGGGATCTATCTCCTAAGTGACCTAGCCTCTAGGTCACGGGACCTTCTGAGTGACCTAGCCTCTAGGCCACGGGATCTCTCTCCAAAGTCTCTAGGTGCAGGGACCTCTCCTAATTAACGTAGCCTATAGGTCATGTGACCTCTTCTAAGTGACCTAGAGTCAAGGTCACGGGACATCTTCTAAGTGACCTAGAGTCAAGGTCACGGGACATCTCCTAAGTGACCTAGACTCAATGTCACGGGACCTCTCCCAAATAACGTAGCCTACTACATTGGCTACATTTTATTCCGGTATTCCCACGTGATCAGCCAATACGCGGGTGAAACCGCGAGCGCTGCTAGTTTTACTATATACAATTGTCTTTTAATTTATCTTTCAGACGCCAGACCTGAAGTCCAAGACGCAGGTACTAATAAGAGGCGAGAACAGACAGACAAAGCGAGCGAAGCAAGCTGCGGACACTAGTAAAGTGAGGTCGGATGGAGGCGCGGGGGGGAGAGTCAATGTAGTGGAGCCCATGGGGGGGGTAACGAGGAAACGAGTGGCGCCGGGGGCACAGGTTAGTTGCGAGTTTATATTTATTTATTTGGTTCATTAAATATAGACAAAACTAAAGTAACAACAGACAGAATAGAGAGAAACAAACAAACAATATAGAGAACTAGTCATCCAATTCCTTGTGCTATGTTTCTTAGTTTTTAAAAAAACATTTTTTGTTTTTTATTTTCCTCACTTTTGATATTTAGGTACATAATGTGATTAAAATTTCACGTTTACATACTTCAGTGACATACTTCAGTCAGCTATGTAGCGGTTTTTTATAATTATTTCGCGTTAAATAAACATCGAATATGTATTCTTTAAACATGTTAATCTTTAATGTTTACAGGTAGAAGTACCGATGGAAGCCCGGCTGGCCAACCTTTCCCTCAAGATGTACCGCAACAGAAAGGCCGGTAGTTCCAACAACTACAGCAAGCTGTTGACCCAGGGGCTACAGTCTAGGGATAGAGAGTGAGTAGTGTACACTGTTTATGTTATCTTTTTAACCGGCTTTCAAAAAAAGGAGGAGGTCAATTCATCGGGATATTTTTTATTTTCTTCTGTTATCGTGATTGGTTTGAAATGAAACTCAATTTCTCAGCTAGTGTTAGAGTTGTCAGGTCGCCTTAAGGCCTCTAACTTGATCTAACTTGACCGACAGCTTAACGTGTCTTTCAGAACACAGGAGTGAGAGAAAATGATTTTTTGCCGCACATTATACCATCATATTATGATTAAGTTTGTGTCGTTGTTTGTATTGGTAATTTTCATATAGATAGATATCTTTTTTTGCACAACATAATACAAAGAAAACATCAAACACATAAAATATACAAAATGTACAAATTAAAAATTAAGCAATTACTATATATGTAATTGCTATCGTTGGAAACTATTGTTTATATATTGTTTGAAATATATTCATCTGTAAGTTTCTTGAATAAAGAAAATAACATAAAAAAGTGTGGTCCAATAATAGTCACTTTTTTTGCAAATGTATTGAAATGTAATCGTGTAATGTCCATACGTCCAGGATAATAAACTCGGTGCTGTACAAGAACTCGGCGGAGGCGGCGGGCCGCACGGTGGCCGCGCTGCCGGCGGACAGCGTGCCGGCGCTGCTGGCGGAGCTGGCGGAGATGGCGGCCAGCAACACCAACCTGTAAGTACAATAAACTCGGTGCTGTACAAGGCGGCGGGCCGCACGGTGGCCGCGCTGCCGGCGGACAGCGTGCCGGCGCTGCTGGCGGAGCTGGCGGAGATGGCGGCCAGCAACACCAACCTGTAAGTACAATAAACTCGGTGCTGTACAAGGCGGCGGGCCGCACGGTGGCCGCGCTGCCGGCGGACAGCGTGCCGGCGCTGCTGGCGGAGCTGGCGGAGATGGCGGCCAGCAACACCAACCTGTAAGTACAATAAACTCGGTGCTGTACAAGGCGGCGGGCCGCACGGTGGCCGCGCTGCCGGCGGACAGCGTGCCGGCGCTGCTGGCGGAGCTGGCGGAGATGGCGGCCAGCAACACCAACCTGTAAGTACAATAAACTCGGTGCTGTACAAGGCGGCGGGCCGCACGGTGGCCGCGCTGCCGGCGGACAGCGTGCCGGCGCTGCTGGCGGAGCTGGCGGAGATGGCGGCCAGCAACACCAACCTGTAAGTACAATAAACTCGGTGCTGTACAAGGCGGCGGGCCGCACGGTGGCCGCGCTGCCGGCGGACAGCGTGCCGGCGCTGCTGGCGGAGCTGGCGGAGATGGCGGCCAGCAACACCAACCTGTAAGTACAATAAACTCGGTGCTGTACAAGGCGGCGGGCCGCACGGTGGCCGCGCTGCCGGCGGACAGCGTGCCGGCGCTGCTGGCGGAGCTGGCGGAGATGGCGGCCAGCAACACCAACCTGTAAGTACAATAAACTCGGTGCTGTACAAGGCGGCGGGCCGCACGGTGGCCGCGCTGCCGGCGGACAGCGTGCCGGCGCTGCTGGCGGAGCTGGCGGAGATGGCGGCCAGCAACACCAACCTGTAAGTACAATAAACTCGGTGCTGTACAAGGCGGCGGGCCGCACGGTGGCCGCGCTGCCGGCGGACAGCGTGCCGGCGCTGCTGGCGGAGCTGGCGGAGATGGCGGCCAGCAACACCAACCTGTAAGTACAATAAACTCGGTGCTGTACAAGGCGGCGGGCCGCACGGTGGCCGCGCTGCCGGCGGACAGCGTGCCGGCGCTGCTGGCGGAGCTGGCGGAGATGGCGGCCAGCAACACCAACCTGTAAGTACAATAAACTCGGTGCTGTACAAGGCGGCGGGCCGCACGGTGGCCGCGCTGCCGGCGGACAGCGTGCCGGCGCTGCTGGCGGAGCTGGCGGAGATGGCGGCCAGCAACACCAACCTGTAAGTACAATAAACTCGGTGCTGTACAAGGCGGCGGGCCGCACGGTGGCCGCGCTGCCGGCGGACAGCGTGCCGGCGCTGCTGGCGGAGCTGGCGGAGATGGCGGCCAGCAACACCAACCTGTAAGTACAATAAACTCGGTGCTGTACAAGGCGGCGGGCCGCACGGTGGCCGCGCTGCCGGCGGACAGCGTGCCGGCGCTGCTGGCGGAGCTGGCGGAGATGGCGGCCAGCAACACCAACCTGTAAGTACAATAAACTCGGTGCTGTACAAGGCGGCGGGCCGCACGGTGGCCGCGCTGCCGGCGGACAGCGTGCCGGCGCTGCTGGCGGAGCTGGCGGAGATGGCGGCCAGCAACACCAACCTGTAAGTACAATAAACTCGGTGCTGTACAAGGCGGCGGGCCGCACGGTGGCCGCGCTGCCGGCGGACAGCGTGCCGGCGCTGCTGGCGGAGCTGGCGGAGATGGCGGCCAGCAACACCAACCTGTAAGTACAATAAACTCGGTGCTGTACAAGGCGGCGGGCCGCACGGTGGCCGCGCTGCCGGCGGACAGCGTGCCGGCGCTGCTGGCGGAGCTGGCGGAGATGGCGGCCAGCAACACCAACCTGTAAGTACAATAAACTCGGTGCTGTACAAGGCGGCGGGCCGCACGGTGGCCGCGCTGCCGGCGGACAGCGTGCCGGCGCTGCTGGCGGAGCTGGCGGAGATGGCGGCCAGCAACACCAACCTTTTTTTTTTTTTTTTTTTTTATTTATTTAGAACAACACTTAAAATAACATATACATAGCTCTGCCAAACTGTATAGCAGTTTGTCGGCCGTAGTTCTCGTTGCTTACATTTATAGAGGTGTTTTTAATTTATTACAACTACAATTACTATTAGGTTACTACTACTACTATTATTTATTAGTTTTCATAACATGGCTATGGGCAAAGTGACAAATAATGTTTTTTTAGGAGTTTTTTCAAATACTTTTTATGTTTTACATTATCTATTAGCTCAGGGGGCAATCCGTTAGACAATAAAGGTGTGAGGTATCTTCTTGTTCGTTCCCCAAAATAGTTAACCATTCGCGGTACAGAATACACTTTTTTTTTAGAATTGCGGGTTGGAAATTTAAATATTCTGTCAATTTTGTTTTCATTACAATTAAATTGTTCTGTGATTATATATTTTTCTACTTTAAGTTCTATTGGTAGAACATTACAAATTTTAAAAATTCTATCATACTCTCCTTTTAATTGTAATTTTCGGGAGGGACTTATAAGTAGTTTTAATAGTCTGATTTGCTGGTCCCTTATTTTGTTTGTATAAGTTTTAAAGGTGAGTCCATATGCCCCTAACCCGTATTCTATAATTGCATCTGCTAGTGCATAATACAGTACATACATTATCTTTTTACTAACAATATATTTCAAGTTGTACAATTTACCTACAATTGCTCGCAGCCTACTACACACAGTCGTCACATGCAGATCCCAGGTAAAGGTGTTGTCTATTGTAAGACCTAGATATTTATAAGATTGTACAAATTCTATTGGCTCACATTTACATTGTACTTTTTTGTTATGCAAGCAATCGAATGTATGACCCGCAATAGTGACACTTACTTGTTTGTATTTGGCATTGTAAGGAGAATATATTAACATGCCCTTGGTTTTACTCATGTTTATAATTATACCGTTATCGTGTGCCCATTTGACGAGTATGTCAAATTCATTTTGCATTATGCACTCCATACTCTTATGGTCTTTACCTGTAAGTACACTTAATACGCTTTCACAAAACTAAATTGACTAATATGAACATGATCTGTAATGATAATAAAATGCTAGTGCAGGCGTTTAAATCGAGTAGGTTGTTGTAATAGGGACACGTGACCCACGACTTGTACAGAAAACTAGACTATTTACCATATTATTATTAAAAATAGTAATTTTTCTCGATTTATCACAATATGTTGTTTTCAGGATTTGATCTTTATCAGCAACACTATCGATCGGTACAATAATATAGGGTGTTTATTTTTTTTGCAAAAAGACAAGGTTCGTGGATTCCTGGCTAGGGTAATGAATTTTTCAAAAATCTAAATATGCCATATTACTTTTTGTCAAAATCGGGGACGCAACTCCTCTCAGCATTTTTCGCTATCTCTTATAGTTTAGGATATCCCCCTGAAGGCCCGTTTAAATGGTTCACCCTGTTGTTGTGAAATGTGGCTGCAGTGGCCACAAAAGTTGTATTATCGATATTAGTGGACTGTATCTAAGGAATTGGGTCAGAAGGGAGAGAATAGAGGGACTCACATAAAGTTTTCCTGGAGCACGTGCGTTGCTGGAATCTTCTTGAGGGCCCTCTGATGATGTGGAAGATGCAGCAAAAACTCCCCAATGACTGGTGCAGTTCGTGGGTCGCGTATCGACCACTGTTGTCTTTGTTTTAAATGTTTTTATCACGAGTAACTTTAAATAGATGTTGTTAGTAATGGCGGAAACACGGTAACTGATTTTCAATGATGATAGCGCCCTCTAGGTTGGGGAAAGGGAACCAATTGATAGGGTTGATTGATTGGGATTGATGAATGGATACTAGGAAAAAGGCGGGAGAATTTGAATGGATTGCTAATACGAATTACAACTTTAACACCTGTATAAAATCAAAACCTATAGATAATCAAAATGAGCTTGAGTATCCAAAGTATGTAAAGCCCTTTGAACGAATACTTTAAACTATAACACGTCCTACCTAATTTGATCAAGAATGACGGTCAAAAAGGAGAGCAAACGTGGGCGAAATCTTGAAACCTAACTCGTACTCTATAAATTAAAAACACTATACTTAAATCGTAAATTTACATATTTAACGTTTTTTCGCACTAGGGGTTCAGATTACGATCTGTCGTTTTAGTTCTTTGTATTTGATGTTTTTTCTTCAGGGAGATGTGTCAAATTATAGTCTTCAATTAAAAAACTAAATATAGGTGGCCAGTTGAATTTATGGAATAATTTCGTCTTTACAATGTCCATATGCTAAAAGAGCTTTCATAAATGATGCATGCGTGTTGTTCGCAGAATTTATTTATTTATTCTTTAAAAACAATGTATAAATTACATGAACGTTTAGAAATATCGAGATTTTACTGTGGTTTCGGAACGCGCCCTCCGATGAGAAGAAACCACAAGAAACTCATGAAGTTTTTTTTGTGATCATGTGTTAAATTACAAACGTTCCAAAATTGAATTACTTTAAGCCCTAGGGCTTTAAAGCGCATTTGACTTACTTATGCAATGTTTGTAGATGTTCGTGTGTGTGCGTGTGGCTGGGCGCGCTGCTGCGGCACCACGCCGCCTTGCTGCTCGCTTACATCAACTCACAGCGCACAGACCAACTCACACATTTACTGGCTGTCTTCACACACAGGTAATATACAATTTAGTAATTACTAGCTTCGTCCCAAGGTTTCATCCGCGTAAGTCCCGATACCGCGGCCGTAAGCATTTATCTTCTCATCCGAGCGATTTTCCCGGTTGCACCCCTCTCGGGAGCCCGGGGTCCGCTGAACCCCAAATGTATCTTTTTATTTGGGGTCGTCGCAGTCGGTAAGTCATAGGTATTAAGCAGTTTATCCGCCACCGCGCAGGGAGAACTTAAGGTTTGCTAATCTCCCTCAGATCCCTCGGTAACAAAGCCAATATACATACTTGCAAACATTCATCCTTTTGCGAACCAACCAGAACCATCAAAACTTTACACATTAGCGTAACACATTACCTCTCACTATGCAAAATTTCACACTTAAGCGGTCACCCAGGAAAGTACTTACCGTATAAAAATATTAAAACCGGCAATGTGCGAGTCGAGACTCGCGATGTCTGTTCTGTATGTCTGTCTATCAATTACCATTTAAAATTAAACTCATTTTTCGGTTTTAATCGCGTAGTGTTTATTACTTATAGCATTGTTTCAATGCTCGAGACCTTTACAGGTCTTCAGGATCCCGAGGAATCTTCTTCCTCTCAACGTTTCGTCTTACTAACTCTTATCAATCCGACATCACGAAAACAGAAGGAAATTGTAAACCCCTCGTTCCTCAGACGCTCGCACCTGTGCCAGCTGCTCAACCTCAAGGGTCGCCTGGAGCTGACGCTGCGTCAGCGCGCGCCGCCGCCCGCGCCCCGGCCCGGGGCCGACCAGGACCCCATCCTCGACTATAATGGTGAGTACACGACTTACATTTACAGGATCTGTTAACATAGTTACATTTCTAAATCACTTTATGCCCTAGGGCTTAAGGCTTAAAGTAATTTAAATTAGGAAAGTTGAAATTCACGAAAGTTACAATATCTATAGAGCCACAAACTCTAACTGACAACACTCAAAAAATGTCCGAGCACCGTTCAACATACCTTATAAAATGACATTTGCTCGAATTTAGACTTTATCCTACTTGCATAACGTTCAAAGTCGCTCGAACGAAGTAAACAAAAACTCTGCGCACGTGACAGCGTGCGCCGAGTTTGGCGCGGGCATTTTTTTTTTTCAGTATGTGACTCTATAGGTGTTGTAACTCAATGATGAAAGCTCTTACTGTTTTCTTTTTCCCTGCGTATGACTGCAATGCAGAAGATTGCGGGTTCGATTCCCGTAAACGTTCGTAAAAAAAACGATCGTTGATTTTATTGTTTTGTCTAGTAGTAGAGTATTTACCTCGGTAATAAAGCCCGTCTTAGTCTTGGGCGGCTTAAATCCCACGCTTCACTCAGGACTCTAGATACAAAACTCCCTCGCTTCGCTCAAGAGTTAAATTTTTGACACCCTCGCTACGCTCGGGAGTCATCGCTCCTTCTTACGCTGTGGATTCAATATGACCCGCCCTGTACATTAGACAGGGCTTTAGTATCAACTATTTCTTTTTTCATTTCAACCATGTTACAATGGTCTTGGTCCCTGTATATTAGAGAGAAATGGGCCAACTATTACTAAATATACACAGAGAGACACCCAAACCAGAAACAAATATACTTAATATACGGGGTGTTTGGTGGAGGGTTAGACAAACTTGGTGGGCGTGTAGGTAGACCTATTTGTAAAATACAATTTGAAGGAAAAGACCCTAACTCTTCACATTTTTTTTTTCATGATTATTTTTGTGATTTTTTATTTTTTTCCCAAATTTTACCTCTCTACCCTTACAACTTTTTTTTGGACATGTTTTCGCTTAAACTTTTTATTTGATTTTGGTCCCAGATGTATCTTTGATCTATCGAAGCCATTGTTAATCCAAAATAATGAGAAAATAATTAGTTATGGGCTCTCAAAGTTAAGAAAATTAAAAAATGTTGTCCGAAAGGTCAACTAAACATCATTCTAAAAAAAACTAATAGTGATCGAGGAGTTCAAATACTCTTAAAAACTGCTCTTGACATCCCTTATTACAATGGTGTATTCCATGTAGCATAAAAATCTACCAACTTGTCAAAAATAAGGCTTATAGGGAAAATGGAGTGAAAATTCCAAGGAAAAAATAAGAAGAAAGAAAGAAAGAAAATTGATTTATTCAGACAAGCACACAACTACATGACAATAAAAAAAAATTATAAAAGTAAATAACTGGATACAATAAAGGTAAATAACAAAACATAGGTACGTAGAGAGTAGTGCGCTGCCCGAATAGGCGCAGCCTCAGCATAATGCTGCTGCTAGTATAAAATAACATAGCAGCAGCGCTGGTCTTCCGACTGCACCCACCTTTCTTCTCGGCCCTCCTAACAAACAAAAACAAAACCAAAAAAAAAGAACTTAATATCAAATAAAACAAAAAAAAAGAAATAAAATATAGGAATAAGGACGAAAAACAACAGAACTCAAAGGATACATACACACACACACACAATAAATATACCTACCTATACATAAATTACTAATTAAATACACATTTTTTATTTTTTTGTATTACGAATTTTGATCAAAAACATCTCCCCGATTTCAAATACATAATGTACGCGACAGGTGGAGCCTATGAAATGGGGGCCAAGTCATCTAATCCACGAGGTTGTGGACTCTATAGTTGGGAACGCTCTGTCTAGGAACTCTCTCACTGTAACACGACAGTGAGCCGGACATCCCTCTTATTTTGAAATACTACTGGTCGATCTTCGTGAAATATCAGCACGTCGCTCATCACTTCAGGACGATCGTTTTGCAAGAATTCCAAGTAATTGTCCCCGTTGAGAGTGTCAGGTCAAAAATCCATATGTCCATAGGCAAGCATCCCACCAAACACGATTTTCCGTCGACGTTTGGCCAGGTCTCACAGTGAGAGAGTTCATAGACAACGCGTTCCCAACGAGAGAGTACCCCAACTCGTGGATTGGATGACTTGGCCCCATTTCATGGGCTCCACCTGTCGCGCACATTATGTATTGGAAAAAGGGGAGATGTTTTTGAACAAAATTCGTAATACAAAAAAATAAAAAATGTGTATTTTTTCCTTGGAATTTTCACTCGATTTTTCCCATAAGCCTTATTTTTGACAAGTTGGTAGATTTTTATGCTACATGGAATACACCATTGTAATAAGGGATGTCAAGAGCAGTTTTTAAGAGTATTTGAACTCCTCGATCACTATTAGTTTTTTTTAGAATGATGTTTAGTTGACCTTTCGGACAACATTTTTTAATTTTCTTAACTTTGAGAGCCCATAACTAATTATTTTCTCATTATTTTGGATTAACAATGGCTTCGATAGATCAAAGATACATCTGGGACCAAAATCAAATAAAAAGTTTAAGCGAAAACATGTCCAAAAAAAAGTTGTAAGGGTAAAGAGGTAAAATTTGTAAAAAAAATAAAAAATCACAAAAATAATCATAAAAAAAATGTGAAGAGTTAGGGTCTTTTCCTTCAAATTGTATTTTACAAATAGGTCTACCTACACGCCCACCAAGTTTGTCTAACCCTTCACCAAACATCCTGTATATTTAATTAAGACGACACAGTCTACCTACTCTTTCTCCATACAAACGTAGTCGACTGTTTCCTCCCTGGATAAAGACATTAGAGCAAATATGTTTATGCCATAAAACCTGTATCTGCCATGACTATGCCCCTACGTTTTGGACATATTTATACTAATATCTTTATCCAGGGAGGAAACCCTGAATGGAGAAAAGACCCTTTAATCCAGATATTATTTTTTAATTCTATCTAATCTAATAAGAATATCATTAGAAAATTTATTTTCAAGGAAAAATAGCATTCAAAAATTTTCACTTGCGGCGAGGCTTGAACTCGCGTCTTTGGGTCAATACCCCAACGTCCTTTCCAACTAGACTACGCAAGCTCACGTCTCGTGCCGCGAAAACTTCCAATGCTATATTCTCCTTTGATTGTTTACGATTAAGGCTCGTTAGAGCGCCATCTATCTAACGCTACAGGAACAACTTTCCAGTTGTTTACACCTGCGTCGTAATGGTTAACTTTACAGTTAACTCATTAAACGTAAGATGTCGCTTTTTCCATTACTATAAATTTCTATTAATTTTTGTCCCTCAGGGTGACAACGACAACTTCCTAAAATGATAACTTCCGAGAACGACAACTTCCGAGAACGTCTAATCTAAAATCGACAACTTCCGAAAACGACAACTTCCGAAAACGACAATTTCCGAAAATGACAACTCCCGAAAATGACAACTTCCGAAAATAACAAATTCCGAAAAATTACAATAGTGTCTAATTTATACGTTACTAGCTGCAACCCGCGGTTTCTCCCGCGTAACTCCCGATCCCGTGGTTATTTTCCAAAACCTGAATGAATTACTACATACTAATGAAATGGTACAAAAGACAAAAACGACTGAAAGTACAGTCAGCGGCAAGTCCTTTAAAAAAGGGTGGTCGAGAATACGCGTTGTCGTTCCAGGAAGATCTAAATTTTGGCGGTTATCAATTTAGGTACCTAGTTGACGATTTAAGATATTGTCGTTTCGGAAGTTGTCGTTTTAGGAAGTTGTCATTTTAGGAAGTTGTCATTTTAGGAAGTTGTCGTTTTCGGAAGTTGACATTTTAAAAATTTGTCGTTCTCGGAAGTTGTCATTTTAGGAAGTTGTCGTTGTCAGCCTGAGGGATTTTTGTATGTAGCTCAAGGCTATTTTGTTTAGAAAATTTATTTTCAAGGAAAAATAGCATTCAAAAATTTTCACTTGCGGCGAGGCTTGAACTCGCGTCTTTGGGTCAGTAGGTACCCCAACGTCCTTTCCAACTAGACTACGCAAGCTCACGTCTCGTGCCGCGAAAACTAATAGAAATTAATAAGAATATCATTATTTTAAAACAGATACGTCATCAGACGAGGAAGAAATCGGCGAATTGAAATACAAATCCGACAGCGAAGCGTCCTGGGACGATAACAACTTCGGTGCGGGCAGCGGCGAGGAGCGTGGCGAGGGACGTGGCGAGGAGCGTGGCGATGGACGTGGCGAGGAAAACGGTAGCGATGACGGAGATGACGATGAAATGGACGGCGGGGGACACAGTGACGATGACGATGATGATGAATAAATATTATTGTTGATTTTACATTTTCGTTTTTTATTTTTAATAATCTACATCTACACTAATATTATAAAGAGGAAAGATTTGTATGTGTGTTTGTAATGAATAAACTCAAAAACTACTGGACCGATTTCAAAAATTATTTCACCATTAAAAAGCTAAATTTATTCAGCTAGTAAAAAAAATCCCGCGGTTTCACCCGCGTAAGTGCTGATCCCGTGACATTATCGGGATAAAATGTGACACGTATTACTCCTAAAATCGCAATGTATTTTCATATTCAATTTCATCAAAATCGGTCCAGCGGTTTCGGAGATTACTTCTACCTAACATACATACATGTTATTTATAGCAAAACTTTACCTCTTTATAATTTACTAGCTGCGTCTCGCGGTTTCACCCGCGTGAGTTCCCGAAGGAATATCGGACCAATGTTACTCAGGGTGAATGTAGCTTTCTAATGGTGAAAAAATTTTGGAAATCGGTCCAGTAGTTTTTGAGTTTATTCATAACAAACATACAGACGTTTACACAAAAACACAAATCTTTCCTCTTTACAATATTTTAGAATGAGAAATGCATCATCAAAAATGTTTTTATCCAGGGAGGAAACAGTCTACGTTTGTAAAGTTTGTGTGAAGAAAAGAGTAGGTAGACTTTCCCCCACCATACAGAACCTAGCTAAACAAAAAGCAGGTTTAAAAAAAAACTAAACCAATATTGATATGGTTTTATTACCTCTACACATATTTGGAATACAAACACTAATCTACTGAGCTATTGTTTTACGTTACATTAGCAACAATATCTTTATACAAAACAAAGGGAGTTTTTTTTAAAAAATGCAGAAAATTCGAGACAAAAATTTATCAAAATAGCACTTCAGATACAAAAATTAATAGTAAATTTATAGAGATGGGCCGAATAGCAATTTCACCGAATACCGAATATTCTGTGTGAATTCTTAGCGAACCGAATATCCGGTAACTTATTTCTCTGGGCATAGCTAACTAGGCTGGGAGAGTGGTAGGTACTGGTGCTAACAATGTCCCGGGCACTACAGCGCCATAAATTAAAGTACGTAGTTAGTTTTAATCACAAAACGCTGAATAAAAATCGCAAAAACACACGCATGGCTTCAGCAGTCAAGTAGTTAATCAAATATATTCGGCAGAAGAATACCGGATATCTAAAAAAGTGCCGAATAAATAACGATTAAGGAAAAAATCGCGAGGAAACCCGCGTCTTAAAAAAATACGTACAGTGGCTCAATTATGTATGAGGCTATGTAAGTACCGAAAACGTCCTGGAAAACCTTTTTTATCTGACTACGGCGAAGCTAAAGAGAAGGGTAATATAATTATATTATTAACGTAAATATAATTATTACCCTAATGCCTAATCCCTAATGGGATGGGATGACTAGTCGATAGGTGTCGATTAGTTAAATTTTCACCAAATTATATCGATCTGCATGCAATTTTAAAACCGACTAGTCAGTTAGTCTGCTAGTCGGCAAAAACCATAGTCGGCCCAACTCTAGTTAGCGAATATTCGGCACATCTATATTAAAAACGTGGCGACTGTTACCATTTTTCATAATTTATATTGTTATTAAGTTTGTATGGAAATGGTAACAGTCGCCAGTCGCCACGTTCTTAATCTATTAAAATACATTTTATTATAAATTTGTTGAGTCTTTATGAAAGTACGGCAAGGCGGAGTATTAATTAATAAACTATTCAAATTTACAGTCAAACAAATAAACCATGTATTTTTAGTCAACAATTTGACATCGCCATGCATACATGAAAAAATACATAACCTTAAAAAAATCACGATAATTATTTTGAAAATAACTGAAATAACCCCCGTATTTATAGACACGTCGAGTAATTACTTTGGCCAAGTAAAGCATTTGTCTTGGTCTTGTTAGTGGTTTTCAACGTCTGTAAAAATGTGAGATTTTACTTAACCAGAGTAATTAATTCCTCGATATGACTATAAATACAGTGGTAAGAGGTAGAGACATATCAATCAAATTTCACCTGCAACCAAAACATACAAAAATATCTGTGAGAGCGTGTACGCACTGCGATTAAACGCGCCTGTGTTTTCCCGTGTAGGTCTGAAACCGCAAAAAATGTAACATAGCTTTCTATACAAGCCCACGCATTAGCGTTTTTTACCCGACTGCGCGACGCAAAGAAGGGTTATGTGTTTATCAGTCTATGTATGTTTATTTGTTTGTATGTTTGTTCCTATGTGCCGTTCCAGAGGCCAAACGGATGGACCGATTTTGATCTTACGTCAATCGCTTCTTTTTAGTCTTGCGAGTGTCATTAAAGATATGACAGTTATTAAAATTCAAGATGGCAGCTACCAAACGCCATATTGTAAAAAAGAAAAAACAAAAGTAGACTGACTGTGGTATCATTGAATAGGTATTTAAAAATTATTGTTTAAATGACTGATGTTGCGTGTTGATACGCGGTTTTGCGTTTTCAGCTATTCGGAAACCGCTTGCTTTAATCGCAGTGCGTTCTTATCCTTAAACGTACCTATCGAAAAAAAAAAGATTACTCTTATAAATTGTTTTATAATAAAACCTTATTTATTTAAGAGTTTTCAACAACATTTAAACTAATATTATAAATTAAAGACATTTTTCGGTTTTCATCGCGTGGTGTTATTACTTTTAGCATTATTTCAACTCTCAACGTTTCGAGACCTTTCCAGGTCAATTCTTCAGGATTGACTGAAAGGTCTCGAAACGTTGAGCGTTTAAACAATGCTAAAAGTAATAAACACCACGCGATAAAAACCGAAAAATGTCTTTAATTTCAATACAACATCGCGAAAACAGAAGAAAAATCTAATATTATAAATACAAAAGTTTATTTATAAGTACATTTCTTTGTTTGTTACCACTTCAAGACTCGACTGATTTGGATGAAAATTTGATGATAGTTTCAGTGATGGAGAGTGACATTGTATACTTTTGATCCCGATCGGGACTTAAGCGGGTAGTATTTAACAATTAAACGCTAAAATGAGAAAAATAACTAACATATCATATACAAATAACATGCTTTATTATAAAGAAAGTAAATACAGTACATAAAGTAGTTAAAGTTAAACTAAAAGTTAAAAATTAAACTAATTACTCTTCACCAATTTCATCTCCCTCAGTTTCTTCTTCATCTGAAAGAAATTATTAAAAATAAAATATTAAAAAAAATCTATGACAACGGTTACGCAACGTTAGCATTTATTTGTCACTAGATGGCGCCAGTGGTTAAAATTAATCGCGATATCATTGTGTTTAAAAATATAAAAATTAAGCTTATTGTATGGGAGCTTCCTTTAAATATTTGTTTTATTTTGTTTTTAGTATTCATTGTGATAGCGGCTACAGAAATACTGAAATAATCAGTGAAAATTTCAACTGTCTAGCTATCACGGTTCATTAGTTACAGCCTGGGTGTCTATTCTACTAAAAACAGCGATCGATTGTATATCGATTCTATATTGATTCTACGTAGAAACCTGAATGAAACCTGTGAAGTTCCAGTAAATTTTTCTAAAACTTGTGAACTTAACTCGGTATTCTGCAAGTCAAATGATTGTGTGACGTCATTGGCTTGCAGAATACCGAGTTAAGTTCACAAGTTTTAGAAAAATTTACTGGAACTTCACAGGGTTGATTTAAGTTTCTACGTAGAATCAATATAGAATTGATCGCTGTTTTTAGTAGAATAGACACCTGACAGACAGGCAGACAGACTGAGTCTCAGTAATATCCGTTGTCTAGTACCCATAGCACAAGCCTAGTTGTTTGGTTTGGGGCTAGTCTAGCTATCTGCATACCAAGTTTCATCGCAATCGGTTCTGTAATTTTTGCGCGAAGGAGTAACAGACTTGTTTACCTTTCACATTTATAATGTCAGTAGATTAATCTCAGGGATAGCGCTAGCGAACTTCAGATGTGTTAATGAAGGACGTACGTAAGATGTCAGTACGCAAAATTTTAAAGAGTAAAATCAAACAATTGGGAACTACAAGACAACAACATTAATTTTGAATTTCGAATCATACATTCCCTGCATTGAACTAAGACCAGTTCATCTACAAAGTTATATTAGTTTAAGTAAAATATTGACTGACTATTTATTTGTAAAATTTAGAGGGAAGTTTTTGATTTTATTGTATCAAGAAAATTGTTTTGTACTTAATTGTGTTTTCACAACAAAACAGGATCTAGTAAATATCCTCAACTTTATTAAGCATTGTTTTCAAAACTGATGTTTCAAATAAATTTTATAGTTAACCGTCTGAGAAAAATCAGTTTTCGTCTACTGCAGAGGCTTACTTTCGCGTTTGTAATGCTAGTAAGGATTATTATAGTATAGATTATCGCTCCAGTTTCACTATTGTTCAATAGTAAATATGCGAAAAAGGAAATCACTTGATTACTGCAAAAAAAAAACCCCCATGAGTTTCTTGAGTCTTCTTCTCATTGGAGGTCGCGTTCCGAAGACACATTAGATTACATTGTATATTTGACGTTTTAAAGTGATATGCTGTTTACATCCAAATGAATAAGAAGCATCAAGCAAACCCAGTTTTCCAATACCTATGCATACCTATATGTTATAGCGTCCCCAGCTATGACCAGCAAGGGTATAAAGAGAGGGGTCCGCTGTACCGTCAGGCCACCCCCAGGGGCAACCGCCAGGGATCAGTTATAGACCGATCGTGTCCCCAAATGCTAGATTCGGTCATTTTAGCCTCTTCTGAAGAACGAGTGGTAAGCGGCTTCATTGCTCCGGTATCAGTCTGGACAACTGGGAGTGCCGTTTTGGGCACGAGGCAGCTCTCCTTTCGAGAAGAAGCTTAAGAAGATAAGAAGCATCAGAGGGAAGACAGTAAGAACATACGGTGTGTGGCTCCGTTGAGGGTCTCGATCCTCAACTGGCGCAGTCTCTGCGCGGCGTCCGTGGTGGCCGGCTCGCTCTCCTCCGCGTCTTCAAACTCCTCGTCGCCTGGACCAACATCATGATTTGTTATCAGGGAACTAAGGCCTTATCCCGTGGGTAGTGCTTAGATGAAAACAAAATTAGTAGATACGGTATATTCTAACATTGCGTATTCTAAAAATGAGCTAGAAACATCTACATGCATTTTCATAAAATTATCGTATTTTCAAACATTTGTCTTTAAGAATGATTCAGACATTTGTGAATAAGCAAAAAGGTATTCTTATGGATGTCAAAAAAATTATCGCAGTGTGACAGCACGTGCTCACGCGGCAACGGTTCGACATACAACTGAGGCTAGTGCGTCAGCTAGACGCAGTTTTATCGTCTCATTTTTCGAGACTACGTACCGTATCTTTAGTTTTTTGTTTAAATCTAAGGGGTAGTGTTGCTATCCTATCGATAGTTGTCATATAAAAATCAATACTATTGATAGCTCTATCGATACTATTGATAGCTAAGTTCAGTACAATAGTATCGAAAAACAGCAATACTATCGATAATATCGATCGAAGCTCAATAACGAAGTAACTATTGATAGTATCAGCATCACTATTAATCGATGCAATAATATAAGGTGTTTATTTTTTTGCAAAAAGACAAGGTTCGATTCCTGGCCAGAAGTTAATGAATTTTTCCAAAATCTAAGGCCCGGCGCACATTATGAGCATCGTCACGGCTGAGGATTTTAGTTGGCAAATAGCATTATACATAAACTTCCTGGCCAGAAGTTAATGAATTTTTCCAAAATCTAAGGCCCGGCGCACATTATGAGCATCGTCACGGCTGAGGATTTTAGTTGGCAAATAGCATTATACATAAACTTCATGGCAATAAAGTAGAAATTTCCATGATATATGGTCGTAGTAACAAAAATACCTTATTTGGTATTTTTGTTACTACAACCATCATAGTTCCCGATAGTGTGCACTTGCATGTAGGGATGCCGAAGGATCCCTTTCCTTGCTGATGCTCATAATGTGCGCCGGGCCTTAATATGCCATTTTAGTTTTTATCAAAATCGGGGACACCAGCCTAAACCGCTGGTAGTTGAGAGCTGAAACTTGATGAGTGTGTTCTTTATGTGATGTAGGCATCAAATAAGAAAGGGTTTTTGAAAATTCCAACGGGATCGGGACCCAGCTAGTATATATATATCAGTGTGTGTGTGTGTGTGTGTTAGACCCACCTTCGTGGAACTCCTCCCCGTCCATGTAGGGGTCGTCATCGTGGCTGTCGTCGGGGTCGGGGTGCAGGGCCTGGCCCTGGCAGAGCGCTGTGTACATCGCTTGCAGCTCGTCTTCTGATGGAGGGATGAACCTGCCAACGTTGGACAAAACACTTTAGGAATTATTTGTACTAGATGAGGCTGAGACCGGGCCGTGTTGAGATATTTTTGTATGAAGACAGCTTTGCTTTTGCATGTTGCTCTTAGTCCTGCATGTTTTGCACGTTTCATCTCGTTACAGCGCCATCTAGTCGTTTTTAAGCAACTACACTTGTACTACACAGCGGATATACAACATAAGAAATGTATTTTTTTTTGTAAATACTAAACACAGTAGGGCCTCGATAATCCATACCCAAGCTAATCCGAACCCACTGCGCATATGCCGTTTCTTAGTAACTCCCTATCCAATATTTTAGTGCCGAGTTAAACTTTTTGGACGCTATACTATTATTTTTGTTATTTATTTATTTTGTTATTATTATTATTATTTATTTATTATTATAAATTTATTTTTATCTTTAGCCTATTTTGTCCCACTGCAGGGCAAAGGCCTCCCTCCCTTCTCTCCACTCTTCCCTGCCCAGTGCTAGTTGAATCCAGTCCCTATTCCCTATAGTTTCTATAATAAACTGTATAGTTTTATTGCTAATATACCTTAAAAAGGTAATATACCTTTTAAAATGTCTTAATACTATAATCCGAACAGGGTATGCATTATCGGCGTTTGGATTATCGAGGCTCTACTGTACATACTTTAGATGCATATAATAAATACTTGTCCGTAATAGGAATTGAAATCGCAACCTGCTGCCTTGGAGCCAAATGCGCAACAGAGGCCCTACAGTGGTAGAGGAGCATGAGAAAAATTTTGTAGATTGAGAAAAAACTTCCATGTCTTTTACTCGCACACGGAGATTGGTTTTGCTTGTATTCAGGTAAACAAACAGTATTCTATATTTACCTGAGTTGTGTCATGGGTTGATTATCAGCATCATATTCTTCATCATCATCATCACCAATGTTTTCTGTCAGTCTGCAATCAGAAAGAGAACATCAAGGTACAGTGACTGGCTGAGTCAGTAAATCCTGAAGAAGAGACCTGTAAAGGTCTCGAAATATTGAGAGTTGAAACAATGCTAAAAGTAATAAACACCAAGTGATTAAAACGGAAAAATGAAAACAGAAGAAAAATGTAAACCCTTTGTTATTAGATACCTATATCATATAAAGAACACACTCCCAATTTCAGCTTTCCACTATCAGCAATTTAGGCTGTAAGTTGATCCATTTGTCGGTCAGTCAGGACAAAGCATTTTATACATATAAATTGCAGTTGAATAAAATCTTGTAATTTAATTTAACTTGCAAGTTTCCACCTAATGAAACCTAGCTACGTACATTGCAAGTTAAAAATAAGATGGTAAAAATAGAACTGAATGCTTACCCGAGTTCATAATTGACTACCATGTACAGAGCAGGGGTTGGATCTCTCTGGATAGCGTGGATTGATATAGTGGGATAGAGGAGCGACACGTTCGGTGCATTCCCACCGCTGGGTCTCACTCCCCCAGTCCATAAGACATTACTGGAACAAAAAGCAACATTAGATTTTTTTACTGTAATTAGAATGACTTCCTAAGCATTTTCTGAAGGAATTGTACTGAACTATTAAGGAGAATTTAGTTGTTTGCCCGTTTTATAACAGTTTAGCTAGTTTTTAATAAGAAAACGTAAAATAAACTAACAAAGTTTGGAAACAAACACGCGTGTTGAACGAGATTTTGGGTCGATATTTTCTTAGCCAAATGTTGACTAGATACAACAAACTTACTTTTCAGTGATGTAAAGAGTCGCCGTGCCCAGTTCTTGGTCGTTTACAAGCAGTTTTGTACTCGGGACTTGTTGTAATACACCCTCAACCGGCAAGTCCGACGTATTAGAAACAACCACCATTTTAGCTCTAAAATCCTACTACTAAGCTAAAATAACTATAGAATATCGTAAAAGATAGGTTTTACACTGTTTTTTCTTGTTAAAAGTATTAAAGACAAAGGGAAATAACAAAAATGCTAATTTTCTCAAGACAAAAGCACGCCTTTCGCAATTTGACAGCTTTCTTTTTTTTGTTTATTTTTGCCCCGCAGATTAAAAATGTGCGTTTAGTTTTTAATGGTTCTCGCGAAAAATAATAATATTGTAACGAAACAAGACGTATACTACTTGAAGTGAAATAACTAAACGCAAAACGGAAGTTAAGCAGTACTTAAGTCAAGTCAAACAGAGGTCTATTAATGGTTTAATTGTGGTCAGTTTCTTGAAGGGTCAGAAAAGTATATTTATCCGAGAAGTAATGAGAGCGTAAAGAACTCTATTTGATAATTTACTACTTAAATACGAACGTATGTAAATTTATTTTTTTTACAAGTGAAATCAACATCCGGTCTGATTTGAAAAAAAAGTTTCTCCGCCCTCTTAAAAAAAAATGGCATAATGAAGTTTATAGGGGAAGTCGTACACTAGTCCGAAAAACGAAAAATAAATTAATTTTATTTCTACGTGAAACAATGGACTGGCATTTGCTAGTATTCATAAATTAAATAAATAATATTAAATAAATAAAATAAAAATAAAATGTCTTTATTGCAGGCCGAACCACCCTTAATAATACATATTTAAATAATTATGTTTAAATTTAGCTATTGCTAAAATAAATGCAAAATAAAATACCACGAAAAATAAATAGATTAAGAATATAATTAAAACAATTATATAAAAATACCTTTAACATTTAGAAAGTGTCATTTTTAGGGTTCCGTACCTAAAGGTAAAAACGGGACCCTATTACTGAGACTTCGCTGTCTGTCTGTCTGTCTGTCCGTCTGTCCGTCCGTCCGTCCGTCCGTCCGTCCGTCCGTCCGTCTGTCCGTCTGTCACCAGGCTGTATCTCATGAACCGTAATAGCTAGAAGGTTGAAATTTTCACAGAAGATGTATTTCGGTTGCCGCTACAACAACAAATACTAAAAACGAAATAAAACAATTATTTAAAAGGGGCTCCCATACAACAAACGTGTTTCAAAAATAACAAGGAGTCGAGTCAGGACAGGAGGACAAATCGAGTTGGTCATGGAATTCAAAATGGCTGCCCTATCTGTCAAATATACTAGTCTGCCTTACTTACCAAAGAGTTTATTTTATGTTTCAGATTTTCTTTGTGCCAAGGTTTTTTTTTTTTCAGTGATTCGGTCGTTTGATGGGAGTAAGAATCGAAGATAAATATTTCATATTTTCCTATAAAATTTAAAAATTGGTTGTTGTAAACCATTTTAGGGTTCCATATCCAATTGTGATAGTGGTACGGAACCCTTTATGCGCGAGTGTCGCACTTGCCCCGTTTTTGTTACTGTTCCGGTGAACAGCCATCCAGTGGTCGTAAATAGGACTATTGATGTAGTCACACATACTTTGCAGAATTTTGACGACCTCTATGGCGCGTCGTGCGAAAGCACGAATGCAATGCAGAAGGTTGCGGGTTCGATTCCCGCCGGGAGCAAGTATTTATGTTAAAAAAATAAACATTTGTGTCTGGTCTGGGTGTCCCTCTATGAATAATATTTACAAAAGAAAAATAAATATAAGTATTATATTCGTTGTCTAGTCACCGTAACGCAAACTTAGTCGCTTATCACGGGGCTAGATGGCGCTGTGTGTTGTTGGCACAATTTATTTATTAATTTTAATAATTTCCTTTTTTTGAATTACGTAGCCCATCCCAAAAGGCTGCGACTTTTGCTCTGACGACTGCAAAGAAATCGGGGAGACGAGCATCTGCGAACATGCCCGACGCGCTATAAAACGCGGTTTTCTCATGAGAATGCGATAAGCATCATTGTATTGCACTCTTATGGAGCCGATGGATTTGCGGGGTGTACTTTGTCCATAGTTGACCATTATACTATGTTGGTTGAATTATCTCGGCACCTCGCTGGAATTCGGTTGACCCTGCCAACATACCCCTCACAGCCCCGTACACGCTCTATTGGTTAACATATCCCACATACCAACGATGTGACGTCATTGAGCCAAGAATCCAACCGTGTTATTTATTTTTATGTAACCTTTGTTTACCTATTTGCTTTGCTACCTTATATTACTGACAGTTGAAAACGTGCAAATGACCTCACTATGCGGGATGCCGAAGATCGTGCGAAGTGGAGACGTAAAAGTAGGAAAGCGGACCCCGGGCTCTCGAGAGGGATGCAACCGGGAACAACGCTCGGATGATGATTATGAGTGACAGTTGATAACGAACTAACTCTTTGGGTACGGAAACCTAATAAACATTTACAGATGAACCATTTAAACTGACTTTCAGTAGGATATCCTAAACTATAAGAGATAGCGAAAAATGCTGAAAGAAGTTGAGTCCCCGATTTTGACAAAAACTATAATGGCCTAATATTTAGATTTTTGAAAAATTAAGCCAGGTATCGAACCTTGTCTTATTGCAGAAAAATCGACACAGTGTTGCTGATAAAGATCAAATCGATCAAATCGAAGTTGATAGTTGGAGACCTAGTATAACACATAGGCTTACTTTATTCCCGATATTCCCTTGGGACTGGAACCTTTGGGGTGCTGCTAGTATAAGATAATATAAACAAAATTACAAACATGTTAAATAAGAGGGACAATTGGACCCTGTAGAATAGTAACACCTTAACAATAATGGTGAATACACTGAGGTTTGACTTTCATTAATTATTAAGAGGATAATCTCCATTCTCTTTCTTCATGCAAACGTAGTTTACATTTTCCTCCCTGGATAAAGACATTAGAGCAGTGGTTCCCTAAGTGGGGGGCGCGCCCCCCAGGGGGGTCGCATAGACCTTTCCAGGGGTTCGCGGGCCACACGGGATCGCTGAGAGAATGCTTACTTACTTACCAAATACCTTTTGTATGACTTTGTAAAACTTCAATAAGCTATAAGAATACTTATTTTGTTATTATTATTTTTTTATTCAGACCTGATAATCTGGACTGGAGGACGGGGGGGGGGGGCGGATTATTTTTTATGGTCGAAAGGGGGCATGGCTCAAATAAGTTAGGGAACCCCTGCATTAGAGCAAATATGTTTATGCCATAAAACTTATATCTGTCATGCATGACTATGCATCTACCTTTTTATATTTTATTTTATTATTTTTTATTATTATTTTAATTGGAAAATAAAAAAAATAAAAAAAAGTCTTATTGTCATGTCATGCATGACAGATATAGGTTTTATGGCATAAACATATTTGCTCTAATGTCTTTATCCAGGGAGGAAAACGTAAACTACGTTTGTATGGAGAAAGAGAATGGGGACTATCCTCTGGTAAGTTTTATACAACTTTTATTGTGTAAATGAATAAATAAACGGTTATTTTTGCGGCTAAATATTTTAAGTATACCTACGTGCAATCAAGTTGCAGTAAATAATTACTGCTGATACGTTTCCTCTGTTATACAAAGAAAGACACTGTGTTGTGTTGCAGCGGTGACGCAGTCTTTGTATGATTTGTCTACCTGCCGTACTATTGTTCACATTTTGTAGTCTACTAGTTACTAGTAACCGAGCTATTTCACTTATTCCGTTTTCGGCAAAACTCAGTTACTGCAGGTGATTACTGATCTGATTTATTCGTAGAAATTGTAATCCTTTGTTAGACTAACGATCAATTAGCTTTTGATTATTATAGTAGAACTAGGTTTGTTCTGATCCCGCGAGATTTTGATGCCCCTACGTTCTTTTTTTCTTTCTAAAATTAGAATAGAATAAAATTTCGAAAATAATAATAAAAAACATAGGGGGAAACATACAAACGTAGGCGCTTGGGCATGGCTGTTATAGGACTTATGATGACAAAAACATTTTTTTTCTTATATCCTTATCCAGGGAGGAAACAGTCGACTACGTTTGTAAAGTTAGTAGGTATGGAGAAAAGAGTAGGTAGATGTCCCCTTAAGGAATTACATTTTCTAGTAATTTAATGTTTGTAAGTTTCTAATAACTTTTAGCAAAATGTCAAAGAGACCTTGTTAAACTTGTTTTTAAATCACAAAATTCTAAATAAGTAACAGAAATGAAGCGTTAAGTACTTAGGTACCCGTTTAGTGTAAGTGTAGGTAAACATGCTTATCGACTATTATGACCATAACATAAGGTACCTAAGCTAATTAATATAACATTTATTAATTGCTGTCTTGGGCAAAGTTTAATAGACACTTAGCTCTTTAAATTATGTTTAAATAAAATTTACATAGCTAACCTACCTATGTGAGTAAGTTTGAAAGGAATTTAAGACAAAAATGTTTAAGTAAATTTTTTTGTTTAATTTTGGCTCTCTAACACACACTCAAAATACAAATCTTTCCTCTTTATAATATTAGTAGGTATATAGAAGTAGGTATAGATAAAATATCTATAATCTTAACTATAATGTAAGGATGTATACCTACCTATTGGGGCAATCTCCGAAACCACTGGACTGATTACAAAAAAATCTTTCTCCAAAAGAAAGCAACGTTTTTGTTTTACGAAGAAATTTACGCACAATGATTTTTTTTTAATTTAGAAATTTACGCATTTTAACCATTTGTTTGATAAAACTCATAGTTTTCCAAAACTAAGCAAATAGGCGTACAAGACTGTTTGCTTAGTTTTAGTTATAGGTAGGTACTAGACATAACTATACTTTTATTTGTAAATGCTAACCTACGATACGCTTAGAAAAGTCTCAGAACCAAAAACAAATAATTTGCATAGGTAATTGTGGCTATCATAAATACTTACATAGATTTGGTTATTCGCCCGATGCGCCACAGTGGCCGTTAAAATAGGTAAGCAAAAACACTTCCTTTTACCTACCCATTAATTGAAATTATGTTACCGCTTCAGAAATTTAATTTTAATTTAAAGGTAGGTAATAAATAAGCTGATTTTTAAATTGCTTTAGTAAAATAATATAGGTAAGGTAACAATACATTATTTTTTAAATAAAAATAATACATTTACCTACTGCAAAAAACAGAAAATACATGTAAACATTATTTCTTAGTGTTAATCCATACTTAGGAATACTGCTTTTTGAAAAAATGCTTTAAAAAACTTTAGTACCCGGCGGGATTCGAACCCGCGACTATTGGTAATCCGAATCCCGCCGCCCGCGCCGGGTACTAAAGTTTTTGAAAGCATTTTTTCAAAAAGCAGTATTCCTAAGTGTGGATTAACACTAAGAAATAATGTTTACATGTTTGAAATGTGTTATCTTATATTGTAATAATTTCCATGTAATATGGGAAGTTACAAGCCGAGTTGAACTGCAAAGTTCGCCGGTAGATGTCACTACGAGGCCTTACTCGCAAGAACACACGAAGAGGTGCTTTCTTTAATTCGACCTGGCTGGAGGGCTACCCGTGGCGAAGCGGTCAAACGCGTTGGTTCGGATTACCAATAGTCGCGGGTTCGAATCCCGCCGGGTACTAAAGTTTTTAAAAGCATTTTTTCAAAAAACAGAAAATACAGTCAAATAACTTAGGTACTAGGTATCCGTATCTAACTAATAAATGAGACACAAAATAGGTTTATATTTATATACCTAAACCAAATATAGGTAGGTTTATAATATACCTATAGATTCTTCAGTTAGTACATTAACTTAAAACGCCCCCTTTTCAACATACGTGTACGCAACCTAACGCCTATTCAACACCTATGCATAAATGCAACGATATTTTCAAGATTTGTAAGTTGTAATCCAAACACACTTACAAAATCTACATACTTATCTACATTTAATTTATCTAGCCAGTCGACAAACAAAATAATATCAAACGAAGAAAAAAAATGTATTCGTTCAAAGTCAAAAATAAATAACATCATACTCGAGGATTACGTAGTTCTTACGTTGCACTGCGTCAAATACTTCATTTCAATCCAACGATATAACTTTAGCACCTATATAAGTAGAGGTATACTCCTACTCTTACAAAATTAAAGTTAGGTAGATAGGTATGCACTCATTCTATGATGCTTAAATTGAATTTAAAACATGTAAGTAAGTGCTAAATTTTGCAATAAAAATATTCAATTGCGACGCCGAGGGGACAGGATAATTGCATTTTATTTATTAAGCATCGCAGGGTGATATCGCGGGCGTCTCAATCCGCCAGCACCTATTTGTTTCGTCTGTCACCGCGCCATGTTGTCGGTGCGATGCGCCGCACCGCACCGTGGAGCGAGCCAGTATCACGCGGGCATTGATACGTGAATATCGCGCAGGACGAACCAACCGTGCGCGGGTAAAATTATCCGCACGTAACTTGTCGCAACAATAGGTATTATACCGGACGTTCAATTCCTACCGCAAACATGGTCAGAAGTAAAGACGCTGACGGTATAAAAAGCAGTTTAATTATAACTGAAGTTAAGAAAAGAGCTTGTTTATTTGATACCAATGATCCGAATTATGGAGACAGAAATGAGAAGTCGCGATGTTGGGAGGAAGTTTATGACAATGTCGTGCCTGGATGGAGCGGACTCGGTACGTCGGAGAAGTTTACCGCTGGTACGTAAGCCGACTAAAATTGAGATGTATGCGAGGGGTATAGCACGAATCGTAATTTATTAAACCTTTCAAAACCGGTCGGTTTACTTCCGCCGCGATCATTGCGTGCTCTTTGTTCGGTCGTCTGACTTGCTTTCGAAATTGTACTTCGAAAGAACGTTTGAGTTAACACTCTTAGATTAATAGACACGTGGTATAAAATAAGTATGATTTCAGTCAAACAATAATTTGCGTCGGCCATTTTGTTGCGGAATTTCAGCAAAATGACTTCAAATTAGCATCATGTTGTTCTTAATAATTTAAATAAAAATAAATTGTATTTTTGAGGTAGGATCTTTAGTACTTAGCGTAACTGCGTAACTTTTTTGCGTAGGTTTTGTTCGTAAAGTTATATTTATATATAACCGCAGAAGTAGATATTTGCTACGTAGGTGCACAATGACTTATCTAACGCGGAATATAGGGCACACAATACTTGGCAGTAATACTAATAAACTAAGTACACGCCCTTTTTACGAAATCTAATGTAGCGATTTATAATTATTAAATCTACTATGCGCATATCTTCAAAATGGAGTATTAATGTACGATTAAGTTTTTAAATTGGTACCTACCTACCTAATTATACTGCCGAGACGTTAATTGCTTTTGTAAATAACTCAAAATGAAATGACGTGGTATTGGGTTGCATCATCTTGAAATAATATGTAGCTACGTGCAAATAAACACGTTTACAGTATTGTACTATTTTGTTTTTTATTTATTGTTTTCTAAATAGGTTTCTACTAATTATTAAAAAAATATGTACTTAAAAAGAGGTCTATTATAAAATTTGTAACGCAAAAATAATGAACGTTTTTTAAACAAATCAAGGAAATCAGTAGCAATCGTGGTGCCAAATATACTTAAGTAGGTAGGTACCAAATTAGTAATTACCAAAAATTAAAAATTTCAAACTAAAATGATACGTTAAAAATCACGCGGTACGAAAACACGTGACGCCTCCATATATTTTACGTAGGTATACTTATACCTACCTAACTAAATAGGATAGTACTTTTTTGAAAGATACCATAATATTAATTAAGTAGATGTTTTTTCGCCAGTTCGTCGTTTTTCCACCTAATTATAATTAATATCAATCATTTTAAATCTTGTATTTTGTATTTATTTACTGAGATTGATTATGATTACACAACGGGAATAATATTTATTTAAAATTATAATTATTAATTATACATTCATATTTTTTAGTTTTATCTATAGCCATCTATTTGGTAGGTAGGTAGATACTGCAAAATAAGTAAAAGAATCCTTAATATTATTAAATATTTCTAAACAAAAATTTTAAATGAAAAGAAACTAAGAAATATAATAATGTTAAATTATGTACCTTTTTTTTGCTAAATATTTCTTGTATTATAAGTATTACAGACAATATTTCACAGTTCGGCGGTATCTAAATCGCATTGAATTTGTACCCAAGGTTACGGGCCGCGTCTCACCGTGTTTCCAAGCTAGTTCTGCCCGCGTCAGTCATACTACCAACATAGGTAATTGACTATAGAGTGTATAGAGCCAGCTAACGATATTGTTTGAATTTATTTTTAAATATCTAGATATAACGACATTTGTGGCGCGTTGGGTGAACACCTACTGCAACGCAGAAGTTGTAGGTTCGATTCTAGACAGAAACGAGTATCTATACCTACTGTTTATAAAATGTATCCATAAGCAATATATGTAAATACTTGTTCCCGGCAACACCCTAGAACAAAAACTTGAAACATTTTTGTGTTTGTTTTTGAATAATTACGCTAAATAAATATATAATAAAATAATAAATAAATTCTCTGAACAACACACAGCGCCATCTAGCCCCGTGGTAAGCGACTAAGCTTGTGTTACGGTAACTAGACAACGGATATAATACCATGCTAGGGTTTTCCATTTATACCGAAGATATCTTTATATTTAAAGATTTATTTCGAAGATATCTTTATATCTTAAGATTTTTGTGTATAATACCCAGTGATAATACCCGTTGTCTAATACCCATAGTACAAGCCTAATTACTTAGCTTGGGGTAGGTGGCGCTGTATGCAACGTCTTGCAATATTTATTATTTTATGATGTAGACATAACAATTTATAAATTGCTAGCTTCGCACGGATATTATGGTAGGTGCAGGGGAGAAAATAAAACCTTTCTGACCAACTATTTTATAACTAAAAAGTCTCGACTATCCCTCAGCCTCGTTAAATTTTATTATTTATTTACTTATTTCCGAAAAACAACTAGTTACAGCTATTATTACAGGAACCCCCAAAGCAAGAATGCCATGCGATGCTGTTTTTAAGAACATATTTTGTTATTCAACATATTTTGGTAAATTTGCAAGGTTACAAAAGCTTTTAAGTGCCTAGTAATTTCAGTAAAAACTGCAGGTAACAAAAATTTGTTGCGTAATTTACAAGAAGCGGAAAACAGATAGGCGAATACGATGTCTTTAGGAATGTCAACATCATAGGGCACTTTTAAAAATGCAGTACTTACACTGAACAAAACTTAAAGTTATCAATAGATATTTACCAGTCAATTAGCTATCAATTAAAAACCAATTGAAATGTGATTTTCATTGTTCGATAGCATTATTTTCTAATTAAAAAGTTCATTGCAGGTAATATCTTATACTTATATCAAGTAATCAACAATAAATTATAAGGATTATAAAAAGTAATCAACAATAAATATTACAATCATTATAAAACATATGAACCAGTTTTAAGTTTTACGGACCTAACCATTGTGTTTTAATAATTAAGAGGAAAAACTTACAAAAACAATGACAATTTAAAATGAATTAAATTTAAAAAATGATTTAATTCACTTCCGTTAGCTGTTTATGCACCACTGACACACGGTAATTCATATTACGGAACATTGCTGTCGCTGTCTTCTTCGTACAGTAGCCATGTTTAATAATAATGGACTACAAACCAAAGATTATTCTATCTATAATATAGTTGGTATTATATTAACCAGAATTGTTCCACTGTTAGACAAAGACCTCCCTCCAACTCCCCCATTAGGGTCAAAACCCTTCCAGTCGTTTAACCTTAGTCGTCTAAACCCCTCGATTTAAAAATAGGTAGTTGATTTGGAGTTCCGAAAAGTAACGCCTAATTCAACCATCGAGTGAGTTTTGGTATTGCATTTTATGTACTTACCTATTACGATACTTTGTGTAATTAATAAATAATATAATATTTCCTAATTAAATAATCACGACACGTCATTCCTTTACCAAATTAAAACATAATTAATATTACTGAACATAATTTTATGCGAAAAATATAGTTAAA
Source organism: Idaea biselata (assembly GCA_958496205.1). Lineage (NCBI taxonomy): Eukaryota > Metazoa > Arthropoda > Insecta > Lepidoptera > Geometridae > Idaea > Idaea biselata. Next base: position 43,475,801 of record OY292395.1, read on the forward strand.
TATAATAGGTACGTCGCCGGCACTCGTCCGTCGTTCGTTATGCCATATTTATTCGAGCATACCAACGATAATAAATTATTTTGTTTTTTTGGCCGCAGCAGCCTAGCCATGTGACCACTGTGCAGTGTGCACGTTAGAATTGACGCCATCTTTATTGATTTTGGCGAAGTGTGCGTTTACCATTATATTTTTTAAATACATTTCTGCACGTTGTTTTTGATTATAGATTAGGTAAATTTACCTAAGCTAGGATAAGTAGGTAAGATAGTATTTTAATATGTAAATGTAATATTTTTTGATATTATTCATCACAAAATAAAGAACGAAACGAAAAATGTAGCCATTTAAATAAAAACATAATCATAAACCATTTTTGCCATATGCAAACGGATTTTTACGAAACTACCAAATTCCAAAGCATTGCAGACATTGGCGCCACTGTTAACTGCAAATAAAAGTTTGTCAACTCTACCATGTTACCTATTTTTTTTATGCGGGTGAATTTATGCGGAACTAAAATATTGCTAGTTTCTGACATAGACACTACCGCCACCACTTTTATACATTTAGTGTATATATGTTTGTTTTTCGCATAAATAGTAATATTGTTTTCTGGGTGCCAGGCCAGTGAGTCAACTTTGGCTCGCAGAAATGAGATTTGAATTGGTATAAGTTGGTATGAATTTAAACTACCTAGGTATCTACTGCAGTTAGAACTATTTCTAACTCTAGAAAGGTTGACTTTGGTGTCATACCTATAGATTTTTCTGTTTTTGCGATGTTGTATTGAAATTAAACACATTTTACGGTTTGAATCGCGTGGTGCTTACTATGGGTGTTTATTACTTTTTGGTGACACAGTTACAGTATCAGCACAAGGATTTTATTTTTACCCGGCTGCCGAAGGAGGGTTAGGTAGGTACCTAGGTATATGTTTTATTGTTGTCCGGTGTAAATTCTACCAATGCTATAATAATATTTCCATGCACCTACCTACTGCGTAGTCAGCATAAGGTTTCCTATAACTCGATAACTCTCATAAGTAAGTAGGTATACCTACTCATAACGTTTTTATCTTTGTTTCAACAACTTGTAGCTAACATGCCTTCATGTTGTCTTGACGCTGGCAAAATTTACCACACCCGAAGCTACAGGTAAAATAAATAATGAAATTAAAAAAACATAGTTTTTTTTCTAATTTAATAAAGAACGATGTTCATTTTTTTAAGTACCGCGGGCTCATTAAAAACCACATCTTTAGTATTAAACTAGCTGACACAACAAATTCTATGTGCTCTGTTTTCGTACGTTGAATAAATACAATTTATTAATACATTATTTATTTTTCTGCTATTCATATCATTATAATATCTTATTATTGAGACAAATACGAAGTATAATAAATACCTACATCTCAAATCGGTCCAGCCGTTCTCTAACATACTTACATACCTACATGAAAAGATATTATTTTCAGTGCGTTTCGTTAGGAACATATTTTGTAAACTAACATTTCCATATGAATCTACCTAGTTAATAAATTATACAGGTTTATCTAATGTAAATCCCCTCTAAGCAAAGCAAACTACCCACCTAAAATCATATAAATAAATAAAAGTGAACGTCCGTGCGACTGTGACTACAAGCAAGCAAGTATTGATAACAGCTGATATTCCGAGCCATTATCTTTTTAAATAAACAATCTTGGTCATTCTGGGCCAGTTGTCTTTATCGACGAATATTCCCTGTATCGAATACATTGCGCGTTTCTTTTTAGGACTGTTATTAAACCTTTGAGAAAACCAAGCATTTTTACTTATAATAATTCATAGCTAAGCGTTTGACCCCTCTCTCAAGACTGTGAGACGGGTGGTCTGAAATACAGCGCGCTTACAAAGTACCTGTCCATAGCTTCGGTAGATATAGGTCTGTGCGTCAAAATGAAAACTTCTCTCATCCATCACGCTGCTATTGGCAGTGAAATACACATTTATACTACAAAGAATTATGTCCCGAATCGAACAAAGCAAGCAATGTATACTGCATAATACAATTATGGCCGCCTTATTATATATTCTTATCGCTCGAATTACGTACATACATAAACACAATAGTCCTCAAATACCTTTAGAATGGCATTACTCTTGATTAAATAACTCGCGTACCTACTAAGCTTGTTTGTTGGATTGTTTTTCATCGTAGAGAATACCTATTTTAAAAACGAATACATAACTTTCCTCCTCAGTCGACATTTTGTGCACTCTGACATAAGACACACCTTTTTACCCAGACCTTTTTATAGGATTACTATGTCCCGCGGTTTTACCCGCTTATGTTTCTATCCCATGTTACGCCTCGATAATGTAGCTTTCTATTGACCTTTTTTAAATTTGGAATTTTTAAAATTGGTCAAGTAGTTCTGGAGCCTATTCGTTACAAATAAACAAATAAATCTTTCCTCTTTATAATAATCAAAAAGTTTGGATAACAAAAAGTTTACGGTAATACCGTTTAAACGTTTAACTTTGCCTAGCGGAGATATCGATTGGGTTTTCCACAAACCGTGGAAAATCCGATATCTCCGCTAGACTTAGACCGAAACACCCAAAAATGATGTTACTTTACGATTTCCACATGTTCAATCTCTCCGCAAGACGCGTCAAAGAACTTTGTTCTAGTAAAATTATTTCTTTTGAACTAGGAACCTACCTAGTTCGTTAGTTTGGTTTTGAATGTACAAACTTCGGTAAATAAAGTAGATATTTTATTTTCAAAACTGGTTTTGTCCAATAGCATGACCCATACTAATATGGTAGAGCAACTTAATAGCGTTTGCTTATTAAGGTTTTACCACAGTTGTTTGTTTAAGAATAAATATACTATTGGAGGCTACATTATCTAGTGCATCTTTTCTTGTGATTCATTTTCTAATAATTAATTAACACCGAGGCGTAATTTAAATTGGTAAACATGTTTGGCATCCACGATACAGATTTATCTAGTGTGGGTGCCGCCGATAAACTATTGTGTTACCCTCATTCAGCTAACAATACCTAGGTTAAATAGATCTTAAGATTTAGCCGTTAATTATCGTTGTATGGTTTGTTTGCTGTAAATAAATTTTATTTTATTTTTTATTTTATTTTAAAATTCATTAATATATCTGATTTTTACCAAAGTTATATGAAGGTAGAAAATTAAGCATAAATGGCTGAAATTAGACACATGTGTCCGGGCATTTTACCAACGTAATTTTTAAGCCAATATCTCGCGATATTGGCTTAAGTACGAAAGCAAAAGAAAAATCGAATAAATATGTTTTTTATGTTTAACTTATTAACCTACCTTACCCTATTTCGGAAACTTAGATCCAAAATGTTCTATTTACCTACTTAAAAATAAAAACAATACTTAAACGTAGATATGGAAAATAGGCATGTGTCCAAACATTGCACAATAATTAAAGCTATCTAAATAACCATAGGACATGTTTAGAGGAAAAATATAACAATTTGAATTTAGAAGTATCCGCATGCGATCGTTTGGAATGACTCACTGAGCGCGAGTGAGAACAAAATGGACGCCAGCAATATCAACGTGATTCAACTCGTGCCTTTTTGTATTAATACTATATCTATTAGTATACTTACTAATATTTTACCCATATTATTTTAGTTGTTTATTTTTGTGTATTATACGTATTTTGACATAAACTTAGTAGATAACTATATAAGTATAGGTAATTAATATAGGTATTAAAATTATACAATATGGAACTTAATACTACTAAGTACTACGTACTTTTTATTATTTTTACCTATACTTATTTATATGTTAACATTACTTCTTTACAACCACTCAAGCTAAAACAGATCTATTCCATACAAAGGTTGCCTGGAAGAAATCGCTTTCAGCGATAAGGCCACCCATTTGTGCAACTTACATTTTAAGCTTTGTCTTTACTTTCTGTATTTGTGTTTTGATTTTTTTTTGTCTAATATTGGACAAATAAAGTTCTCTATCTTTCTACTATCCGTTATGTCCATAGTCCAAGCCTAGTAGATCCTTTACAAGGTAGCGGTGATGCAATACTATTCATTTATAGAAAGAAAATATTTTATGTTCGTTTGTTGTGATTTGATTACCCTTAGTACCTAATTAAAAGAATCTAACTAATGTAATTTATAATAACAAATATCTGCTGATGAAATAATGAGGAAAACGTTCTGTAATTTTAGATAGGTTAGTAATATAATAATAAGTATTTTTTATTACGTTTCTATTTGATTTTTTCTTATTATTTGTACTTACCATAAAATTACGTACGACATCCCGAATAATGCCACATAAATGTCATCATTGTGTGTTTAGATATATTTTCTATTATTTTAATATTAAATCCGTAGCTACCTTGATTAAACCGATAAATGTTGCTAGTTTTTTATAACAAAATTTAAAAAACCGTACATGTACTTTTAAGTAGTATCGAAATATGAATTTTATCTCCTTTTTTATTTAGGGGTGTAGGTTACTCGTAAGTCGTACTCGCCAAAATTTTATCAAATTCCGTTTATAATGTTTCATTGAAATCTTTCAGCATTGACTGATTAGATTAGGTAGGTATACATAGGTATGTTATAATTACCTACCTATACCAAATGACGTAGGTTAGGCAGGTATAATTAGGTCTACGTAACATTAATTAAATTGTTTTTATTTTTATTTTAGACTTGTGTGGTCAATTGATCATAAAGACACAGTTTAATAATTAGAACATTCCATAGAGCAAACATTTTTTTTATAATATTCTGCAGGCTACGACGCAATTACTAAAAACTTATGTCCAAAAATTGACATCATGAAGATAAAATTTATAGCTGCCAGTATCAAAACACCCAATAATGGAAATAAATATGAATAAAATATATATATCGATTTCCTTTTATTCTAGTACCTATCTATCTAGCTAGAGAGTCGATGACTAAAGTATTTGTGACTGCATGACGAATAAAGGCCTTGGCTTAATACGTTGCCCTCTCTTAAAACCATTTTATTATATTTTAGCATAAAACGATAACGCACGAAATTATTACTTCTCTTCGTCCAATATTTTAGGTAAAAACTATTTTTACGCAAGTCGGACATTTTGGTCATACCTATACCGAAAACAAAAAACTATTTTGTTTCGAAAAATGAAAACGACATCTGCGTAAGTAAATATCTTGCTGCAGACACCCAGGACAGGTATATTATTATTCTAAGTTAAACAACAGCGTACGTGTGCATAATAAAACAACACGAAAAATTCGTTTTGGAACGCAATTTTATACAAGTTTTAAATAATTGTTTTTTTTTCTCAGTTTCTAAATTGCGTATTTTTATTTTTTATTAAACAACACGGGTGCCGCTCCCCGTTTCCATTAATTTTCATTTTTTTTTATAATTTTGGTACAATAAAAACTGTCCTTTGGCTTTATGAGGACTATTGAGGACGTAATGATAATGAATGAAGGACCGTGCATGAGCCAACAATAATAATGAATGACAAATATGGGCTACTTTATTAAAATAACCCGAAAAATTATAAATTGTAATAAATTATAAATTAACCTAATAATAGTAATAACTCTAACTACAATTACCTACCTATTAACATCGACAAAGAAATTGTTGGGCGTGTCAGCGGTACCGAAATGGTCATCCCCCTTTATTTGGACTGGCCTAAGTACTTGACTTGACTAACATGGGCACATAGATCAATATTAAAAAATAAAGAAAAATGATTATGTACCTACATATACATACCTACCTACATACATTTTCTCACAAAACAAAATCCAATTACTGCAAACCTGTTTATTAAAAAGCCAACTAAATATTATTTTAAAACCGTTTATTAGCAAAAGTAGACAGTACAAAGTCAGTACGTTGAGACTAGCGTCTCGATGCGGTACTGTGGCACACTGTGGCGCGCTATTTGAAAAAAGAACTACAGGAAAAATAAATTGCGTTTTGTTTTTACTACACCTAATTAAAATAAATTCTATTAATTATTAAACGCTCCGTTCAACGATTAGTAATCGCGTTAAAGTTATTTATTTATTTTAAATTACTTTATTTTATTATTGAATGCGAATAGTTGGATTCTTTTTAAAATCTGTTATTTTAATTACCTAGTGAAAGAAACCTGCCATTTTGTTTACGCACTTTGTACCTTTTGGATTTGGAAATATGAATAAAAGTAAGTTAGGTGAGTCGCCTAAATTTTTCTTTCTATAACGTTTATTATTTAAGAAAAAAAAGAAGAAAAATCTGTACGTTTCATTGTTGTCTGACTTGTCCTTCAAACAAAAATAAGCTAGGATTTAATTTTTTTACAATTTAATTGCTTAATGTAGAAATAAGTAGACAATATTGTTCCTGTTTATACAGGGTGTCCGGAGACCAGTGGATATCCCTGCACGGGCGGCTTGCGGGGAAGGGTTGGCTGCCCAGAATACGTTTTTTTTTCTATCTCAAACGGTTCGAGCTGTACGTCACTTTTTAGTAAAACTTGAAAAATGCCTACTTTTTTGCACATTTCGGGGCATCACGTCCACAGATTAAGCGATAGCATTGTTTTTTTTTTCGCCATGTGTTCACTAATATTGATGTTTGTAAATCACGTTGAAATTTTTTTTATTACTATTGGCAGTAACTTACAGGATGTCCCCAAAGATAAATTTATTTTTATAAACTTTACTTTCTGCAAAGTTTGAGCATCTGTGGTGTAAAAAAAATGTATGAAACCTGTCTGACCGACTATTGTGAAAAATTGCCTATTTCATAAGGATTCTAAAACAGTAATAATACTAATAACTTTTTGTCATAAGTTACTAAGCTAGTGCTATGAATGCACCGAAGGTACTATCTTACATGAAAAAGTTAAAACAAGTATTGTACAAAAAATGACACTTATTAAGATTTAATATGTCATAATGTTACAGCAAATGCTCAAATTGTCCTCTTCTTGCCCTTATACAGACCCTTAATCTTTTTATAAACGATCTCTTAAGGACACGATTATAATTTTTTTTCTCCTATTTGTTGTGCCGCTTCGTGGACGCGTAGACGCAGGTCTTCAATTGTGGTTATGTTTTTTTTGTATACTTGTTCTTTTAAACACCCCCAGTAAAAAAAAATCAAGTGGATTCAGATCAGGCGAACGTGGAGGCCACAATATTGGAACTAATCGGCCAATCCATCTTCTTGGATAACTTTCATTTAAATAGTTTCTCACTCGCACGGCATAATGTGCAGGACAGCCGTCATTTTGAAGCCACATTCTTCGCCGGATCGCCAATGGCACCTCTTCGAGTAGTCTCGGGAGTACGTTTTGGAGAAAGTGGAAATTGTTGGCCCCGTTTAGGTTGCCTTGCAATTCGAAAGGGCCAATAATTTGGCCATTTAATATACCGGTCGAATAGTTAATTTTAAATTGGTACTGTGATCGGTCTTCCCTGGCTAATCTTGGGTTGGTTAGCTGCCAGCTGTGCAAATTGTACAAGTTTAGGTAGCCATCTCTTTTGCACGTTGACTCATCGCACATTATGCCGTGCGAGTGAGAAACTATTTAACCCAGTTATTACGGATATACCTAAAGTAGTCGGATGACTATGATTTTTCGTATGCAGGGTATTTATGACCCCAGAAATCTAGGAAAAATTAAAAAAAAATTCTATCTAATCTGGAAACTCCGGAAAATGGCGTTTGATAAAAGGAACGCTAGTAAAATGAAAGTTATCCAAGAAGATGGATTGGCCGATTAGGTCCAATATTGTGGCCTCCACGTTCGCCTGATCTGAATCCACTTGATTTTTTTTACTAGGGGTGTTTAAAAGAACAAGTATACAAAAAAAAACATAACCACAATTTGAAGACCTGCGTCTACGCGTCCACGAAGCGGCACAACAAATAGGAGAAAAAAAATTATAATCGTGTCCTTAAGAGATCGTTTACAAAAAGGTTAAGGGCCTGTATAAGGGCAAGAGGAGGACAATTTGAGCATTTGCTGTAACATTATGACATATTAAATCTTAATAAGTGTCATTTTTTGTACAATACTTGTTTTAACTTTTTCATGTAAGATAGTACCTTCGGTGCATTCATAGCACTAGCCTAGTAACTTATGACAAAAATTTATTAGTATATTACTGTTTTAGAATCCTTATGAAATAGGCAATTTTTCACAATAGTCGGTCAGACAGGTTTCATACATTTTTTTTACACCACAGATGCTCAAACTTTGCAGAAAGTAAAGTTTATAAAAATAAATTTATCTTTGGGGACATCCTGTAAGTTACTGCCTATAGTAATAAAAAAAATTTCAACGTGATTTACAAACATCAATATTAGTGAACACATGGCAAAATAAAACAATGCTATCGCTTAATCTGTGGACGTGATGCCCCGAAATGTGCAAAAAAGTAGGCATTTTTCAAGTTTTACTAAAAAGTGACGTACAGCTCGAACCGTTAGAGATAGAAAAAGAAAAAACGTATTCTGAGCAGCCAACCCTTCCCCGCAAGCCGCCAGTGCAGGGATATCCACTGGTCTCCGGACATCCTGTATATATAGGTATAGGTTTATATATAGGTACCTACATAGGTATCTACTATCTACACAACATGATTATGAAGTATTCGTGAACGCTTAAAAACCTTGTTTAGTTAAAATAGTTTAACTAATGAATGATGAACAAAGGTGTTAAATTACTACAATCTACGTAGGTACATAGTATACACCTACATAGGAAATTTAGCATTTTTACAAAAATTTAATAAAAAGTGGCTGTGACAAACGGACGGACAGGCAGACAAGACGAATCTATAAGGGTTCCGTTTTTTGCCATTTGGCTACGGAACCCTAAAAATACACCATCGGACTTGAATATGTACTACCTACTTGTGTTCTAAGAATAGCACATACCTACCTTTAGGTATTGATTGTGAGTTGTGAAGGATTTATGACCTACTTATTCTGGTTGGCATATTTTTAATAAGTCTTTAATTATTATAATCGGATAAGTACTTAATCGTTGTAATTAGAGAATTTTTTTAATAGTCTCATGTGTCCCACTGCTGGGCAAGGCCTCCCCCATTTCTTTCCACCCATTGCGTTTTAATTAATAATAATTAATTAATAATTTAATTTATTTAATAATTTAATTTTTAGTTTTAATTTAGTTTTTAATTTTAATTATGTTTTATAAGTGTTTTTTGATTGATTAAACTTTATAATTATTAATTAAAACCTACAACACATCGCAAGAATTTTATGTAGGTACCTATCTATACATGGTGTTGGAGTTTATGGAGCAGCTATAAACTCCAAAACCCTGTATATACGTTACTCTACACGTCCAGGCGAACAACTTTTTACTTTTTGTTTTCAATTTGAACTATTTTGATTTTTTTTATTAGGTAATGAAGGTTATTATTACCTACCTAAAGGCTTTTCAAAAATTTGCAACCGACAGCACTTGAACTTGCAACTCTGACATCCATGTCATCCAAGTGTAGAGTTAAAAAAACGCTTTTTTAAATAAAAACGCTGAGTTTATATTTTACTGAAAAACGGGTGTTTTTGAAAATAAAGGCAATTAATATAGTTATTTTTTTCCGGGTTTTCGCGTTTTTTTAAGGCAATTAATGTTAAAATTGTAGTAGTCCAACCAAACTGAATAAAAATGCTATTTAAGGTCAATGACCTCCAAGTTCCAACCCCAACCCACAGAAACAGCTAATTTTCAAGTAAACTCAAAATTCGCGAAAACTAAATTAAAACAAAAAACATTTTAAATAAAAACATAGGTATACAAAAATACATAGACTGCCAATAAAAACTGAAAAGAAAATAAAACAAGTCCAGTAGTCACAGAACATAGCGACTTTAACAGTCATCGAATCATCAAAATCGGTCCATCCGTTTGGCCTCTGGAGCGACACAAAGGAACAAACATACATACATACATACATAGACTGATAAACACATAATAACCCTTCTTTGCGTCGCGCAGTCGGGTAAAAATACAGCCGAATTGAGAACCTCCTCCCTTTTTTTTAAAGTCGGTTAAAAATACATAAAATTTTATTTTAATTTAAGAGATTGACCGCCTCTGTGGTGCGTCGGGCGAAGGCCTTACTGCAATACAGAAGGTTGCAGGTTCGATTCCCGCCGGGTGCAAGTATTTATGCTTAGGTATAAATAAATATTTGTTTCTGGTCTGGGTGTCTTCTAACCATTAAGTATGTATTTACAAAAAAGTATTCGTTGTCTAGTACCCATAGTACAAGCCTAGTGCTAAGTTTGGGATAGATTGCGCTGTGTGCAAGTCGTGAAATATTTTATTATTTATTTATTTAAAAATATCATTATCAAATTTGACTCATTTTTATTTAATTAAAACTTTGTAGTCAATGCTAATATTGAAAAGTATGTGGATTACGAAATTTAACACCAAACAAAATCAAAACCATTTTAACTAAACATGGTTTTAGAGCGTTTACGAATAACAGAGTTCTACTATGTAACTACGATATAAGTAGGTACACAACATTATTTACATTTTCCCGGGTCTTACGGCCGAATACTTGAGTTCTACTTAAACAACTGAGCAAACTGAGAAAATTTGAGTTCTACTTAAACAACTGAGCACCTCTCAAATTCAAAAATTCCCATACTATTTTTAAATTTAGAAGCTGCTCAATAATTAAAGTAAATTTATAGTTTCAAATTTATAGTGGCGTTTCTGTGTTCGGCTGTTAATCGCGTATTATTATTTATTTTCTTACCTCTTGATGTCCCCTTGCGACCAAGACCATTGTAACATTACATGGTTTAATTAAACGTCGAGATAAGAAAATAAATAATAATACGCGATTAAGACCCGGGAAAATGTAATGTTAACAAATCGTGTGAATTTCAAAAGTTTAAAGTAGGTAGGTACATATGGTCACTAGTCACTAGGGGGAAGTGCGGCGGACATCAATTTACCGGATTTACAATAATTGTTATATTGATAAAATTGCCATCAAGTCACGATATACTTAGGTGGATATTTCTCCTATCATGATTGGAGATTTTATCAATAAAACAATTGTCAGTCCGGTAAATTGAAACTTCCTCCAAAGCCGCACTGCCCCCTATTGACCCAACTAGTCGACTGCGGACTGCGTCAAATGGTCAAATATACCTATACAAAAAAAATGTGTGTAAAATTGGTTTTCCATCATAATGTTCAATTCAAAAATACCTACTAAATAAATAAATAATAAATACCAGTGATCCTGTTAAAAAAATAGTTAATTTCTCTGCTTTGTACTGATATTACAACGCATATTACGCATAACCACAGAATACATAAATAGTACAAGAACAGAAGCTACACTGTTGAACGTCATTTAATTAATAGTGATCCTTGCAAAGACACAATAAAGCAGAATTCAGATCACCAATGGATCACTATCAGTCGACATTTCTCCTACTAGTCCAGGGGTCTCCACTTATTTTATCTACCGCCCACTTTGAGAATATTAAGCTTTTATCGCGGTCTTTGAGCGCGGCCACCGAATCAATGAAGTCCGTGACGAAAATAGCACCCCCCCTCTTTTCACCTACTTAAAAACCACTTTAACTTCAAATATTGACATGATTTTTATTTTATTTATTCAATATAACAAAACAGATGTGAGATCTACACGGAGAGAAATATCTAACCGAGTTAGTTTGAGCAATTTCGTTGATTTTCTCATGTCGTAGTCGAGGGTCGAGAGCTCAGTCGGAGTATAAGGGTCCTCCTAGCTAGACGAAATTACAAATCACCCTCTAAGCCTCTACACAATGCCCATTTTTTTTGGGTCTATTCCCCCCCTTAAGGCCTGCAGCGCCCACAAGGGGGCGTGGTCGCCCCCTTTAATAGAGACGAGCTTTATGTTTGAAAAATTTCAATTGTAGAATACCTATAGGTCTGTCGCGCGCATTACGTTCCTGGATTGCTATGATATTAAAAATACCAACTTACATTTCGATTCACGGACGGTAGGTAGGTACCGCCACATACCAATAACTGCATTTTTTAATTTCAGACTGCGATAAGACGTTCTAGTTCTTTGTATTTGATATTTTTTCTTCAGGCAGATGTGTCAAATCATAGTCTACAATACAATAAAAAAAATGGTTATTGGCGGGAACGCGGACACAACATGTCGTTCGCCAATTTTATTTTTGTGAAACTATGTTGTAAACCCGGTTAAATTGTGTAATTTTGGTGGAATCTTATTCAATTTAGTTTCGTGAATGTGCACAAGTGCAGTGAAAATAAAATTGAGTTTTAAACGTGGACTTTCCATCGTTCCCTCCAAAGCTCCTTGAAGATTATGGTAAAGTTTCAACCGCTTTACCATAGCTCCTGACTTGAAACTATGAGCCCGAACGGGCCAATCTTAATGCAAAATACTTGATACTGGCAAATGTACAAGACGTACGACGCCAAAACTATAATAAGAAGAAACTTGAAATATTCTAGAACTTGAAATATTCTACAAGAACTTGACCCTGGCTGTCTCAAATTGGCCATATCGGTCCAGAACGAAATTAATAAATAATAATTAAAAAACGGGGCAAGTGCGACACTCGCGCATTAAGGGTTCCGTACCACTATCACAATTGGATACGGAACCCTAAAATGGTTTACAACAACCAATTTTTAAATTTTATAGGAAAATATGAAATATTTATCTTCGATTCTTACTCCCATCAAACGACCGAATCACTCGAAAAAAAAAAACCTTGGCACAAAGAAAATCTGAAACATAAAAGAAACTCTTTGGTAAGTGAAGGCAGACTGGTATATTTGACAGATAGGGCAGCCATTTTGAATTCCATGACCAACTCGTCCTCCTGTCCTCCTCCTGTCCCTGTTCCTGTCCCGCGACTCCTTGTTATGTTTGAAACACGTTTGTTGTATGGGAGCCCCTTTTAAATAATTGTTTTATTTTGTTTTTAGTATTTGTTGTTGTAGCGGCAACCGAAATACATCTTCTGTGAAAATTTCAACCTTCTAGCTATTACGGTTCATGAGATACAGCCTGGTGACAGACGGACAGACGGACGGACGGACGGACGGACGGACGGACGGACGGACGGACAGACAGACAGACAGACAGACAGACAGACAGCGAAGTCTCAGTAATAGGGTCCCGTTTTTACCTTTAGGTACGGAACCCTAAAAACGAAGTCTTAACTGCGTAGTATTTTAAACAGAACTTTTGAGGAAAACGTTGCGAAAGCGAAATTTTGTGAAAACAAGTTGTAAATAAAACTTTATAAAAGTAACTTAGGTATAATATTTTCACAGCATTTTTAGGGCTTCGTAATTAACAAGAAACCCTTAGCAGCCAACCGAAGGTACAAAAAATAAGTAGGTATAAAATTCCTTTTTAACTTCCTGAAGAAAAACTGTCAAAAGAAATAAAACAGCGGATTTAAAAAATGTAATATAGTATTATACTTTACTAGCTGTATCCCGCGGTTTCACCTGCGTTAGTCACGATCCCGTGGGACTTTCGAAAAACCCTTTCTTGTGAGATGCCTCTATCATAAAAAGAACACAGTCTCTTAATTTCAGCTTTCTACTATCCGCGGTTTAGGCTGTGCGTTGATCACTCGATAAGGACAAATAATTTTATAGATATAGATTTTTCTACTAGGTATTAAGTCCTTTATCGCGTAGGTAGGTTAGGTACCTACCTACCTACTGCATATTTTTGAAATAAACATGAAGTAGCCGTCTACGCAAAAATACCGTTGGTACTTTTGGTGGTATATTCCTAACCTAACCCGAATGCGGGTTAGGTTAGGAACTCGAATTTTTTTTTTTTAATTCCTAACCTTTCCCGATTTATCGTTCCTAACCTAACCCAAATCGAGATATAGGTCGGAATAACAGGTTTAGGAGCATGAGGTCAAACGAGCAATATGACTAATGGGCAAATTGTCAAAAGCGCATAGGTACCTTCAGATTTCTTGAGTTGTTAAATCTGGGGGCACCGTAGTGCCCCCGGCAAGACGAGCCAGCGAAGCGTACGGGCACTACCTTCCTTTTCTCGAAACGTTTCGTCGGTTTTTTGAATCCTCATAACTTTGGTTTGGATTATACCAGATAAAAGTAATTCACGGGGCATAATGTCTATAGGGTACTTAATAAAAATACAATTTGCACAACCTGGCATGCATGGGTTTTCTGTTAAACAATAGTTCTTGCGGTAACGAAACGGCGAAGCCACATTTTTGACTAAGATGTTGAGTTTGTGATTGTGAAGAAAGGTCCTTGTGGACTCGGGGCGTGTAGAGTTATAAGCTTGGCTCTACGTAACTTTTTGATAGTGCACATCATAATGATCTCGCTCTCGTCTTGGCTACATTTTACATAGAAATGTTTTTGATGGAGATTATTATTTCTTACCTTGACTTTTCTTCTGTTTCCGCGAAGTTGAAACAGAAGAAAAGTCAAAACGTCAAAAGCATCATTGCAATTGCGGTAACGTTGCCGCAGTCGCTGTTTACAACTGTCTTCCTCTGATGATTCAGATCAATGATAATTTTACCTATACTTATAAATCTTATAATTTACCTATATCCATCCATACTAATATTATAAATAGGTAAGGTTGTATGTTCCGAATAATCTCCAAAACCAATGGACCGATTTTGATGAAATTTTATATGAAGATACGTGGCAACATTTTACAAGGAGAAATGCATTAACAAAAACTCTCCCATGACAGGACTCGAACCTGTGCCCCCCGATTGCCGTGCGAGTGCGCTACCACTGCGCCATACGGGAACCCACGGGACATGGTGAATTAACGATTATGTTTTCTCTCGGTTTGTCAAAATGCCTTGAGCAAAAAAAAACAAAAAGAAATATACGTTGCATCTAAGATACATTGCATCTTTGAGACTAACATAGGCTACGTTTCATTCCGATACTTCACAGGGTCTGGACTTGTGCGGGTAAAACCACGGGGTACAGCTAGTCCGCAATAAAAGGGGGTGACCCCACTTACGAGTTATCGACAATATTTCACAAACTTATCCGTCCGTTACGTGCAGGTGTTGGCACCCTACGTCATATCGCGGTCGTTTATGATAAGGTATTTATTTCTAATAATAGTAGATATTATAAAGTACTTATAAGTATAGTTAGGTTACGTATTGAAAAGAGGTAGGTATAAGTACCTACATTTTACCGCAGGGTAGATAGAACACAATTATACTAGAACCGTCCCGCGGATTCATCCACGTAAGTCCCGATCCCGTGGAAATTTACAAAAACCTTTCTTAGTCTATAACAACATTAAGTATAGTAAGGTAAGATCGGGTACGGGGCAAGACAGTATGACTCAAATATCTTCCAAAATAGGTGACATTGCAACTGCCGGGTGCCACAGATCGGTGCGAGGTGAATTGCTCTTGTAACCTACCTACCTGATTCATATCACCTATTTTGGGAGATATTTGAGAACGAATACCGTATGTTCTACTCCCGTATCCGATGTTACCTGACTATACGAGTTAGGTGGCGAATGGGCCCCTTCAAAACTGGGGGCCCCGGTCCCATTCGCCACTTCAAATTTTTGGTGGCGTCCCACATCCTAAGTAAACGTGGGCCCAGTCGACGCCACCAAAAATATTGCAGTGGCGACTGGGCCCACATCTAAAGTAAATAAAAAAAAACAAAAGACGCTCGAAATGGAAACAAAAGACAATCGTTACTAAAATAAAAGACAATCGAAATGGAAACGAAATAAAATAAAATGAAATAACGACATGAACGCTGAATGTCCTAGTAGCAAAATGCCTGGATTTTAAAACGGCGTAAATTCAAAATTTCCCAAACTCCATGGTTTGGTTTCCAACCATTTCGACCCTTTAGTATCGATCATCAACATCATATTATAAGAATATCTAATAATTAATTAAAGCTAAAAAAATATATTTTTGAGTAAATAATAGTAGGGAAAGCCGCTTAAAACTTAATTTGTTCTTATTTCCATAAGTTGGTGGTGCTATATTATAATATACCTAACTAATATGTTATTTATTATATCATCTGACTAACAATAACCAAATTTTCTTCTCTTCAGTTTATTTTATTTTATTTATAAACATAGAGTAAAAAACCGGCCAAGTGCGAGTCGGACTCGCGCACGATGGTTTCCTGGTACGTGGACCGCACTTAAATATTTATTTTATTCTGTTTTTAGTATTTGTTGTTATAGCGGCAACAGAAATACATCATTTGAGAAATTTTCATTGGAATTTTACTAATATAACAAACATTTAAAAAAAATACAGCTGAATTGAGAACCTCCTCCTTTTTTTTGAAGTCGGTTAAAAAGTGTCTAGTTTTTACCCTTTGGTTACGGAGCACTAAAAATAAAGACGTGGGGTTACCGTATCGGAAAATGCTTCTACCGAAACGTTCTGCGCGATCATCGCTCGTCCTTCAACTTGATTCACAGGTTTGACCTCAAATGGCTTGGTAGTAGGTAGATAAGATACCTACTTGATTCTTAAGCCTCTGTAGTAGGCCAGAATTGATTTTTATCGGACGGTTAACTATAAAAAATGGTTTTGTTTATTATTATTATTATAATTAGCTTGCGGGCGAGTTACTGGCATACTGATACATTGTAGATATCTAGTATTATGCTAACCATGCAATTGAAGGGTGCACAGTGTTCCCACTTCCCAGGGTTCTCGGCACCAGACATTTTTTACTGATCCCTAGGGTTGACTTAGTTATGCTGATCATCGGACTAGAAGTAACCCTGGCTCAAATATAATTATTGAGCAAAAAACAAAGTTCGCTATAAAATAATCTTTGTAATCTTGTAATTAAGTAGCATTTATAGTATAAATGCTAAATTAATTAGGTACAAGATTACAAAAACCCTAATTAACCGACTTCAAACAAAAGGAGGAGGTTCTTAATTCGACCATATATATTCGTCCCCACGAACGTTCGTTCTATATTCGTTTATGAACTGATTTGGATTATTGTTTTTTTTGAAGTTCGAGTCATATGGGTACAATAAGTTTAAACGTTTAAATTTAGTTGCATTTCTCAATTTGATTATTGTTAACAGGTAAAGAGGTCCAAAAGCGATGGCGTTCCATTCGAGACTCTTACACAAAGATGTACCGACAAGGCAAGTGTGTGCCGGCTGAGCAATGCACGCCGGGCAGTCGCCGATACAACTACCACAGGGACCTGGCGTTCTTGAGGCATGCTTTGCAGAATAAGTACGTATATTGTATGCTAGCTTCGTCCCGCGTAGGTCCCGGTCCCATGGGAATATCGGGACCAAAAGTAGCCTATGTTACTCAGGGTGAATGTAGCTTTCTATTGGTGAAAGAATTTTTGAAATTGGTCCAGTAGTTTCGGAGCCAATTCGTTACACAGGGACCTGGCGTTCTTGAGGCATGCTTTGCAGAACAAGTACGTATATTGTATGCTAGCTTCGTCCCGCGTAGGTCTCGATCCCGTGGGAATATCGGGATCAAAAGTAGCCTTTGTTACTCAGGGTGAATGTAGCTTTCTAATGGTGAAAGAATTTTTGAAATCGGTCCAGTCGTTTTTGAGTTTATTCATTACAAACATACAGACACACACACACAAACACAAATCTTTCCTCTTTATAATATTAGTGTAGATGTTCTCGGTGGGATTTGAAAACATATGCGCGGTTTACTCTATACATACTAAACCAAATTATAACTGTATTTATTTATTACTGATATGACTTATTTTCACTCATAGCAGTCGTTAGGTCAAATTAAAGGCCTTATGGTGGCTAAAACGACTCTAACACTAGGTGAGACACACCACTATAGGAATAGAAGAAGATGATAAATAACGGTACCTATAGTAGTTGAAAAATAACTTGAAATAAACAAATTTTTCGGTTTTAACCGCGTAGTGTTTATTACTTTTAGCATTGTTTCAGTGCTCAACATTTCGATACTTTTTACAGGTCTCTTCTTTAGGATACGCCACGCGATTACGACAGATAAATTAGTTTTAAATTAAATCGCGAAAACAAAAGAAAAAATCTATGAAATAAACTTTGTAAATAATCATACTAAATAATCCCCGTTTATTTTATCCTCAGGAAACCTCGCTACTCCCAGGACAAATATGAGTCGTACTCAGAGGTATCGAACTCTCCTCAACACACGATCGAAGAAATGCCACGGATTAAAACTGAAATATTAGACAAGCCGCTCGATCTCAAGACTAAACCTGATGAGAAGGACAAGCCTGAAACACAGGTAATATTTTGTAATAAATATATAATATTAGTTTATTACTGAAACCTCAATAAAACACATGTAATATTTAGTACTTAATATTATATTTATTATTAATTACCGAAACATAACAAAATATATTATTTATTACTGAAACCCATGTAATATTTACAAAACGTCTATGGAGAAACGACCATTGCTCTAAATGGCAAAGAAGCAAAATGGCTCTTTTTTTAAAGTAGGTACATAATATTTAAAAATGTACAGGAAAATATGAAAAAAAATTACCAAATTTAGTAGGTAATTTAGTGGTACCTAATAAATATTTTATTTTTATTAGTAAAATATTAATAAAGTACCTACCTACTTAATTAAGTAATAAATATTTTAAATATTGTGCCTTTTGCAATAAGTACTTTTTCAATATGGACGTTTTGCTCCTTTGCCGTTTTACGCAAGGAACATTCTTCCATAAGGACGTTCAGTTTGACTTATTGCATAACATAACAGGTATGTATCTATGGGCGTTAATTGCCTGAAATACCTAAGTGGTTTATTATTACTATTGTTTGTAACGTCTCCGTTTCACGGGGCTATGGAGCCCCGGACCTTTGGAAGGTGTGCGTGGGGCCGAAGCCAACACGTAGAGGCCCGTTTTAGTAACAATTTGAATCGCAAAGTATGAAATGGACACCATAATTATAACATTCCAGGTACCTATACTTCCACTTAACTGTTGCAGAACGTTCTATATTATTATTCTACAATAAACATTTTAAATCGGTTCGAAACGTTGCGAAACATTGTGACGATGTTTTGATACATTTTCAGTTTTATAATGATTTTTGTAGAAATTATTTAGTACCGAATCGTGTTATAGGCTATTGCACAGCTTTTATCGCGGGCTTTGAGCGCGCGGCCACCAAATCAAGAAATCCAGTAAGGAAAATAAAACCTAACACCCCCCACTCCGCCTACCATGTTGCCATGGTTACAGCTACATGGCAACCATGGCAACATGGTACAAAATAAATAGATAATTATAATTGCATAATTTACGATTTTAAACTTACATGGTTGTTTTCACTACAAATATTACTTTACTATACAATGGGGTATTTACCATGTTTAAACTTGTTTTTCATTGAGCTCGATATTTCGCCAGTAATTTCAACTGGCTTGTTCACGAGACTGGAGATTGCGGGTAGGTGATGACTGATGACAGTTAGGGGCGTCCATATCGAACTACCCTCTTCCTAATGCGCTGGCTGCGTCTAGTTCCTGCTCCCCTACTATTGTCGCTAAGCTCACTAACAATGAACCTCTTTTAATTTCAGGACAAAGCAAACCAAATAAACGTAGACAAAGAGAAGCTTAGCTCACTAGAAATCAAAATAGACGCGAATTCGATTCTCCCCGACGACCATTTCGACGACGACAAACTATTCATGAATTCCCTCATACCACTTTTCAAAAAAATGGACGACGACACGCGATTACTTTGCAGAATTGAAGTATTAAAAATTATTAGATACGCTCTGCAAGGGCATAAGTGTTTTGAAGCGCTAAAAATAGCAGAAGATAGTTTTTTT
Organism: Idaea biselata; assembly: GCA_958496205.1. Lineage (NCBI taxonomy): Eukaryota > Metazoa > Arthropoda > Insecta > Lepidoptera > Geometridae > Idaea > Idaea biselata. The sequence continues at coordinate 43,495,750 of OY292395.1, forward strand.
CAAGATAGAATTAGTGGGATTCTGAAAGAGGAGTTGAAAGTCGATAAGAGTCCTAAGAATGATAGTTCTAATAGTTCCAATAGTGTTTCTACGTTGTCAATGACAACTAGATCTGCTGATGGAAGCAGGCCTATTAGGAAACGAAGAGTAAGTACTAAAGCTAAGTATATATAATAAAATTATAAAAGAAAGCTGGTTAGTTACACCTTTTATAACTCAAGAACGGCTGAACCGATTTGGCTGAAATTTGGTTGGAAGATTGGTGGGTTTGAAGAAGATAGCTTAAAACCAGGGAGAGGATACCTGCTTTTGAAGGGACTGGGAAGGGACTGACACGGGTGAAACCGCGGGGCGCAGCTAGTATATTATAAAATTAATAAATACAACAAAAAAAATAGCAGTGGTATCGCACTCGCCCGGCAAGCGAGGGGCACAGGTTCGAATCCTGTCACGGGAGAATTTTTGATGATGCACTTCTGCTTGTTAAATATTTCTAGTAATGCCTGGAGAAACGAAAACACAAAACACAACAGATGGCCTCGTTTTCACTTCCCGCCGGGGACAAGTATCTATCCTGGCCATAATTGTTTGTTTCTGGTTCTGGGTGTGTCTTTTTTTTTTAAACATATTAAAATATGTTTAAAAAAAATTATATCCCGACGAATTGAGAACCTCCTCCTTTTTTGGAAGTCGGTTAAAACAAAAAGTATAACCTCAAGTAAAAAAGCATCCGTCGTCGCTCAGTCAATTAAGTTCCAAGTCCATATAATATTTCTATAAATATAATTTCAGATTCGCTCGCCATCTCCTTTACCCATGCCAGCCAAGCGGAGAGGACCCGGCCGCCCCAGAAAGGTAAATTGTTAAACTTATTAAACTTAGCCATCGTTTATGTAAGGGGGTATATGTAGGTTACTTAAATTATTAATTAATGTACAGTCAGATCACCAATTAAGTATACAGTACGCGTGATAGTTTTGCGTGCTGTACCTAGCTAGGTGCCTACAGTTGAACCCGTTTATAATGACAACGAAGGGAAGTAACTAATACTTATGTCTTACTTAGCGAACGGCAACAAAGCATTTTCTAACAAATCAAAACGTAGCATTATGATGATTAGACGTTGTGATGCTTAGATAGATACGGTATATTCGAACATCGCGTATTCGAAAAATGAGCTAGAAACATCTACATGCATTTTCACAAAATTAACCCGTCTTTAAGAATGATACAGGCATTTATAAAATGAGCAAATAGGCATTCTGATGGATATCAAAAAGATAATCGCAGTGTGACAGCACGTGCTCACGCGGCAACGGTTCGACATACGACTGAGGCTAGTGCGTCAGCTAGACGCAGTTTTATCGTGTCATTTTCCGAGACTAGGTAACGTATCTGCTGTTTTTTGTTTTCATCTAAGTTGTGATGTGAGTTTTTGTCCAATAGTGTCCGTCAGATTGTCTGGACCATGCAATAGATTTACACCAAACTATGCTCATTATTTAGTACCTACGTTTCGAAAATATTGCATCCTGCGGTTTCACCCACGTAAATCCCGATCCCGTGAGTTTATCGGCATTAAAAGTAGCTTATGTTACTCAGGGTGAATGTAGAATTCTATTGGAGAAGGAATTTTTTAAATCGGTCCGGTTGTTTATTCATTACAAACATACAGACTCACATACACACAAAAATACAAATCGTAACTCTTTATAATATTAGTGTAGAAGTGTAGATGTAGATAACACAAGCTAGTAGCTTACCCATGGGGTACCCTAGCTAGATGGCGCTGTGTCATATTCACAATTCAATATAGGTTTAGTGCACAGGTGGGGTGGTAGGTCAACAATAAATGTAAGTTCCTCTATATTGGCCAGTTTGGCAATATAGAATTTATTATTAAATTATAATAAAAAACCCTCCCTTTTCCCTTCCAGATCCGTCCACCACCATCTGACTCCGACGAGGACCAGTCCTCAAAGACCCCGAAACCGAAGGTTCCTCAACCCGACATGAGTTCCATCGCGGAGACGGAAGATTCCTTCAACAAGGCCACCAGCGTCGACCAACTATCACCTAGATTATTTATGAAGGTACGTGTTTGTGAAGGCAGGTGTTTAAGAAGGCCAGCGTTTATGAAGGCAGGTGTTTATGAGGGCAGGTGTTTATAAAGGCAGGTGTTTTGAAGGCAGTTGTGTATGTCCAGTCCTCAAAGACTCCCAAACCGAAGGTCCCTCAACTGGACTTGAGTTCCACCGCGGAGACGGAAGATTCCTTCAACAAGGCGACCAGCGTCGACCAACTATCACCTAAATTATTTATGAAGGTACGTGTTTGTGAAGGTGGGTGTTTATAAAGGCAGTTTTGTATGTCCAGTCCTCAAAGACTGACACCAAATCGAAAGTGACATGAGGTCCACAGCGGAGACGCCATGCTAGCGTCGACCAACTATCACCTAAATTATTTGTGAAGGTACGTGTTTATAAAGGCAGGTGTTTATGAAGGCGTCAAGCGTTAACGGACCATCATCTAAATTATTCTATTTTTAAGTGCTTAAGCCTGCACTGGGCTTTCATAGAAATATTTTAAAGAAACCAGCCCTGCGCAGCCCTGCCCGTGCGTTCTGTTTTTGCAGAAGTATTGTTTTTTTAATATATTTATATCATCTAAATTGTTTAATGGCGGTTTTGTTTTGCTCCTTTTATCTGGCAATTCTAAAAATATTTGCAAATAATTTTTTAAAAAAGTAATTCCTATTTTTGTATTTTTACAGATGTACAACTTAGCTCGTTCGAAGCCGATAATCCCGCCTCAAATAGCAGTTAAAACAGAACCGATAGATGCCGAACAACAACCGACCTAAAATCACAAAAGATAAAGTGCATTATTGCACATAAGAAAAGGACACCGCTATAAAGCATTATTGTTATAATGTCATTTTATTTTTAAAAATGGTGGAATTATCTGCATTTTTTTTTGTAAGGAAGCTAAGTAAATTATCTAGGGTTATGTTATGGGTGGTTGAAAGGGTTGAAATTTGAAAAAGTCATTTCGTTTTGTAGTTATATGTGGCCGTTTTTTAGGTTCTATAGTTTCTCTGCAGAAGTGATAGAGTTATATATTTCCGAGATATAGGTAAACATTTTAATTTTGACAGCTGTCGTCTTGTTTTATGTTGATCGTCCTTTGTTTTTTTTCTATCGTCTTTTTTTTGTTAACAAAAAGTTTAGGTCGATATTTTGACATTATGCGCTTTTGACAATTTGCCATTTATTTGTCATATTGCTCGTTTGACCTCATGCTCATAAACCTGTATCTCGATTTGGGTTAGGTTAGGAACGATAAATCGAGTTAGGTTACAAAGACGGTTATTTTAGGAAGGAAAATATATTATTTTTCGAAATCCTTACCTAACCCGCAACCGAGCTAGGATTTTGGGTTAGGTTGGGAATATACCGTTTTTTACCACTGAATTTAAAATCTAAATTCATTTTTTTAAAGTGGCCGTTTCCAGTCATTTCAAGAAGTGGTCGTTTTTAATTTGTGGTCATAAAACTTAGGATTTCGGTGGAACTTGAGTTTTATGCGCGGACGAGAACTAAAATTATCAATGGCTCCGTCTAATTGTAACTGAAGATATAAATGTCTTGTAATGACGATAAGAGAGAATGAAAAATTGTGATACATTGTCGATAAATATTATTATAGCTTGTATTCTAGACTACAATATAATTATAATTACCTACCTCTACTAAAGATTTATATCTTACCATTTTCACCTTGCCGTTTGGCCGGGCGCTATTCAAATTCAAACAACGAATGCGAATGAATGAATGAACAAATTATGAATTTCACGAATTTCCATTTTTTTTTTCTATGTAATATTGCCAGAACTATTAATAAATATGTTCAAAGTCAAACTACACGATGACAGTTTTGCACTGACTCTTTACCTAGAACAGCTCACACTTACAGCACACATGCATGAATTTCTTTTTATGTGTGCTGTAGGTGTCAGCAATGTTAGTGTCCGTCGTTTATTTTGTGCTTTACAATGTTATTAAAATCATTTATTGGTGTATTGAAAATATTTTTCTACTGCTTCGTTTTCTAAAATTATAATGAGTCATTTTAAAAATAAATACATATTTTAAATTATAGTTAAGTCATTAGTTATACCTAAGATAGTTATTTTAAACTAAGTATAAACATTCCCTAATTATTCGATTCTTATTTTTAGTTACAACGAAGAAAATAAACAATATTTTAGTAGAGAGGCTTTTTTATTTCTACCTAATTTAGTACTTCCTAGCAGGGCTTGTTAACGATACCAAATTCCCACTATAAGTATCGGTATTTAACGATATTTTCAGGTAGTGATACTTGGTATCGAATTGAACCAATTAACGTCATAATTACCGATACTTTTTTCGTTACCTGGCGTTGTTGCCAAACCTCCGCGTCAACGCCGCGGAGCGGTAAGTTCCCTGACTAGTTTAATAGATATCTGTGGGTAAGTTGCTCCAGTTCCTAGTACTTTAGTAGTAACCTTAATCTACTTATCTATAAGTATCTAATCTATAGAGAGTACAAATCATTTCAGGTAAATTATTCTACCAAAAAGAAAGAAGGTTCTAGTAAGTTGTTAAGGTTGAGAAGTTTTTAGGAGAAATAAGTTACTTGTAGGTATATCTTATTATTCATAACATTTATTTCTGGTAAAAGTGTAGTCATAGATTGTTGTACAATAATCATTTTCATATTTAGTGATTATAATGTGGTGTGTCTTCTTTCAAATTCAGAGATAAAAATTAATGTATATCTAATTTTCTTAATTTGAGTGTAAAATATCTTTTTGAGGTTTGCCGATAGTGATGTCACCAAACTTAACATTTAGCCCCGCTCTTTTAGGCGTGCAACACATAAGACCGATAAAATATTTCTTTGATTTCGGGAAAGGGCAAAGTCTCAGCAAATGCCACGTTTCATTGTCCATGGAATATTTAATACACACAGTTGCATCTAATTTTGTTAGTCGAAGGTAGAATTTATTTGGATTTCCTGGGTATAAACCTGAAAAAAAAATATTTTTTGAAATTCAGTAACTACCTAGTAAGTACCTACCTAGTTAATTTACATTGCAATTTCAAAACTTAAATATTTTCTTGTATAAATGAAAGATTTACACCATGGGCACTTCTACCACAGAAAGTCTGCTTTATTTGTTTTTAAACTTTGAATTGATTTTTAAATTGTTGAATATATTTTGATGAGTTTTAGAGATTAGGCATAGGTAGGTACATACTTTGAAACAAAGAGGTCACTTTAGTCTCGTATTCTTACGATAAAGCAGAAATTCCTTACCTATAATAGTACTATTGAAATATTTACCTGTGGCCCAATCAGAAGTTCCATTAGTATTGACGCTGCCAATCATCGGCTGACCATCGTTGTACTCGATGCCAGTCTTAATCCAGTGCTTCTCATCCTGATAGATCATGAGACCTGCTTGATCGTACAATGTTGTGAAATCCGATTCGATGTAAGCCTGTTGATCAACAAGATATTGAAAATTTACAATAATATCTACAGGCAGTCTGAGTTTCTTCGTATAGCAAAAGCTAACTATTAAGCTTGGATAATATTCTTCACATGGCGTCCTCCAGAGGTGCGCCTCAATTTTCCCAATTGAGATTTCATAATCAAATGTTCGTGTTTACGATATGTATCATATCTATGCATTTACAAAAGAAAAGAACTTATGATATGTAGAATATCCCTTGCCTAGTAGCCATAGTACAAGACTAGTGCTTAGTTTCAGACTACATTGCGCTGTGTGTAATGTCGTGCAATATAATACCATCTGCTATACTCAGTGAGTAGGTAAGTGTAAGTATTATAACTTATTTTATTAAACGGTAAGATCGTTTAAATATTTGATCTTTGGCGGGAACCGAACCCCGGGCACGACTTTCAGTATTGCAGGTAATTCATCTACAGCCCGCTGAGGTCATCGATTATATAAAAGTAGAAAATAAAATAAAATCTACTCATTTTGAAATTGAGCAGATACCAAACTTGAGAACGAACTTACCGAAAAACTAAAGTCTTCCTCAATTTCAACACCAAACACATGTCCAGTGTTCACCTTGAAACCGTACAAGGTTTCTTGCCAGAAATCTGTTTCGTTATCGGTAGTAACTTCAAGCACATTTTCAATTACCCGCCAAGCTTTGGGTTCGTTCAACCACTTAAAGTTATTCAAAGTTATTGCTTCCATATTTTACAGAGTGTCTTCAAGTGTCTTGTCTCTTGAAATTAAAAAAAAAAGTACAATTTTAAGATATTATTATTTTTAAAACAATTTAAATGAGATAACTTGGTTTCTGTTCGTCGCGAGAAATGCCTTTATTTATATCCCCAATCGAACTAAGATACGAGAAAGGCAGATAACAGAAGAAGTACTGTAAATAGATAAGTGAGATAACAACTATCCACAACAACCAACAACAAGCGTCGTGATTATTGTTAGTTCAATGATGCAATTTAGGTGCTGTAACAATTTACAACGTGGAATCTGACGACGTGGTATATAAAAATAGAAACTTAATTTATCATGACCTTAACCACTGTCAGTGACGGTTATAATAAGTACCTAAATAATTTATAACATGGTCAAAAATGAAAATATAACATGGTTGAAATATTTATGAGCCAAATAAACGTCCTAGATCACAATCCTAAAATCAACTCATTTGCACTAGGGCAATGGTGTAAAAACTGCTTTACCGATTTTAGTATTATGGATATCTCTCAGGTACTATGAAGGTCACCGGTACTTGTGCGACTTTAATAGCTTATAATCGCAGGGTACAGCTAGTAAACTATGCATTATAAAAATAAGAATTAAGTTTATTCCTCAATTAAGATGAACAAATATTTTAACTAGTTCGTTCATCCCAAACTGGCAACATTTTCCAATTTTAATTTCAATCTTTAGTTCAATATTCATTCATTCAATCAAAATGGCGTCATTTCCAAAAGCGGGTGCGCGGCGTGATGGCTCCGCGCGGTCTATGAAGAAATTAAAGTTTATTTTTGTATTTAGATAGCGAATAGAAGTCCTTAAAACGTATTCTTGTTGTTTATAAAGTTTGTGTGATTAATATGGGTAAACCAGGTACGTCAAATTCTATATAAAATTGATAATAAACTAGTTCGTACACTGCGCATGGCCGCCTCGTGGCGTGGTAGTTTTGAAAAGATTTTTCTGTGATATTACGGTGAATTTACATAATTTTTGGGTACTAGCAGTTCCATTTATAGTTGTTTTTAACAATGAAGTGGGTTGAACATTGATATATTACACCACATGTAAGAAAACACAATGTGAATAATTTGAGGTTATCTTTGTTTTTCACAATTACATTGATAGAGAAACGTGAACAAGTGTCGAGCCTCTCGTGTAGAGGCCTATGGTTAATTATTACAAGTTAGTTACGGTGATAATTCACAATTCCCTTGAGTTTTGGCTCCACAATGATCGCACTGTGTGGTATTATTTTCTAACCTAGTTTTATTGGTGTATTGTGTTCGTACCTACCACACGGACCACACCACAGTAGATATACCATGATATTCATTGTAATTAAGTATTAATTATCAGTGGTCGGAATAGGTATATTGATTATTTGTACCTGGACCATATGCCATAGGAATATCACAAGAAGAAGTGGGCACATAGCCTGTGTTCCTGAACTGTTTACATACCAAGTTTCATAGCAAGCAGTCAAGTCACTCATTAGGTATGAGTGATCTATACCTCAAAAGGTAAAAAAAGGAACCTATTTGTAATAAAATTAGTAAGGTAAAAAGCTAATGTTACCACGTTAGCACTTAATTGAAACAACATACATTACTTGTTGACTGCTAAAACACAAAGTGGTACAGTGTTTATTTCAGGGTTCCGATGATAATGGTAAGGAACCCTGTGTTTAGTTTTTTATTTACCTACTTATATGTTACATGTACTTAAATGTTATAGAATTCAACGGAGGAGGCCGCGGCGGTGGTCGGGGCGGAGGCCGAGGCGGTTTCGGAGACCGCGGCCGAGGCGGGGGTAGAGGGGGCTTCGGTGGGGGAGGTAGAGGCGGCTTCGGAGGGGGAGGAGGGAAGTTTGAGAAAAGGGGTGGCGGAGGCGGGAGAGGGTTTGGAGGCGGACGAGGAGGCGGTGGTAAGTTGATATCAATTTGTACGGCAAATACTAATTTTTTTGCATTATTTACTTGAAGCATACCTAAGAGTACCTTAGTTATGTATTAGCTACACACTTTTTAAACTTCACAATTTCCGTCCATCATTATAATTAGACACGGGTCTGGTCCCGAGAAGACTGAGTCTTCGGCCGCCACCACGGCCGGTATAACCCGTTTGGCGAAACGTCGAGGTAGTTGAAAACAATGATTATCTTTAATGTGATGTAGACCCGTGTCTAATTATAATTATGTATGCTACTCACTAGAAATGTCTCGAAAGACTTTATAAAACAACAACCTGTTAATTCAACTTCAACATCTTTTGTATGGCTGATTGCTGACATGCAATGCTGCCAATTTCCAGTGAGTCGCAGAATAAAAACTGAATAAGCTGTCACAGTACCGATAAGGTTTTTTAGGCTTCTCATGATGATAAATTGGTCCCTCTAATCTTGACCTATTCATGAAGACTATGATACCACATACCCACTTCTGATGTCAGCTTTGACTAACGGAGTGTCGCATGACTGAGGCTCGGTGTAATACTGTCGAAACATTGCAGGGAGAGGTAGAGGCGGGCCGGGAGGCCGCGGGAGGGGGGGAGGAGGAGGAGGGTTCAAAGGAGGGAAGCAAGTTATCATCGAACCACACAGGTATGAGGATTTTCATGAGGACAATTCTGACTGCTTAATAAGAAAGTTTGTGTGCTAGTGTATTTGTTACTCCTTCACCCAATAACTACTGAACCAATTGTGATGAAACTTGGTATGCGATAGCTGGAGATCTTGATTAACTTAAGCTACTTTTTATCCCATTATTCCCGCGGGAATTAGGACTTCAGTGTGTGCAACCGCAGTATTCAGCTAGCAAAACAAATATTTTCAAAAATGATGTTAATTTAACAAATAACTTTCGTTCTTCTGAAAGCGAACGCTTGAAGACAAAATTTGTTACTGATTTGTGTAACTTTTCTCTGTAAAAGTTGCAAGTCTTAGTACGAAATTGTAACTTTTGTGTCTATTTTCAGGCATCCCGGAGTTTTTATAGCTCGGGGGAAAGAAGATGCTTTAGTGACCAGAAATTTGGTGCCAGGCTCTGAAGTTTATGGGGAGAAGAGAATATCTGTCGAGGTTTGTATTGTCTATACCTACCATATATCTACCAAAAGTGGGGTATGCCTAGTGGTAGTTTCCTCCACTTTCATTCTGAATGTTACAGGTTCAAATCCTGTGCTAAGTTTCCTAAAATGATGAATGTGGTCCCTCTAATCTTGACCTATCCGTGAAGACTATATCCACAACCCACTTCTGATAACATTCAGCTCTAAATTGTAGACTTTCTTTCTTTAGATATAAAAAAAAAATCTAATGAATATGTTGTGTTTCTCACAGAATGAAGGAGAGAAGATTGAATACAGAGTATGGAATCCATTCAGGTAAATCTTATTGAGATTCTAAGACCATAAATCATAATATGAGGGCACCACTAATGCAAAATAAAAATGCCATCATGTGGCATTTGTATTTTTGTTTTTTATTTTTATTTTTATTATTGTTTCTTCTCCATGATTGCAAGTAAAAACGCACTTTATGACTTTCAACAGTTTAGAAAGCAAAACTACGCGACAAATCTGTTTGAAATTTTGACTGTTACCATTATAAAGGTGGTGCTACTTGAAAATAAAAATGATTTAGAAATTAATTTGACAACTAGTTTACGATAAATTTACGTAGTTATAAACTTTATATAGCGTTTGTAAGTAAGATTTTACCCTGCTGCTGATCAACTGCTATTAAATGCGCAAAGAGTTATGATTGGTTTGTTAGTAAGGGGGCCAGAAACAAATATTTATTTTTAAGCATAAATACTTGCACCCGGCGGGAATTGAACCAACCTTCTGCATGCCCGACACCACAGAGGTTGTCAAATATGATCCTGTATTTATATCCTTATTTATGATGTACAGATAAACCAACTTTAAATCCTTCGTGCTCCGGTTCCCAGCGTCGGTGAAAGATGTTTTGTTTTCTGCCGACTTCTGGCCGGCTGGCATTGTGTACCGCCGCTTTAGGGAAGCGCGTCCGATTTTAGAAAACCCTAAACTCTAATTTTAGTTTATATTATCTGTATGTATGTTAGTCTATAAGGTATATATTAAAATAAATATAAGTATTATATCCGTTGTCTAGTCACCGTAACACAAGCTTAGTCGCTTACCACGGGGCTAGATGGCGCTGTGTGTTGTTCGCAGAATTTATTTATTTATTTTATTTTTATTTTATATTTATATGAATAATTATTAAATGTCATCTTCATTTTTATATTGGTATCTCGGTTACTGCGATACAAGCTGTGCTTAGTGTGGAACTGATTTATAATGTAATTTGGGAAATGTTTAATAAGTTTCATAATAATAAATAAATATTGTATTGTATTGTATTGTAGATCGAAGCTAGCAGCCGCCATCATGGGCGGAGTGGACGCGATCCACATGCCGCCGGGGGCGCGGGTTCTGTACCTCGGGGCCGCCTCGGGCACCACAGTCAGTCACGTCTCCGATGTCGTCGGACCCGTAAGTTATTTATATTTCATCTCTCTTGTTCTTGGAAATATGCTTTCCCTAGGGTGGAAAGTAGTAATTTTTATTTTGTTTACCTATATGTTACTTCTTCAGACAATAACTGCAGAAACCATTGTGATAAAACTTTAGTGCGAGATCTGGAAAAAGGGGTTTTTCATCTCTATATTTTCACGAGATCTAGGTACATAGAGAAAAATCAGGAAACAAGTAATTGTTTTCAGAAACAAATGTTAATTTTCCCATGAGTAAATATGTCTATGGTTTTTGCCGACTAGTCGGCAATCCAAATCATTATATTATAATTCGGAGATATTCCGGTTAGTCGTCAAGTCGTCATCAAAACTTCCAAAAATTGTTGGCCGTTTCGAAAGTAATAGAACAGAGCTACGCCTACCGACTAATCGGCTAGTCTGCCCATCACTAGTTATTAATATAAAATGATGAATGTGGTCCCTCTAATCTTGACCTATCCGTGAAGACTATATCCACAACCCACTTCTGATGTAACCCCACGCACTACCCATCAACGTAGCTTATACAAGATGTATTATATACTGATTATGAATGATGTGCCGTCCACAGGAGGGGCTGGTGTATGCAGTGGAGTTCTCACACAGATCGGGAAGAGATCTGATCAATGTAGCCAAGAAACGGACCAACATTATACCTATCATTGAAGATGCGAGACATCCATTGAAGTACAGGTAATGTGTTATTTTGTTTATTGTATTGGCCGACCATGCACTAATGTCTTTTCTTGTTAGGTTATGTGCGCTAATTATATCGTTCTTATGGAGGAAAACTTCGTGAGGAAACCGACATGTCCTAGGTCCCGACATTCCTTCGGACTCACCACGGTCCGAAGGAATGGGACGGGCTGGAATGTGACAGAGTCCGTAGCCATTTATATTAATAATCCATGATGAGAAACCAAACTTAATCTAAATGTCCATGTGGAAACGTTTAACTCTCTCTCTGATCTCAGTTTACAAAGAACCTACATTCCGTTCTGCGTAACAACAGATATATCTAACGGGTATCTACTAACATTGTTACAGAATGTTGGTTGGTATGGTGGACTGTATATTCGCAGACGTGGCCCAACCGGACCAGGCTAGGATAGTCTGTTTGAACGCACAACATTTCCTCAAGAATGGTGGACATTTCGTTATTTCTATAAAGGTAAGTTTCGTTTTTTAGGGTTCGGGACCCAAAGGGTAAAATAGGACCCTATAAGTGAGACTCCACTGTCTGTCTGTCTGTCAGCAAGCTGTATCTCATTAACCGTGATAGCTAGACAGTTGTGGAAGATGTATTTCTGTAGCATACAATCATTACAAATATTTAAATGTTTTGTCTCTATTCCTTGTTGTTTGAAAAAAAAAAGAGTTGGAAGATTTTAGTAGACTTTACTACGCGACAGGGTTCGAATAGTAGACCCTCCTCTGTCTAAAATGATGAATGTGGTCCCTCTAATCTAGACCTAGTCATGAAGACTATATCCACAACCCACTTCTGATGCCCTCACTTGGATAAATGTACACATTTATCCAAATAACAGTAAAATAACAAATATGTCCGTTGTCCAGGCATCGTGTATAGACTCTACGGCACAACCGGAAGCCGTGTTCGCTGCGGAAGTGAAGAAACTTCAAGCGGACAAGTTGAAGCCTCAGGAGCAGCTCACGTTGGAGCCCTACGAGAGAGATCACGCGGTCGTCGTTGGGATATTCAGACCTCCGCCTAAGAAATAGTAATAACGTTTATTTTAGTGTTTAGTTTACTGGTAATGTAAGTTTTAACATTAGACCCATGATATAAGTAAACAGGTCTGCCATTCCGGTGTCGAACATGTCAAGTAATCCATCCAAATATTAACCGATAACGCCAATTGGTGACACCAGAATGACATACCAGCAATGTAGCATGCAAGCACGAGAAACATTGTGGATCTATTCAATGTTTGCTTGTAGGTTACCATTGCGCTGGTGTAGTATTTTATTGTATCAATGACCCACCCTTAATGCATTTGCAAATGTTTGAAGTCAATGAATTTTAATTTAACATGCTGTGCATACATTTTGTATATAGAAAATACAGAAGGAAATAGTAAATTTTGATGTGTATTTTAAATATATCGAAATGGTTCTTGTATAAAAGCTATTCCAGCTGAATACTGAAATGTCTTTGTCACGGAGGAAACAGTAGACTATGTTTGTATGGAGAAAAGGTTAGATTTCTTCCCCCAAGTGGCATTACAGTATTTATAAGGGTAAACAATAATTTGGACACATTGTTATTTGTTATGTATAGTGTTGTCAAACAAAAGCAATTGTATCCATAATATCGATAGTGCATTTGATAGTATTTATACAAATAGAGCTCTAGGTATCTATAGTATCGACATTATTGATAGTATTGATACTTCTGCTTTGCCACAAGTATCGAACGGCAACACTAGTTATGTATAAGTGTGACCTCAGATGTGTAAGTTAGGTTTAAGTGGTTACATACGAGAGTATGTTCAAGAGAGAAATATATGAGATATGAACGATCGTTTTTTTGTTTTATTTGATTTCTAGCTGCTGAGAATGTCGGGTTAGGTAGATTTTAGATAACGTCCATATTTCATTGAAACACACGTGTTGTTTTTAACTCATTGACATTGTTAGCGATTTCAACGTCGGCAGTATAAAAGAATAGGTTGGTGTCATAGTCAGAGGTTAGGTTAGCTATACCTAATGTCAAGAATCATCTATAATATCGATAGCTGAATGTATTAGCAAGCTAAAAAATTTTTAGCAGGCGCTATCTAATAAATAAATAAAGGACCTGTACACACAAAAGAACAAAAAATAAAAATCTTTCCTCATTATAATATTAGTATTTACAATAACATTATAAAGAGGAAAGATATTTACTGACTGAGATTAGTATTAACTTATTAAGTATGAAAACAAATGTAATTTCTTGTAACAAAAAGCTTTATTATTATTAATTTACCTATTTATTAATTACTTACAAAATTCATATTATTCTTGCTACTATTTACAAAATCATAAAATAAAATATATTATGAATATGTGTTAAATTAAAAACTGTATATTTGTACAGGATAATACTTAATACAAATATATCACCGTAACACAAGCTTAGTAGCTTACCGTGGGGCTAGATGGCGCTGTGTGTGTTCAGATTAATTTTATTTCTGCTCGACTAGTGTTGATTCAAAATAGAGGCATATAAGGTGATATTTAATTATACTATTTGCACTATTATTTAAAACAGGATGGTTAACATTCACAATGGGGTTACCCCACTGAAATGAAACTATACAAGTACGCTGTAATTGCTATACCATACAAAATTACATTAGATCTTTGTGCCATGTTGTGCTGTTGTCGCGCATTTTCTATTAACAGTGATGGTGACCGTCCATGGAACTAATTTTTCCGGAGACGGTCACCATCA